>VZSE01002590.1:1295571-1657424 GCA_013398275.1 Promerops cafer | reverse complement strand
GGTTTGGGATGGGAAAGGAATGAGCGGCTGTGTTCGAGGAGGGACCGGGAAGGGCAGGGGATGAGGCGAAGGCGGGACAAGGTGCTGCCTTCGGCGTGTGACCAACGTGCGAGTGGATTTATGAGCGTCTGTCCCTTGTCCTGGGGCCATTAATATCAGCTGCGGGAGGACACGGCTGGGGCTGCGTTTGCCTCATCCATGTGTAACTGGGGCTGAACCTGCCCGGAGCCGCGGCTCCCGGGGGCTGCCCCGGCCGAGGGCAGGGCGGCGGGCGTGATGCGCTCGGCCCCTGCCCGGCGGGGCTCACGGGGGCGAGACGCGGGGCTCCGCGGCGCTAATCCGCTCCGCCGACGGGCTCCGGCGCTGCCACGGCCCCCGCTGTTGTTTATAAATGATTCCTCCCTCCTCAATCAGCAGCAAGTTTGTGTTGCCCCCGAGGAACGCAGTCACCCGGGCTTTGTTTCCCTTTCGAGCATCCATTTAAAAAGACGATAGCTATATAGATAGATGGGTAGGTGGGTGGTTTATTTGCGCCGAGCCACGTTTTATGGCATCCCGAAGGGCAGGCGGAAGGCGGGGGAGATGGATGTGCCATTGCATTTATATCTGGGGGAGAAAAAAAAAAAAGAGGGGGCGGGAGGGGAAGCAGGGATGCTTTGGGAAAATGTTGGAGGTAGATGTGCCACCTTTGCCCCCGCGGCGGCTCTGCCCCCCGTGTCACCCAGCTGTTGATGCGCCGCCGCTGGCCAGCGCTCGCCGCGCCGGTGCCGCTCTCCGCGGCAGCTCCGTGGGAGCCCCGCTGTGACCCCCCCACTCCCCGCCGCCATCCCGGGGAGCCATCTTAGGGCTCCCGCGCCCCCGGAGCGGGGGCCGGCGCCGGCCTCGTCCGCGTACACGCGCGTTCGCGGCGCTCCCGTGGTCTGTGCCCCCCGTCTGGAGCAGGAGGGCTGTGCTTTCCCCGCCTCTCCGCTGCTTGACGGGGAGCGATTTTTCCTCCCCTGCCTGGGTAGATCCGTTTCACAGTCATCTCTCTTGCCAGCCCCAATTCCCAGCACGTATTTTGTGCCGTTCCTCCATTTTTTTTTTCCCCCCACCCAGGCATCAAGTTTTGAATCGCACTCAGGAGCCTCTCCTTCCTACAGGTGCATGTAGGAGTAGACTGTTGCGCTAGTCAAAGAGCTCGCGAGGAAGGATCCTTGCGAGGAGGTGGTGTTTTGCCTCTTTGCTGTCATCTGCATAAAGAACACTCGATTATTATTTGGAAGGTGCAGTTTATTTTTTAAATTCTCGTGGAGAAGCAGAACCAAACACCATCCTTTTACAGAGCCAAAGCTCATCCTTTTACAATGGGTTCGTGGTTGTGATTCCTAGTGCGAAAGACAGCAGAGCTTTTTGAACGTGTTTATTGCAGACAGTATTGGATCTTGGCTTGTGGGAGGCATCCACGCGTTTTTCTTTGAGAATGCAAAGCAGAGCAAGATTTAACTTGCTTGCAGGACTTCCCCCTCTACCTTGTTGCTTGTTCTTAATTGAACAATGTGTAAGAATTTTAAACAACTATTCTTTTGACCAAAATAAATTGAGAGAGTAGTAAATGCTAAGGTGCTACAGCAAACTTTATCTTAAGGGGTAGGTATGTTTTACTGAATAAACATGAGGACAGGAAGGCTTCATCCAGTTAGAAAAAGATGTTGTAAGTGGAAGAATCAAAATGAGAAATGTTTGTGTCTCAATACTTGCATAAATCTTGAAGTTGTAAAACTGAATCCTGAGCATATTTTCTACTGTTCAATGACGTATACCACAGCACAAAGTGTATGCATATATACCTGTATATGTAGTGGAAACATCACACTGCCAGGAGGTCTTAAAACAATCTTTTTGGATTAGACCCATTTTAGTGTAAAACAATTATAACCGAGTACTTTTTTCTTTTGTCCCACAGAGGTGAACTATGCAAGTAGCACCAGGATTCCTCTGCCTGGTGACGGACCAGCTATTCAGTCAAACAGTTCAGCACCATCCAAGCAAACTGTTCTATCTTGGCAAGCTGCAATCGATGCTGCTAGACAAGCAAAGGCTGCCCAAAACATGAGTACCACCACAGCCCAGCCTGTAGGATCTCTGTCCCAAAGAAAACGCCAGCAATATGCCAAGAGCAAAAAACAGGGTAATACGTCCAATAGTCGGCCACCCCGTGCCCTTTTCTGTTTATCCCTCAACAATCCAATACGAAGAGCCTGCATTAGTCTAGTAGAATGGAAGTATCCTTTGTTGCAGTTTGCTTTTTAAATGGTTTTCTTATATTTTCTGATTGTATAAAGGGGATTGTTTTGCAGGATCTCTTAGAGCATCACAACTCGCATGTTACATCACTTGTGTGTGTGGGTAACTGTCATTAATGTCAATGGGTGTTAATTTGGCTTCAGTTGCTGTTAAAGATAGTCTCTTGTGTCATTTTGACACAGAATATCATTTACTGAAGTAGGTAGCTCAAAGTCAGAGGAGAGCTCATAGCTGTTCCTTTTTTCTGGGAGAAGCTGGGGGAACATCTTCAAGCTAACATTATATTCCAGCAGATCTCTGCATTGCATTTTTTGCCTTTCCAAATAAGGAAGGATGGATGGGAATGTATTTAGCCATCCAGTGGTAGGGAGATGGCCAGAGATGTCAAACCTGTATCTTCTGTTTTGCAATTTGGGGTTTTGCCATTAGGGCAAGTGAGTCAGATGTAGAAATATTTTTAAAAAGATTGTTTTCCCAGTACTAAAAGTAGGGAAGATTTTTACTTAAGCCAAGGCAATGTTCTAAGTGCTGAAGGGTCTGAAATACAATGATCTTCTGAGATTTTACAACTTATGTCTACCACCAAACATCTTTGGAAGCTTGTACGTCTAGATGGGAGATGAGAGATGCTGCCTTGTGTTCAACATGACCAGTGTGATGGCTTTTCCTTTAGTTCACTGGTTATAGTGTGGAAATACGTGCATTTCTCTGGCAGAACGGACAGCGTGTTGGTTTGGTATATTATTTAATTACCAAGAAAAGGTTTGAAATAGGAAATAGTTTTGCTGGGGTACAAGGAGAAAAATGTTAGCCTATTAGCCATGGCAACATCCCTGTAATGGGGAACAGCTGTTCAAGACAGTAGATTACTGAAGTAAAACTCAATTTGTTACTATAAACAGAACAGCCAACCTGGCAATAAGAGCTGTTACTCATTTATAGGGTTGGTGTTTCTCAGTTCTTTGTACAAAATTCAATTGCAAATTAAAGACAGTGAAATGGCTTCTTCTTTCATTTAAACTGGTAGAAGTCCAACTAATTTCAGTAAATTGGCCTCTCCTTGGCTAAGGTCAGGTAAATTAAATTACTATGGATCTGGAGTGGAATAACTCAGCGAGAATTTGTCCCAGCAGCACCACATCATAAAACAAGGTTGTCAGTCTTGTGATGGTATCAATTGCTCATTTCAGTCTGGAAAATGCTGTTGTAACTTTATTTTGAACACAATGTAGCAGCTGTTGATGTTGATCTGCTTTGTTGGCATAAAAGTGGCCCTCAAGGTGACAAACTTTTAATGGGCCAGCAAGCAAAATTTAACACATCTTATAGGACATATGGGCTTTGTAGGACTTTTTTTTTCCCTAGGAACTTTTTCAACTGGCAAAAGTATGCTTTTGAATATATTTAGTACTTTTACCCCTGTCTTTTATAGGACTCTTATGGAAACACATCCCGAAACTGTGCACCAAAGGATGCCAAAAATAGTAGCTGAGGTCCAAAGTACTTTTCCAAACTTCCACAGATAGGTTCGTCTCAGTAACTCCATGTTTCTGGTCAGTGAGAATAGTAAAGTACCTTGTGAGAAAGGAAAATTCAGTGACAAACTGGAGGATGAACTTCATATCCATGAATTTTAAGAAAAAGAAGACTTTTTTTTTCTGGAAGACAGAAGGTATCTTCAGGTTCCCACTGCTGTCATCCAGCCCTAGTACAGAGAGCAGAGCTGCAGTCCATGCTGTTGTCAGTGAGGAAGTCTGTAGCCTCTCTTTGTGTGGCTGCCAAGCCAGCCACAATATTCTATTTTCTACTCAACTCACCTGAACTTTCACCTGTCTTGGCCAAAGCCAGGATTCAGGAATACAACTGTCAGAGACATGGAGTGGCTCAGAATTTTCCTGTGTCAATTATACAGCTTTCTAGCTCCCCTATAAGAGAATAGTTGAGATTTTCTGGGAATCTTTCTTATATCCTACTATGAACTATCTTTCCAATGATTTTCTCCCTTTGGACAAATATATATTAATGAGACCTATATATGAGGACAGAAGAGCTCCATGATTATTCCTTGCCCATTATGATGACCCGCATGCTGATTTAAGAGTGGATAATTATATTCATCTTTGGAATTTAATATAAAGTGCTCTGTGACAGCATGAGTAATAGTTTTCACTCTTTTCAGAAGGAAGAGGACGTTGAAGGATCATTGTGATGGAAAATAATATGGTATATATAGTGCTATAACTAAAGGTGATGGAGTGTTTGTCAGAGTTATCAGTCAAAAATTGCCTTAGAGCAAAGACTTGTTTTACCATTGTTGATGCTGAAAGGAGAACTAGACTTAAAAGTTTGTAGATACTCATAAGTCATGAGTTCCTTAACAAGATTTTCCAGACCATTTGACATATTTATACTACTGTCTATTTTTGCCAATTGTGTGGCCTTAGCTGTTTACATCCCATTCCCAGAAGATGATTCTAATTCAACTAATCATAATTTGGTAAGTACTCGTGAATTTTTATTTTGTTTGCTATGCTTTTAACATGATTAACTTCTAGTATTTGAGACTGCACTAAATATTGGTAATTTCAGTAAAAGAAATTGGTGTATAGTGATATACAAAATGTATATGGAATTGCTTTGTGGGTTTTTTTTCCCCAGTTATTAAGTGTTACTTGGTCATGTGTTCAAAATGAAGTTTTTTTCAGTAAAATTCTTTGGAGAAAAATGTTCATTAATAATGCTGCGTATCCATGTATTCGTGTGGCATAAAAACTTCAATTTGTGTTTATATTGATTATATTGGTTACATGTATAAGCCGTTACTGTTTCTGACACTTGTTTCAGACTTGAAGGTTTACTGCCTTTCCTAGTGTACTTGCCTACTCTGTTTGCAGTCTTTAATGGTGTTATTTGGCTGTTTATTTTACTGGATATTTTAGTTTTTAATGAAAGGATGTGGGAGATTTTGCATTCATACATTTTAGTGATGGGAACATCAATGTGAACTTTCAAAGTGGTCACTGCTGGTATAAATGGTCTTTCAAAAAGAAATGGTATTGCAGTAGGTGTTGTGTAGAGATGTGTTTCTTTGGTTGAAAATAGTATACTAGGGTTATGCTTGAAAAGATAAAATGGAAATTAATTTTTTTTAGTTCTCTAAAACTTACAAAGGCTATCACTCAAGGGTAATATTGAATTACATTGCAATGATTTTGTTGTTTATATTAAACTCCATCTCGAAATAATGGAGTTGAGTGGTCTTGTGCACTTATAACCTGCATGTGCCTCTTTGGATGGGAAAGGAAGTTAATGAAATAAAGAGTTGGATACCAAGAAGTAGATAATTTTGTATTCATTTACCTGGAAAATTAGGGTTGATATGAGGTCTTCTATTTTATGAACGTGTTTGCATAATTTGTGGTGCATATATGTTTATTTTTCTAAAAGTAATTATTTTGTGCAGATGACCTTTTATTATTTTTAATTGTGATTAAGTAAATATGGACAATAAAAATTGCTGATGAAAGGCAGAATAATTCAGGTCAGTGTAAAGAAAGAGTTATGCAGCTGCGTATCCAGCCAACCAACAGATTTTCTTTTTTCCCCCTGAGAAATTCAGGGCACAAATCTCCATAGCTGTCAGTCCACCCTGAGATCTGCTAATAACTAATTTCAGAAAGCATTACATGAAAAGGGTAAAGTAGTTATTTGTGTCAGAGGCTAATCATTTTGAAAAATGTTTCTAGCATTTGTTTTGTTAGGTTATTGTCTGGTATTTCTGACCCAATTTCAATTCTACAATGTGCTAGTGTTTAGAAAGACAGTGGACATTTTCATCCCTGATGATTTTTTGTTTTTCATCTAATGTGGCCAGGCTAGTCTAAGGAATAATAATTTGTGTATTTTTTTTTTCTTCTAGTAAGAGAGTGTAAATCTTATCTTTTTTTAAGTAGAAGGCTCTTGAACCCCTCCAATTATATGTATATAAAGTTTACTTGGCCATTTAAATGATCTCAAATTCTCATTTAAATTTGCATCCTGTTTATCCTGAGCTCGAGTCATTCCACAAAGTTTGCTCAAAGAATAGAATTTATACTGGCAATGTACTTTGAGATGCTGGGGCAGATTTAAACTAAGTGAGCACACAGACACATCCTTTGTGTTCAATCTAATAAAATAAATAGTTCTGGAATGAGCAGCATTGGCTTTTCCTGTGATTGACCTTCTCCATCATGAAATATGTTAACCAGTGGTCTGGGTTCATGTCTCTCCTCTGGTATTTCACTGACAGTTTTCCTTGGTAAGTGTGGATTCAAGTGCACTATGAGGGAATATAGTAGAAAAGCTGAGCTAGAAATCTTCAGGCTTGCTTGGGAACCTGCTGGATCCAGTGTTTCCTGCTGCTTGAATAAGTGTTGGAGAGAGGACTGTCTTACAGTGGGAGTAGGGATTATTCTGTTAATAATGCTCAGACTTTTTGTAGGGTTTGTGAACAGAACAATTCTATATCATCATTGAACCTTATAGGTTTGGCAGGATTTTGGCTCCCTGCATGCCTGACCTGAGCCCTGCACTCTGGTCTTGCTAGGAGACTGCCCCACTCTGGCTTTAATGCAAGTTCATCTTCATAAATTTTAGTTTGCATATGGATATTATATCTAGCTTGGTTCTCTCAATGTTGCTACTCTGAATTGAATAGATGAATTGCTTTCCATCAGCTAGCTGAACTGGCTCATTTTTTTTTTTTGAATTTGTAAACAGAAAAATGAAGTATTTATACATGTGGGGTTTTTCTGTGAATACAAAATAGACATAATTTGTAATCAGCCTCAGAACAAGGAAGCAATGGTATGAGAGCAAAAACCAGTGGGACACTGGTAAATGGGAACTAGAAATGTAAACTTTTCCATTTTTGGTTGGGCCTGTGAGAAGGTACATATGTGAGAATTTGAGTAGCCCAAGTGTTCATCCT
This sequence comes from Promerops cafer, assembly GCA_013398275.1. Classification (NCBI taxonomy): domain Eukaryota; kingdom Metazoa; phylum Chordata; class Aves; order Passeriformes; family Nectariniidae; genus Promerops; species Promerops cafer. The sequence goes on along the minus strand of VZSE01002590.1, from coordinate 1,650,166 downwards.
TTATGACTTGGAAAGTTTGCAGTGGCAACCTCAGTGCAAGGATGCATGTGCAGAGCAGGTGTCCACTCCTCTCTGTGGTGGGAGGTTGGAAGGCAGAGTCTGTGTGATGGAGTTGCCAAGACTTGTAACAGAAACTTGGGAGGGTTTCTGAGTCTGTCTTTGCCTGTGACTGAGCCAGTGGAACTCTGACCCAAGCTCTGGTTGTGAGCGAGCCGTGCTCTCCCTTTCTCATCAACGCTTCCACGTGTGGTGCTAACCAACACAAAGTCACTTACATGTTGCAGCAGTAAGGGCAAAATAAATTTTATAATGAAATATATAACAAACATTTTAAGAAACAGGTATATGTGTCTTAAGAGAAACAATAAATCAAATGTATGTGTATTTAGGTATTTTTTAAAAATAGGCTGTATCTTGGGTATCGTTTATTCTTGGAAATGAGTCTAATCCTAAATATCTTAAGATAAAGGTCTGTGAGAGGGTTCTAAACCCTTCCTTTTGGAATGATAGACTATTTCTAGAAAACTGATAGTGCAAGGGTTGTTCATCTGGGTATTTCTGTATTGGTCACTTGTCTTTGATTTGCAAGTTGTGATTACTGATGTTTTTGTGACAGAGCCAGCAGCGTGCTATGTGATATTTATGATAATTTAGGGAAGCAAGTAAAGGTTTTTTCAGTATATTGGTGGCTGAATTAAGCAGATGGTAATAATAAGCAATGATTTTGTAGGAATAGGAGTCCCTTTCATTATTAGGTTTTTTTTTGATGTATTTTTGTGTTCTGAATGCAAGAGTTCTGGTTTGTGTTTTGCCTTTTTGCCTGTCTCTGGGATCAAGGGTGCACTACAGTTACCTCCTTGCTCAGTGGATTCATAGTCATACTTATCCTCTGTCAGGAAAGAGGTATTAGTAGTGAGTGATACAAAACAATGCATTCAAACTAAGCAGAAGTGCAGAATCAAATTCAGACTGGGCTGTGCTTGACCACTTGCCAAGTGTTACAGCCCTGTGTTCTATGGGAATTTTTGTGCAATCCTTTCTCTAAAACACCTTGATGTGTCTTTGATGTGTGCCAGGAGAGGCAGGAGGAAGGGATCTTCTTTTCTGTATTTTAACTGGAGTAGTTCTCTCATGGCTGTGTGTATGGCATAGACTGCAGTACAGAGTGATGAACTGAAGCCTGAATTCTACTTCATTAATAATTAGTTCCTAATCATTGAATGCACTGACACAAGTGGGCTCTGTTCTTCTCCAAGTAGATGGGTGAAACTATTATTGAACTGAGAAGTTTTCTGTTAGAGCAGAGCAGGGGCAATGTACTTGGGATGAAATCCTGCTTCATATTTTAAGGTCGTTTCTTTCATCTGCCTTCAGAAGTTCAGGTAATCTAAACTTCCATGCTTGATTGAGCTCTTGTTTTTGCTAGTGTTTCTTGTCTGAGCTTGATAAGAAGCAGTTTCTAGCAGAAAGGGCCTCCTGTATATATATCTTATTTCTGTTTCTATCTTTTCCTTTTTTTCCTCACGTGTGGTATGTTATTTCCCTTCATGGCTTTTGTCTTTAACTTCCCACTCATTTCTTTCTTGTTATCTTTTGCCTCTACCCTCTGGCTTCCCTCTGTGTTTTCTCCTCTGTTTGTCCTCTTGTGCAGCATGCTTTTCTCTATCTCCTTCTCCCACCTCAGTTTGTCTTCCTGGAGTCATCCTGCTGTCCCATGTTCTGTTCTGTGCTTTGCCTCCTGCTGCTTTTCCTACTGCCCTGACTTGCATGGGGCTTCTTTCTTCATCATATGCAGGCAGACCAGCACAATACAAGTCTGTATTTTGGCCATGGTCAAGACATTGTTGGTTATTCTTTTTCTTTCCTTTTTGATAAGTAAATACGGACAACCAGAAGGCATCCATCTATCCAGGGTTGCTGAAAACGACACTCCTGAAGTTTGAGTTGAATCTTTGGTTGCACTGCATCTCTTGTGACTAGGCCCCCAAGGTTTGTGGGGTGCCACTGTTCTACAGAAGAAGAGAGCCACAGCAGAGTCAGGGGATGGGAGACCCAGGTGTATAAATTACAGCCAGCTGGCAAAGTCCCACGAGTGAAGAACTTGCCTGCCGTGCCCAAAGGGCCCCTAATATTAATTAAAGTCTCTGTGCCCCTGATAATGGGATTCTTCAGCCTTGTCTGGGTGCCACTGTCTGTGGGGAGCCCCCTGAGCGAGGCTCTGTGCTGAGGTTGTCTCTCCAGCCTGTGCTTGCAGGGCAGGGCAGGTGCTGATGGTCCTGGATGCCTCCTCTTTATCCCAGGTGGCTGGGACTGGGAGAGCCCTAGTGGGGGACACTGCTACAGAGAGGTAATGTTTGTGTCCTACTTTCAGGCAAAGATTTCCTCTCTAAGTAGCTTTACGTGGCTCTTTGAGTCCCTTCAGCAGGAGGAAAGCCAGTGTTGTGCCTTCAATCTAGGGCACAGCAGGAGAGTACTCTGAGAAGAACCGGCTGAACTCTTGACTCAGAGGTGTCAGGCTTCCTGTCCTTATCTCATTAGCAACTCGATGACTCATTCAGCTCTGAGGCCACATGACTAATTAACCCATCCATTGAAAAGGTTGTTGGTTTTTACCTTGCACCCAGTTGTCCTTTATACGGAGATTATCTGAAAATATTGTTGTACAATTCTACAAATTTTAATCTCATTTAGTAAATAATTCTAAAGATTTTTGTTTAATTGCTAAGTGTTCAATGTGGTATCTTAGAAGGATTTCTGTGTTTATCTACTGTCTTTGCTGTGTTTACTTTTTCAGCTCAAGGGTCTTTAAGGCCTGGCTCTCTTTCCACTCACTTAGAAAATCTTCCAATCTAAATAACTTTTTGATACTGTGTTTCTGATATTTTTCTATCTTTGGTTTCTTAGCTAATGCGCTCTCCTAATGTCTCTGCTAGCTGGCATAAAAGTCACCCAAGTAAACTTTTCAGGAAAGATGCAAGATAATTTGGACTCTACTGAAAATACTTCACTTTGCTTGGGAAAACATGGTGGAGACCTTATAATGACTTAAGTATACTTAGCCAAGCTACCCATACTAAAGATACCAGATTAATTTGTTGAAAGAGAAAATATAATTAAATTTAATGTGAAAAAATTTCAAAAATATAAGATCTAATTGTAACTAATATACCACAGGAATTTTATGTTGTGCATTGATTCAAGTCAGTGAAATGTATTTACATGTCTGTGTATGAGTAGGAGGGGCCCGTGAGAAAGTCATTAGCTCAATTTTGAAAAAAAAATCCCCACACATTAAAATTAGGAGACTTGGGTTAGTTTTTTTTTGTCTATATGCAAATACTCTGTGGGATAGTTTTGATAACTTTTTTTTGCTATTTTTCATGTACGTTGATACCCTGATAGATACTTTCTTGTTCAAAACCCCTTATTTATTAGTTAACTACAAGAACAACATGCCTTATCTTTCTGAAAATTAATAATAAGGTTATTTGATGGTTATTAGGTGAGATAGAATGCATGAGTAAGTAACCTTCGCACATTTGCAAGAATTTCTTAATAGATGACATTTCTGCAAGGGGATTATTAAAAAATATTGTAATTTAGTACTCGTCCCTATCTTCCTATTTCAATTTTTTGTTTAATGTTAATGTCAGCCCAAACCTTCAGTAATATCCATTAACTAATTATTACGGCTTACTTTGATTTTTCAATGCAGATCTTGAATTTAGAAAACTTCTTTTTTTTTTTTCCTTTGTGTTGTAATGCACACCTCTGCAGAACAGATGAAAATTCTGAGTTAGTGTTTTAGTTCCACTGTATCCTGCAGTAAGTTCCCGGGCCTATACTGTCTGTGCTGCACTACCCCAGTAATATGACATAGTTCTTAAATTTTTCTGGTGAAGGTAATTGCATGTGTGTCAAGTCCAGCTCTAGCTGTGAATGAAACAGAAATTTTATTTCACTCTCTGGTTTAGGAAGGGGGAAACTCCCAAAGAAAAGATATGACCAGGATGACTGGCAATTTCCTACTGGTAGAAAGGTTGTTTGGGTTTGTAGAGGTGTGGGAATAACACAGTTGAGTCCTTGTTCCTCTTCAGTTTGTTTTGTGTGTCCCAGTACAACTTAATCCATGCTGAAGTAGCTGGATCCTAAAATGTCTGTTTGAATATAAGGGTATGTGAAGGTCTGCAGTTTGGTGTTACAGATTTCAATTAACGACATTACAAAACTTTTCTTTTTATTTTTTTTTTAAATGCAAGAGAGAGGTTCTCTGTTGTCCAGATGGTCTTACAAAAAGATGTACTTAATCATTCCCATTTGAAAGGAAATGTTTTTTCCATGTTCAAAGTTTCAAGCTTGTTCCTGTGGGGAATTCCTACTAAGGGCTTGTCTCTCCTTAAAGAGATTTGCTGGTAGTGCACTGCTGGCAAACTGCCTGGGGAGAGAGAGCGCACACCAGAAAGAGTTCTTTTTCTATTATAGCCTAAAGTCAGTCTCCCAAAGAGAATAGTGCTGCACTGGTAGAGAAGACTGTTTTTTTTGGGTCTCTTTATGCTGTGGAGAACAGTGATTTCCCACTCTCTTTTTCCCTTACTCCCTGATTGATGAAGATATGCCTGTGAAATATTTAAGTATAGACTGGTTGTAATAAAAATAAACCTGTTCATTTTAGAACACAGAACAATCATATTAGTTACTGTACCAGTTGATTGGTCAGTGGGGAAAGTAGTTAGATTTGGCATTTAAATAGCTGTAATTGAAATATAAATTGAGCATTTAAGATGAATGGGAGAAGTTTTGTACTTTATATGCAAACTGTTGGAATAGAGTAGAAGTAGATTTTGAAATACTCTGAAAAAACCCATGAAAAATCCTGGTGATAAAACTAGTTTACTGACTTGATGTAAAGCATGTGAATTACTTGTTTACTCCAATACTGAATATGTAAATCTAACAAAATACTAGTTATGGTTTTAATCCTTGACGATAGCTGCTACACTAAAGGAAACCCTGAAAGGTGTTTCTGAAAGTTTTACTCAAGAAATGAGCACCACAGAATTGAGAAGCTTTCCATGCTGCCATATATTAATGCCACGCCAAACGCAGATTGCCATAAATATTACTTGGATTTTTTCTATAAACCCTGCTTTAAAACTCTAGGTTATGCAGATTGTGGGTGTTTACTTTCTTTTAAAAAGATGTTCACATCAGATGTAGATTAGGTTTTGAGAACTGTGTGTGTTTTTACCATGGTGTGTGCTGTGTCTTGAAATAGCGCAGAGTTGGGATCCATGGTTTTTGAAAGTGCTGGTCAAGGCTGGCTTGCTTAATTTGAGCAGAACTGGAATAGTTTTGTGTGCTTTTAGAAAGCTGGTCCCTGAGTACTTCAAAAGGTTCATGTAGCTGTTAAATCAAGTGAAATGCAGTTTCTAATCTGGTGAGCTTTAATGACAAACTGTTTTTGGTCATGGTTAATTGAATGTGTGATTTGGTTTACCATTCATTGTGCAAGAACTCAGATTTGTTTATCCTTCTGTCATGCACCAAAACCTTTCCTTTGCAGGGCCATCTGGAAGAATAGGGCCATGAAAAAAGGTTAAATGAATATATAGTGATAGTGGGAGAATATTAATTAGGATGGACGTGATTTTTTTTTTGGGTCACTGTGTAATCATTTTTGATAACATTTTTATTTAATGAATTGCAAATTGAATATCATTGTATTTCCTCCCCACTGCCTGCTTCAGAAAAGATTGAGACTAAGTGTTGTTTCTGCTTGTATAAAACTTGCTTGGTAAAACCAGTTAGCTGCTTACAATTGTTTGTGATTTTTTTCATGGTTATTTTTATGAAGAAAAGAGCTTTTAGAGTTCCATTTTTTTTTTTTTTTTGGAAGAATGCCTTGATTGTAAAGTGTGGCATTTATCAGAAATGTAGGTGCTTGACTTCAGCATTGGAAGCAAACTTTAAATACGGATTTGAAATGTATGCTCATAATTCTGTGATATTCAATGAAGTCAGCACAGCTGACCATGATACATAACTTGACTGTTCAATGTTTTTAGGGATTGATTATTAAATGATAGGCAGGTTGATTTGCATGGATTTGTTTAGTTATGAATCAAGATTTTTTCTCCCCCTTCTTTAATATTAGAAAGGACATTTTTGGTTTACGTTTTGGTTTACGTGCATGGCTAGAAGTTTGGACAGTGTCTAAGTCCATTGCTGTGGATGATTTTTTTCCCACTGATCATTATTCAAGGGGTTAGAGAGCTGTTATCAGTTTGCAATATTGTAAAATTCTAACTTTGGGTGGTGCCATTATTAAGGATCTGAAGCTATTTGTTAGTGTGGTAAACCACATACTACAAGCCATGGTCTGTGTTGGTTGGTAAAGATGAAGGGATCACAGTAGACAAAGAACCTGCAGCATCTCAGAATTTAGTCTTCAGATTTATTTTGTTGCAAATTTTCCAGTAATTAAGATATATCAAGTATTTGTTTGAGGGAAATAGTTCAGCCCAAAGATTCATTTGCCCACTTTTAGTTGTCCTTTTCTCATGTGATACAAACCAGGTGATATGTTGGATTTAATCACACCTGACAGCTTATGTATGTTGTGCTGAACTTCCAGGCAGCATCTCAGTAAAATGTTGTGGGAGATCCAGCGGCACAAAGGAGCCCACAGAGCTGCTTACATTTGTTCAGCACAAAAGAAATCTCTTTACAATGCAAGAATATGAGCATGAGAAGTGTTTGTTAATAAGGTTCAGTAGTTTGATAATTATCCTTTTCTGGGTTGCTGACGGTGGCTGCAGAGTGCAGCAGCCTCCAGCAAGACGGCATCTTCTGCAGCTCAGCTAATCAGACAAATGCAGTCCTTCCAAGGAACTGAATAGCAAATACCCCAAAGCTGTATTATGTTTATCAGACATTTTGTTAGTGCAGTTTTCACTCTGTTGGATTTATTATGATGCCATTACTTATTTTTTTCATACATTCATCCAGAATCCTTTAAAACACATACCAATGATGTGTGGCATTAATGTTATTCATCATGAAATGATATTTATGTGATTACATGCTTATCTTCATTACAAGAATACTTAGCAGTTCTGAGTTCTATCTCATTATCTCATAATGTATTTCCTGCTATGGAAAAGGAAAAATCTGAAAGAAAGCAACCTAAAAAATTAGGTATCTTTTGTATGTTTATTAAAATAAGGTTGCGAAATCTCTTGACATGACTGACTTCAGAAAAACTAAATGAAAAATTCAGTGGTAAAAGGGAACAATGTTTAACTGAACTGTACCTACAAGTCTCATGGTATTAAATGCTGCTTCCTAATTTGAAAGCTAGATATGAATAGTTCCAGGTACAAAGTCTGTGACTGGCTCTGTGGGTTCTGTTGAGGTGCCTCAGCTGCTCTAATTCTCAAGGCACAGTGTAGACCAGGAAGCTTTTCTCCATTCTAGTACCAAGTTGAATGGTACTTAAAATGTTTTACATTTTTTCTTAGGTATAATTAAACAATCTCATTGAAGTGAACCCTGTCTTTGGTGAAGGCCATGTTGTTTTGCTGGCCAGTGCTGCAGCTCTGTGTTTGTGGTCACGGGGGTGTTGGTGCAAGCCCACGTTAAGCCGGGCACGTGTGCCATCTGCATTCCTGATGCCATAAGAAGACCTTTCCCTGAACTCGGAAACTTGCTGGAGGCTTTGCAGTCTTAACACCCACAGTTAATGCAGGTTGAGCCCAGGCAGGCTGAGCATGCACAGACCTGGCCTGTCAGCACGGGTTGGGCTTGTGACTTCAGTAAAGGACTTGGTCTCCTGTAGTAAAGACTATTGACTGCTTCCCACATCTCTATTTTCCCTAAGCGCTGCACGGCTGAGAGTGTGTACCAGTGAGGATGAAAAATGCATGGGCTGCTGATTTAGCTTCAGCATCTGAGAGCATCTGATTTCAACCAAATAAAGCCGAAACAAATGTTTCCAAATTTATTTTTACATTATTTTTGAGAGCAGGGAGAGGAACTTTATGTTCCCTCTTTCCCCCACATGCAGGCCACTTGTCATCCCGAAACTCAAGCAACGGCAGGCTGAAGGGATCAGGCTTTATTAATTTTCATGCTTACAGAACTGGTTGTTTTCTTTAAAAGGAGCACTGAACTATGTGGGCTAAGAAAGTCAACTCGTCTGGTGCCATAAGGGAAAGGGTAAGAGAACGTAAGTACGACTTCAGCCAAGAGCTTCAGGGATGAGCATTGAATGTTTTAGCTTGCTCTGAACTTCTTGGTATTCTTGGACAGGATATTTATATTTTCAGAATTTTAGTTTCCTGCCTGTAAAATAGCTTTCTGCTTTAAAAGGTTGTTGAAAGGAAAAGTAAGTTTGAGGCTGTGAAGGATCCAGATATGGTAAATAGGGTTTGTATAGACAGTGGAATGATATCTAGGGAATTCTCTTAAAACAGTTACTTTGTCTTTATCTGGAAATAGTTTGGCTGACTTTCTGGTGAATGCTTTCTGGAGAATTTTGTTGTTAGAAGCTATATTTTAAATTTGAGTACGTAGAGTGTTTTGGCAGCAAATTTTGGCAAAGGAAAAGTGATTGGTGGTGGCAATATGGGAACAGAAGGAACAGCCACTGTTCCCATAGTGATACAGCAAAAGCAGTGACATTTAGGTAAACAGCAGTAGGACAGGAAATTTGGGGGAGTTAATGTTAGATGTCTCAGAAGATACAGTAAGCTTCCATACGGTGTTTCATGTGTATCTGGAAATGCTAATGTTAAGCCTCTATTTGTTATATTGGTGGCAAAGGCACCCCCTCAGTATTTAGTTGGGAAGTTCAGTGATTCCCTGAACAGGTGATCTGTCAATGAAATCAAGGCAGGCCCCACCCTGTTCAGCAGAAATTGCACAGGGCAAAAGAAAGGGTGATATTTTGAGTGTTCACAAATAATGGGAGCTGTCCAACTGGTGGGAATGGTACCACTGAAGGTATTTTTGAATTGCAAGATTCTCTCTTCAGAAATGTTCGTTTAAATTCTGCATTTCATCACTTAGCAATAAAAAGATAGAATCAAAATCTTATCTTAGGTTGGAAGGGACCTTAAAGATGGTCTAGCTCTGATGCCCCTTACAGTAGATCAGGTTGCTTAGAGCCCCATCTAAGCTGTCCTTAAACACTTCCATGGATGGAGAATAAATAGTAAGGTTATATTCTTTGATATATGACTTTGTAAAATACTACTGAAACCATGAAATATTTCACTGTCGTATTTCACAACCACGAAATACTGAAATGGCACTGAATTTATTTTTACAGAAGTACAAAACTTCTAGTGTTCTTAGTAAAAAATTTCATTTCCAGTAAAGAACAAAGTTTACGTGTAGGTAATTCAGTCTTTGGATTTGGGGTCTTTGGAGTTCAGAAGTTTTTTTTTTTTGTGAGATGGATATTTGTCATGTGAAGAGGATTTATTCTCTAGAAGAGATTATGAAATTTTTCAACCAGCTGTGTAAACAACATTTTTGCAGAATGGGGAAGAAAACGTGTCAACCCACAGAAATATTACTTAAATCCTCTAACTATTAAAATGCAAGTGAATGTGTCCATTTTATCCCACAAAACACAAAAGTATTTTGCATCAGACTCTTGCTTCCCATATGGAATTTTGAAGAGTGTGTTTGAGATGTATGGACTGTCCTATTATTAACCAGTAATCTCAGAGTAAGTCCCTGGCAAGCGTGAAGGACAAATTAAGGTGCCAGAGATCCAGGTACTAAGGCTGTTTTCCACTGAGTTGTTTATTCATCTCCTTCTTCCACTTTTTCTCATTTTTCACAGGAAGAAAGCTGGTAGTGGAGGCCCTAAGTTGATGTTTTCACATGATAATATACTTTTTAACCTTGATAAATAGTGGGAAGCTTATCTGTTCTTCTGAGAATGAGATCTTGAGTGATATGAACTGAAAGGTAACCTCATCAGCTATCAATGAACTTAAAGGATTTGGGTGTCTCCTCAGTCATTGAGGGCACACTCACAGTCTGTGTAATTGCAGAGTAGAATGCTAACGCCTGCTCCTCGCTGAACTTTTAGAGGTCACTAATAATAGAGATACCTTGGTTTCTTGGGCAAGGGCAGATAGATGGGCTCACATTTGTCTGAAAGAGGCATTTCCTCAGCTGACAGGCAGCATTCAGAGTGCCTGACACTCCAGCACAGGCTCAGTGCTGAGCAGGGGGACCCTGGAACAGTTGCATCCTTGGATTTGAATGTTACTCTACAGATTTAAGTCTGTGGTGGGATATTTATTTCTCTGAAAATTAAAAAGGGGTAATTAGAGGCCTTTATCTTGACTTAGAAAGGGAAGTTAAAAGAGCTTATCATTATCATTCTATCTAGAAGGCAAAACTGATTTTTTTTATCCTAAAATTGTGTGTCCTTATGCAAAGACTGATTTATATTTATTTCTCTTCATGTATTGACTTGATTAGAAATGATTGGTGGTGCTCTGAGACAACCCCAATTGCAGGGTAAATTGTCTTAATGCCACTTTTTTATGGCTGCTCATATTTTAAGTGAATGCATTTTACTTGCAGATTAGAGGTGCTAACCATGAACACTAAAAATATAATGACTTAGCTAATGAGTGATAAACTGCTGTGGTCTTATGATCACATGAAAGTACTTGACTCCCATGGAGCAGAGAAGTTTTCAGCTTTCAGATTGTAATTAATTAAATGTTAGAATTGTTATAACTCTGAGTAGGATGTAGAGTCTCAAGGGATTGTAGATTTTTATTCAGCCAAGCCTAGAGTGTAGATATCATACACAGAACCTGCCTTTCTAAGTACCTAGCTTTGGAATTTAACTACTGTACCTGTTTTCAAATCAGAAGCAGGGTATCTAACTTAGAATGTTGCCATATGTAGTATTAACTCCATCATGGATAGTTTTTCTTGCCTCTAGTGAACTCTTTCCTAAGGCTAAAGGCTCTTTCCTAAGGCTAAAGACAAAAGGCCATGGTTCCCAGAAATTGATTGAAGAATTCACTCATCTTTGGAAGCCTATAAATAAGTACTTGTTACAGCAAATTTGTAAAAAAGTCAGAGGCAAAAATCAGAGTGGATTAATTTTTTTATAAATATCATGACTTCAACATGGAATTTACTCTGTCAGTAGCTGTTAGGTTGATAAACATTTATGAGGATTGATGCTCTCATTTGTGAGTTAGCCATGTGATGTGTCTATCTTCACTCTGCCAAAATAGTTGGATTCTGGTGCATTTTATTCTAAAGCTTTTCCCAATACAGTTTTTCTTCCCATACTAAAAGATCTTCATAGGCAGTGGTATTTTGATGACGAAAATAATAACACTTTGAAAGATGTTAAAATTGGTGAATGGTTTCCCACAACTTCAGAAATAGTTGGATGCTGCTCTATTTCCCACTGACACAGGCGATGATTACTTGATAATTTGGTGCTATATCTATACAAGCATGCTCTGCATGAGTTAAGAAAAATAGCACATATTTGAGCTTCAAGTTGCTAGCTGTGGTTTTGTATAAGCTGTACCAAGCAGTAAAATGTGCGCTCTGTGGCTTGCAGTGACCTTCATTGTTGGATAAATCGCAGGGAAAAAATAAAAATCAAAGACATGCTTAGAAATTCTTTGTTTGGAGGGCTAAATCTGGCCTGTATTCTGCTGTCCTAATTGTGCATAGTGATTGGAGACCTTTTCAGCTTGGGCAGACACAGATCTTCCAAAGGGGACAAGCAAAGCACTCAGGGTTTTTTTCTATTTTACAATACTCTGTGTGTGTATATATACCTAAAATAGAGCAATGTATTCATTCTGACCTGTAGATTTCCAGTTGGAATATATGGGTTTTATGTAAATTTGAAAAGCATTCACACCTCTGAAAAGATCTAGGTTATTTTTATCAGTAACTTAAGCACTGTAATTATTTGGAAGCTAAATGTCAAGTATTATCTGTGCCCCAAAACTAACTTGGGCATGCTAGAAGCAACTCTTGTTTTATCAAAGTTTTCCATAGTGTAGGATCAGCAAATTATGGCAGCTGTACTGATCCTGTAGGATCAACCCCTCAGTCCTGGCTCTAACACTGGCCAGTAGAGGATGTCTAGGGAGCAAAATAAATGCCCAGTACTGGATCCAGTAATCCTCAGCTCCAGGAGTTCGAGCTAGAGGTGGGGCCTTTGTGTTTAGTGGTTTTAGATGAGACAGTTCACATCACACTTAATAATTCACACCAAACTTTTTAAAAATGTTTTGAGGGAACATAATCTGGTCATTGTGCTTAATTGCCATCATTTGGATTCTAAAGATGCTTCAGCAGAAACAAATATTTTAACATCTTGCCTATAAAAAAAACCTTCTGATGTGGAGCAATCTCCAACTCACCTGCAATTTTTTTGTCACTCTTTTAATTTTTCCTTTAACAAGCTATTTTATCCTTTTATATCAGTGTAGTAGATATTTTTCTGTCAGGAAGTAAAACTTAAGAATGCAGTGATTGCTGCGAAGGTATTGTTCAGAAATAATGTTTTGAATCAGAACACATCATGACACAATGACTTTTTGATTCCTTGGAAAGATGATCTGAGGTGCTGTCAGGTACACCGTGTCACACTGGAGAATTACATCAGATTGAGTCTGACCCAGTATTTACCAAGCAGTGATCTGGGTTACCAGAATATTGTTGGGCTTTTTTCCTGCCTTTGAAGCATTTCTAGTCTCATTTAGTGTGTACTGGATAGATACTATTTATTCAGGAACAGATACTATTTTTGATGGAACATTTTCTGTTAGCAGATGCCTTTAAAAAACTGTATTCAATAGTGTTTTGTCTGTTTATTGTAATGCTTATGTTGGCAAATAAACTTTGAAGTTCAACGTAGTCAAAGTTTTCTTTGACAGATGTTAAACAGAAGCCAACACCAAATTTGATCCCTATATGAATCTCATTTTTCCCCCTCAGCTATGCCTCCAATTTAAGAGTTACTTCTTGGGTATTACAACTAGCCTCCAACATTTCATGTTCTGTTCTGATGAGATTCTGAATTGTAGTGGTATTTCTTGTATAATGGAAGGGTTGGTAAGAAAGGTGTGTTTTGAGGAAGTGTAGCAGCTGTGATAATAATATATCTGCTTTTGTACCACAGGTAAACAGAATATGCACGTGGAACTCACAACATCATTTAAGGCTGTGTCAGCTGTGCCTTTCAGATGTTACACTGCCACAGGTTTCTCATTTTGATTCAAACATTTCATTGTAGTACTTCTGAGTACTTTCTTGGGTAGAAGTTAAAGCCAGCAGGTCTTGGACAGATTCTAGTAATGACTTTAGGTAAATCAGCTTATCTCCAGATATTTAAATATAATTTCTGTACATTATTGGCAATGATAACACATTACATATTGCCTACACATAATGCTAGCTCAGAACACTGTTGCTAAGTATACTGTTGCATGCAGTATTTCTCATTAAAGTGTATCACAGTATTATAAATATCTTCCTATTTTATGTGTTAGTAAATAGAAACATAATCTGTATCATGCTACCATAAACTTATTCACATTCTCTGGTGTTTTTTGTGAGGAAGGCAGCCAGTAGTGATGAAGTAAACTATAGAATATCCAAACAATTTTCTCAAATCAAAATATGTGGTGGACATAACTACCTCTTTCTTTATTTTCTTGTCCCAAGATTTTAGTCTGATTTTGTATCTTAATTGACTGTTTTATAGTTTTCTTGAAAACAAATTTCTATTACCAGATTACTGAGTTAACATGTATATACATTTTCTGTATATACATATTTTATACGTATATACAAAAAATCAGTAACATTCTTAGTGTTGAAAGATGGTGGAAGAAGCTGCTGATTCCAGCTGAAGTAGGAGGAAAACACGGTTGGACTGAAATTGGTCAAGAATAGGCAGCAGCAACATAATCAACTGTTACACTGTCTTCATTACCTGATGAATGATGAATTAGTCAATCAAGTGAGCATGGAAGTATCTATGAGAAAATAAGACATTGTACTTAAACAGCAGAAAAAAGTTCAATTGAAGTTACATAGTGCCAAATTATATTTGCTTGTTTTGTTTGGAAAGCACTCCTTGCTCTTCATTTCCTAAAAATAAAAATCTTTGTAGAAGTCTGGAAGGCAGGAAAGGGACAGTATTTCAACCCTGATTCTTGAAGCTGTTTTTTCCCCAGTCCTGTGAGAGATGATGATGACAACAATAGCATCACCCTTCTGTTTTCCAGTGGGATTGACTAACACCTCTTTGAGGTGCACATTGGTGGAATCTTTATAATTATTCATCAGAAGTTTGAGATCGTGTTCAGGCATGTTTTTCGTTATTATGATATGCTACATTTGCTAGTAGGAGCACTTCAGGTAAGGAGGAATGGAAATTCTTCTGGGGAGCAGCCTTCATTATCAGGACCTTCTTCTGGCCTTTGGGCCAAATGTTGTCTGTCTGCAGTGTTGCATTGGTTTTAATAAATATCCAGCCAAGATATGAAAAGAGGCATTGTCCTCTTAGTGAATATAGATGATTCCACTCAAACTCTTCTGCTGGCTTGTCCAGCAGTTTTGTTAGCCTTCAGGTCTCCTAGATGCTAAGAAGGGGTGAACTGCGTATTTATTTCTTCTGAGATTTCTCTGCTATGCAGAACCTTTCAGGTTGAGAAAGGCAGCTACAATAAAGCAGGGAAGCTGGATAACAAGCAAGGGATACAGTAATCTGAGAGCATGCCTCTGTAAAATTGTTAACTTCAAAATCTTCCAAACTCTAGGAGCTAAAACAGTGGGATTTTTTTTTGGCAGTTGGTGCACACCTCCATGTGTTCTTTCCCTTGCCTTAATTGTTTAATGTAACTCAAATTTTAAGTGGGAGACTATTCTACTCTCTTGAAAAGAGCTCTCTTTAGCTGCTGCTGCTGAAGTATGTAGTAATCAGTACAGTAAAGATGAAACCATGTTACAGGAATTTCTTTTTCCATGAGATGCTTTTGGATCACTGATAAGAACTTCCACGAGTTCCCAAAGGAGATTCTGTCTCCAAGTGGTGCAGATTCCTAAGTGGGAGCCATCTCATGAGCAGCTACATTGCTTGTCTAAGGTCAGCAGGCTCAGTGAGGAGTATCTGTCACAGTTTCTCTCAGCTGAGCTTTGTGGCCTTTTCTGTGAATTTACTTGTTTCTAAATGCACATCTCAGGAGGCTGGACAGGAGTCAGGGAGCTCACTGGATCTGTTTGCTGTGCCCACACTGTCAGGGTGCAGGACTTTGGCAAAATAATATTGGCGTGATGCATTTAGAAGGAAGTTTCTGTGCAGGATGCCTACGTGTTTCAGTTGCTCTGTTGAGGGTCTGTCTGGGAAAGCCCCCAGAATGAGCTCCCCACAGGCTGGCTGGGAGCAGCTGGTCATGGTCTTCCTGTTCTACACAGGTCACAGGCTTCCCCTTGGAGATGGGTGAGGCAGCTGGGAGCCTGATAGTGTGGTGTTGTCCTTCAGCACCATCTCAGGTCTTCCTGTTGTGGGGATAAGATTGGGCTCAGCTGTTAAATGGGGTCTGAGGGAACCAGAGATGCTTGCTGCATCTGTGCTGGCAGCCTACAGTGATGATGGGGCTTGCTGAGATGAACATTTTGCAAAACAGCCATCAATAACCTTTACAGCATGATAGACTGTTAATGATGGGATCTCATTTTGACCAGAAACGGTCAAACTGTGGCAGACAGGTTGGAACTAGGTGGTCTTAAAGGCCCCCTCCAACCCAAATCATTCTATGATTCTCCAGAGGTGCAGGAAAATGAGGAAATAGATTCTGGAAGTCATACACCATTTTTCAGTTGTATAAATTAGTGTGCTTGATAGCACTTTTATATTTCTATTCTGTGTTTTTATGTTTTCTGTCAGCCTCCAAAATGCAGGTTAGTGCAACTTTTGAAGTTGATACTGTAATTTTTATATAGTACAACTCGTCCTCTTTTTTTTAAGTAGAAAGTTATTCTGTGCTGAAGGCTGATGTCTGTAATAGTTTGTGTACTTGTGAGAAGAGCTTTTTCATTTAGCTCATCAGTCAGCTGTACCTCTCTTTTTTATCTTCAGATGGAGACCACAGCTGGGAGAGGCATGCTCTGGGTTGCTTTCATTGCTGATAAATACTTCAAAAATCCTTAAAGAGAGGGCTCTTTCATGCTGAGGAAAAGTCCTGCTTTGTTGCCTGTCCTTCCATAAAACTGTAGAAGATTTAGTGTGTCTCATTAGCATTAGCTACCTGTTGCAAGAGTCCTGACTACCTCTGGAAGAATAAGGCAGCAGTTTTTTAGTGTTATTCTCAGCTACCATAATGTCACTTTATCCCTCGTTTTGCACAGTGAGCTTGGACTCAAACTCTGTGCATGAATGCAGTTTTGTCTGGGGTGCAGAGGGGGAAGGAAATAGCCAAGTGCTTTGTGGATGCTTTGCATGGAATTAATATTAAACTCATATGCACTAAACCCCATGGTGAGTATAGAATTCATTTATCTGAAATTGTAGTCTCAAAGCTTTTTTTCTTTGGACCAGAACACTTTCAAAATTTTAGTTTGGGTCATAACTTTGGCCCATATGAAGATTTCCTGGATAGCTTGTAAAGAAAGATCAGGTTTCTATAGCCAGATGTCTGTTCTGTGGTGTCAAAATCCATTAAAGGCCAGGTGATACAAAGTCAAGATGCTTATATGTGTTCTGTGATTATTTCTTTGGGTCTTTTTCTAAAATTAGATTTTTAATACCACCTTTAATCAACACTAATGTCACAGAGCTTGCTCGCTACTTCAGTTGCTTTATGGAACATTCTTAGGTGAAAATGTGTTCTGCTATAATAATTTATTTTTCATATTTTAAACTTATGACTACATCCAGCAAATTAGGGCAATAGTATGTTGAATTCAACATGAGGTTTAGTAATTTGCAAAGGGGAGCTCATGGCTGGAAGTTCATAAAGCAAGTGCTTTTATGTTGTAGTCTACTCTAAAATTATATGATTGAGGATTTCGGAAGTCACTAGTAAATGCATATTTGAAATACTAATTTCTGTCTTAGTGGTACATTCTTCAATTTGCAAGCTCATTTCAGCTATCCAGCTGTGATAAGGATGTGATTCACCACCTTTCAACAGTCGAAGTCTCAATGACATGCAAGTTTTCAGTGGGTTTCAGTACCTGAATCTGCAGTTGGGGTAAGGGGGAATAGAAAGATACTGAAATGTGGATACTTGATTGACAGTGGAGACTGCACAGGAATGGTGTTGTATCATTTTATCTGTCTTTTATTAAGAATGTTGCCAGACTCGAGGTGTACATGCTTTCTGGTTATAGTGTTGAAATTGCTTTTGGACTTTTAGGATTTCAGGATCATGTAATTGTAGATTTCAGGTGTTGAGCTGTGCCACATAAGGTGGATTTGTGTGCACATGAGTTAGGGGTCCTGGATTTTGTTTTACTCACTGGCATTTCCTAACTATTATTTAATATTTGATTTCTTCCTGACTGATGATATTTATATAAATTATGGTACTCCTCCTCTAGAGTTTGAATCTAGTAATGATTGTTTGGCTGAAAAAGCACTTCACTTGTTAAGGCAATGAAGATGTAAGGATGGGAGCCCTTTTGTGTCTGGAGAGTGACACTTCTGGCAAAGTGGAGCTTGGGACTAAGGAGGGCCAGCAGGAGAACTCTACTGCCTGTACAGCCAGGGAATCTGATGTGCAGAGTCTCAAGGACATTAAAAATGATTAGAAGCTATCCACATTAGGTTTCCTTGCAGAACAGAGGACAGAGCCTATAAATGGGTGATAAGGAGTTTAGGGGTGATAGAGGTGAGGCTGACACAGTTATTTGTGAATGAATCCAGAGCAAACTGAATGTATTGCTTCCAACCTAACATTCTTATTAAAGCTAAATTTGTGCCTGGATACTTGGTGAGAATTGTGTTTGATATTCTTGGGTTTGAAAGTCAAGTATTTAATAAACTTGGATATTTTGTTCAGTTCCTGGGCAATGTCCCAGTTCATGATGCTGTTGAAATGAAAATGTTTTTAATGAGTGGTGTTGAAAGGCACAGCAGAGACCTTAATATTGATGGTATTTAAGTATTAATCAGGAATGTGGCATGTAGTGGGAAGTAACTATGTTCTTATATAAACTTTGTTACTTTGGTATGACAAGAGGTTGTTTCTTTCGAAGTTAAGGCCTGGATTGATTCCATTTGTAGTCATATAAACTAGGAATTTATT
This sequence comes from Promerops cafer, assembly GCA_013398275.1. Taxonomy (NCBI): domain Eukaryota; kingdom Metazoa; phylum Chordata; class Aves; order Passeriformes; family Nectariniidae; genus Promerops; species Promerops cafer. The sequence goes on along the minus strand of VZSE01002590.1, from coordinate 1,631,837 downwards.
CATGAGATGTCTATATACAAAAATATTTTCCTCTTGTCTGAACTAAGTCTTTGTTGGTGTTGGCTTTCTTAACCATTCTGCTTCAGTTTAAAAGGCCCAGATTTGCCAGCACAGATTTGGGTTACTTTGTGTAAATATCACGTTTGTGCTATTAAGCATTTATGGTGACAGTGAAGTGACTCTTCTGACTTGACTGGTTGATGTGAAGTTACTTTAACAGCAAGGAAGGGGGGTTACCCTTCAGGAGAGTAAATGGGTATTATACCAATAAAGTTTCCATACATGGATGATTCAGGAATGCAATCTGAAGAGTTTCATAGCTGAGAAACCAGGGCCGTGGAAGGATTTTGATTAGCAGTGAGGACCGCTTATTAAATTCCTGGCTTCCAGTTTTGATTTTGGCAAACTAAATGACCATATCCTGACTTAATTGTTCTTCTGGGGCTAAGGAGGAAAACACAGAAAGAAAAAAACCTATTAAAAATCCTAAGCATTTCCAAAACATTCAGAATTGTCAAAAAGGTTAGGACTTATTTGCATCATGAGTATTATAAATACAAGTGTTACATAAAGCATTTATGATTGCATATTCAGAAGACCTGTCTTATGGAAGGCCTTACTTTTTTTTCTGAAATCCAAACGCTTCTAAAATTTAACATGACCTTTAGCTGGAAAAGTAGAATACATCAGCAAAGGTGGAATAAATGTCTTTTGTATAAACTTGTGGAGAGGTTTTAGAAACCTGTTAAGACTGATGTTCAGATTTGAAGTCAAGTTTAATTATACATATGAAAGGTTATAAGTAGTTTTAAAAATGTATTGAATTATATTAGAAACCAGATTCATCATTAGATCTTGTCTCCTCTTCCCTGCGGGAGGGAACTTGCTCTCCTGTCTGCCAGCTGAACTGTCACTGTGGTTCTTCCCTACCCTCATGTGTCAAAGTGAGTTAATTGAAATAGTTTTAATAATAAGCCTCACTTTTTCTAAACTAAGTGGTGAAGACCAGCTAAGAATAGACTGAATGGGGGTCTCCTTCCTGCTCTACAGCTGGATCCAGATGTTTGCCCACAGTTTCATTTCCAAGTTTGACATACAATATTGGCAACTTTCCCTCTCTGTGGAGGGATTCTGCAACCAGAATCTCCCTCCTTTTGTTGGAAGCATAGGCAGGGAGTGAGGTTGAGAGCTTTTTCATCACACAGCAGCAGAGACTGGAGCAAAGCAGGCAGAAGTACTTGAGCAAGGGACTTGCATGAAATTTCACATGATGGATTGCAGTCTATAGTCTTCTTCCAATAAATTTACATTTCATTTGAATGCTGGTCCTTCAGTTGTGGAGTGAAGCAATTTCAGAATGAGTAAAGAAAAAGAACTAAAATTCTGGGAATGGAAACCTGGGTTTTCTTGTTTGTTTTTGTTTTGTCCTCTGTGGACTGTTTGTTTTGTGGATAAATGGTACTTACATTAGCACATGGCCAAAATGTTAATTGTACTAGTTCAGGTAATTCAGAATTAATGTCTCTTTTTATGCTTCAATGCATTTGCAGAGTAGAAGCCTTAATACATACATGAGCATGCAACATTTGGTAACAAGACATTATTATCAATTTGTTAAGTGCACAGATGGTACCTTTAATGCCATACAAGGCATGAAGAGACATGTTGCCAAGTTCTTATTTTAGTTATACTGACTGTGACTATAATTTTGCAGTTCTAGAATTATATCTGAATTTAGTCCTGGTTTTGGGAGGGAAAAATAAACATAGCAGCTGAAAAATAGTGTCTTTTTTCTTTTATTCTGCGCCCCCCCTTCCCCCCCAAGACCCAATGCACACAGATTATTTAATTATTGAATTTAACTTATCCTGTAGTGAAAAATACTTGGAGTATACATGCAATTAAGTGAATTCAAGTCTCCTTTTTGGGCTTTATTTTTCTTTTATTTTAATCCTGCATTATTAAACATGAGAGGTTTTCAGATAGGAGCAGTTTCTCTATTTTGGTATTTTTAAAGGTAAGCTGATAGATGCCTATAGCAGTCTGCATACTTCCATGTGACGAGTGTGGATGTCATTTAAAGCATGTTGTGTCAAGCTGCTGTTACCTCAAAGAGCAGCGTGCTCTGCCAGTAATAGAGCATCTGCTCTCTGTTGACATTGTCAGAGGTCGAGGTCAGTAATGGTATTATGATCTCCTGTGTACTTAGCAAAGAGCAGGGGAAAGCTTTTCTGCCTCTAACGTGTTTTGTGAGCTGTGTTTGCCCCCACTATCTCTGACGTGTCTGATTATAAAAAACTGCTGTTTGTAGTTTCCTTAGGTGAATTTGCACATTGGTTTTACTGCCCTCTCAGGGATCTGAGAGCTCCTAGTATTCTGGTCTGATCATAAAATAGAAAAGGTGTTGTCAGGCACTCTTCTGGTGAGTTGGATGCCTTTGATCATCAGGATAACTTGCTCATCTTCGTAGCGTATCCTCTGAAGCTTTGGCCTCGGGAGCAGAGCTCTGTGCTCACAAAGATGACACCACAAAGGTGACAGCCCTGGCTATTGCAGAGGAGCAGCTGGGAGGGCTTAGGTGGCATCACAGAGCTCCTAAGGGCGACAGGAAGCTGAGGCACAAGGTGGGCAGTATGAGTAGAGCCTCGTGTGCAGCAGACAGGGGATGTGGTCAACAGCTGCTGTTCTTGTGTTGTTTTAGTGACTTTTTGCTGGTGCAGCAAAGCTGAGGCCAAAGCAAATCACACAGAAAAAAATGTACTTTGCTGGTCTCGTTTTGCTGATGCTTCTGGAGGAAAGGAAACCTAAAAGATGTTTCGGTACCAGTGAAAGCATTGCTAGTAATGCTGTGCCAGAAATGAATGTGCTTTGTATCTTCTATGAAAAGCATGAGAAACTAAATCATCCTTCCTAATGAGAAATTGTCACTAGTTTCTGCTTTGGCCTAACAAAATTGTGATTTAATAGTAAACCAGAGGAGCTTTTTCATTGTCATGGTGTATTTAATTAAACACGTTGAGGAAAAAATAGGACACGAGTTTTGTGTTTAATTAAAATGTTAATTTGTAATTACAGGAGGCATATATGACCTTAAGTTATTGTGTAATAATCTGTTTCTTGTCAGATTTTGCTTCTAAATGGTGTAGCAGCAGTAACATTTCTTGTTAGAGTGGTTTTGGTAATCAAAAGCAGCTCCAGTTTGGTGCTCTCTGACCAGTAATTCATCTTAAGTGCAGTTTCTTTTTCAACTTCATATGAGTGCTCTTCATTGGGTAGCAAGGCACAGCCTCTCTGAAATGCTACCAAAATTTAATTTGTGGTCCTGCAAGCTGATCTGGCCACAGCAACCTCTTCCCTGTCCCTGTGGAGAGCTGTAGGTTTTGCTGGTGTGCTGCAGCAGTGCCTGGAGAATGGAGGCATGTGCCCACACAATGTGAGCTTGCTCTTAGATGTGTAAGCAAGGTGTACACAGCTGGAATGTGCTACCAGGGATCTTTTAAATATGTTGTATAATTGGATCTTATTGATTACTCTTCATGTCTCTCTGTGCTAGGTAAATATTTTATTACATTTGAAATGTGGATACTGAGGTACTGGGGATGTCTGGCTTTGGGCACTTTTCTGTCTATGCTGCTGAAACTTTTGCTGACTGCCAAGGCAGGGGCAGTTGTCCCCTGGGACTGCAGAGCTCAGGCTTACATGGTGTTGCATGTGTGAGCCAGGGGCTGTATGGCAGCTTCTTTTCATTCTAGGATCTGCCTGGGGATCCTTTTTCCAAGTTTACTTGTACTTTTAGATCTTGCTCTTTCTTCGGTGATCTGCAAGCTGTGTAAAACACACCATACATACACTGCATTTTGACACAAGTTATATTCTTAGCTCTCCATTACCCTCGAATTGATTGTCCCACTCCAAGCCAGGCATGGCTACCTGCTGTTAGAAACAATTGTTAGAGATAAACCAAGTGGAAGGAAAGCATCAAGTGATAGAGACAAGTTTTGGTCCTGACCCAGCACACTGGGGACAGAGCCTGTGCTCTGTCATTGGCAGTACTGTGTTAAAAGGGCTATAATTGTCTTTGTGATGTGACAGAGAAGTCAAAGTAATCCTGAAATTTGGTATATGAGAATGGATTGAAATCATAAGAGTAATTTAAAATTTGTGGTTGAAAACCCATACAGCTTCCAAAATGTTCCTCCAAAGAAGTGATTGTGAGGAATTGTGGAAGTTACTTTGGCAGCAGAAGCTTTCCCAAAATTCTCCTTCATCAGAAACTGTTTGGGACTAGTGAGGGGTGTGCATGCTCTGAGGAGCACATGCTTACAAACTCTTGCAGTTGTTACTAGGCTGACAAATGTACAACCTTCTACCATGTTACATAAATTCTTTTTCTCCTAGGAGTTATACATTAGAAGTGCAGTGCCTGTGAACTGCAAAGCAAAGTTGAGCACCAATCCAGTGAGGTCGTAACCGTTGCTCCCGGATGTGCTGTGGGACTCGGCAGGTGATAACACTGGACGTGCTTTTGGGTCAGTGCCCTTGGGGACAGCTAACTACAGGGAGGAGAAGAGGAGCAGGGCTTTGCACTGACACACTGATGCTGTGGTAATGCAGGAGTGTCTGCATGTGGAGGTTGATTAGAGAATGGCCCTCAGCAAGTGTAGCTTGCAGAAGATAATCCTATTTCTTGCTCTTTACCTTTGTCCTGTTTCCTCAGATTTGCAGGCATAGCTTCATGGCCAAATGCATGCTGTTAGGGCTCTCTGAGGGAAATACTTTCTACCACAGCAGTACAAATGCAATGATGAAAACTTCCTAGTTAACTATTTCAATATTAACTGGGAACAAACTGCTAATACAGTGAAATCTGACATGTTCAGCTACCTGTTCTCACTTCCAATACAGGTTTCAGAGTATCCTTGCACAGCTGATGACTAACACGTGGTGCAGGTATCTGTCCTCATAGTTTTAAGACAATTTTGTTTTTCTTCAGTGAAATCCTGAGATTAATAGAAGAGTTGAATCTTAGATAATCTCAGATTCCTTACTTGAATATAGAGTTAATTTCAAAGCAGCAGTGTTACTCTTGAATAACTCTATAGCTTCCCAGTGTTGCTGCAATAGTTTTCTAAATTAAAACTGTGAACAGCCGTAGTTTTTTAATGTGATATTCAGATTCCATATATTATAAAGAAACTAAAATGGACATAAAGTGACAGAAACCAGCAATTTTGGTGTTTGCTGCTCAAACAGGATTGATTTTCACTTCTCTAACAAAAGTCAGAGTACAAGACATTAAGATGAGAAATAAAACAGGGTTCTTATGTGCAGTTGTTTCATTTATCAGGTTCTGTTTACTTTTTTATTAATGTGGTCAGAGGCTTGGATGTACACATGGAGCAGAAGGACTACACCCAAGACAAAATAACCCTCTCACCTGTTGACTGCCCTCATGATTATTTGCAGGACCAAATACTGTGGTTTTGTCCTTGTGTTGTGCATACACAGTGTAAGGGCTGCACTGAATGGAAATTCCCATAAATGAAATGGGGCTACAGGATTTCTTTCTTCAAGCAAGTAAATTATTTAGCCCTGTTCCTTATCCAGCTGTCCCTTGTCTAGGAGTGTTTCTTGTCTGAACTTAGTCTTGTTTCAGTGTCACAGAGAGTAAAAGAAGAATACAAGCTTGGGAAGAGACTGCTTCCTAAGTCTGGTCTCAAAAGTAGTGTCTTTTCTCTAGCAAGAATAATGGCAAAATTCATCACTAATAAAAGTCCCTCTTGCTGAACCAGATTAATCAAGAGCACAAAAATGTGGAAACTCCAAAACTTTGCAGGAAGAAAGAGGAAATCTGGATGAATGCATGTGTGTGTGTGTGGTGTGTATCACTGCGGACTGAATGAGTACTGAAAAACTAAAACTTGAAAAATTTCACAGTTTGAATAAAAGTATAGTACCTAGTGTTTATAAACACAATTCCCTAATTTATCTTCTATGACCTTACCAGGCCTATAATTCCCCTCCATAGATTTCCATGCTATTGCAGTTATAGGGGGTGAAAATACTGAAATGTATTAAGACTGGTGGAAATTTTGTCAGTACTCTCATTGAACCTTCTTTATATTGCTGAAGAATTGTGAGATACCTTTTTTTTTAGTATAACCAGATAGATTAATTGGTTAATTAATCCAATTATTCACCAATAATAATAATCCAACAATTAACCAATTAATGGATTAATGTTTCATATTTTTCAAGAATGCCATTCATTAGCTGCATTAACCTTTAGGATTTTTAAAATGCCTATTTACGTTTTTAATGAAGAACAAACCAAGTAATTGTTTTGTTCATCTGGAATAAAGGTACTGATCAATAAACATGGGCTATAACTAATACTGTGATTATTGCCAAATAAATATGCTAGGCCTGTTTATGCCGGTAGCTCTAGTTCAAATTTAAGTGTATTCCAAAATGACTTGGAAACTACTGGCTACCTATATTTAGAATTAATCTATTGGCATTTCGGTATCAGAAGAAGGAATGAATCATCTTGAATAGTTTGTGTTCAAGTAATATGATCCATACAACTTTTGCTGACTGTGGACAAAGATATTAATGTTAAAATGGTTGTGGTTTACGCATTCTCACGTGCTGTATCTTCTCAGGAGCTGGGAAGTGGTGGCTTTGAGTACTTGTTACAGACTCTGCTGATAAATTTCTGTACAACTACAGAAATCACATTAAAAGTAAAGTTGATTAGAGTGGAAAGAGCGTCATAGGAGCCTGGCATGGTGATTCACTGCCGAACACTTTTTTTATGGAATTTTGATTTTTTTTCTTCTTTAACCTTTTGGTCAGGCTATCTTTTTAAGGAAGTGAATTGCACCTCATGTAAGGTCACAAACCCCTGCAAAACTGGAGTTCCCTTCTGTAAGAGAATACATTTGTATATGAAAGTGTTACAACTTTTTTTTTCCCAAATCTTCTGACATTATTTTCTTACATAAAGCTATGAATTATAAAGACCCAAATGACTCATCATTGTGACTTGAAAAGCAAGCAATCCCTTTCTGTTTTCTATTTTGGCCAGGTCTATCAGCTCAGTTAATGCTGTGTCTGATATAGAAGTCCAAAGAAGGAATTAGGAAGAACTTAAAGAAGAAGCCTGTGATTGAANAGGAAAAAATTAAAAAAAAAACCTTTGAATTAAAAAAAAAAAAAAAAAAAAAAAAAATAGTAGTAAGGAAATGATTGCATTTCTACACAGCATATAAGCATTTCTTAGGGAAGTTTGAGCAGTTCAAAGACAGCAGCTGTTGCAGCAGTTTAGATTGCTCTCCATGGAATCTACTCTTTTAACTGGGTTTTTCGTTTGTTGAGTTGCTGCTGTTGCTTGGGTTTTTGTTTGTTTATGGTTTTGCAAGCCAGTCACCAGGAATGCAATTATATAATCCTGGTTTAATCAGACTACTGTGAAGTTGAAAGAATATATTGCATGTGAATCCAAACTGATCTGGCTCATTGGCAAAGACCTGATTTTCCAGGAAGACTTTCAGGTTCTGGTCAATGGAAATATGTAGTAGCACTGGTCACAAAAATGTATAAAACTGTCATTCCTTCTGCAATAACTTTTAACTATGTAATATTTTGGAATGGACTCTTTTAACACATACTGGGAGAATAAGAACCATGAATCTCTTGGTTGTGTTCATGCCTAAAAATAAGTCTCCGAATTCTGGTCCCAACACCTGGTTGTGGGAGAAAACACTTTTATATCTTAGACAGAAACAATAATTCCACATAGGACCATATAGGCTTTAAGGCATTACTAAGCTTCTGATTAGGAAAATGTGATACAAGTGGCAACTATTAATAATAGTTAATCTAAGAGAAAGAGGATATGTTGCCAACCTAGAAAAAAGATGATGCATGACACATGCATATTTCTTGTTATGGGACAGAATCCTTTTCTGATTTCTAAATGCACTCAAAAAGCCATATTTTGGGACACGTCGAGCTTCGTATTTCTGTATTTTGAAAATGACTAGCTAAGAAATTGCAGGAGCATCATCTAAGTATTTTTTAAAGACTCTCAGGTATTTATGATTAAAATTGCATTATCTAGTGACATGGTAAATCAAAGATCATTTAAATATATTCTGATCTGAATTACTTTGCATTTCTCCTTCAGTAGGTAGTGTGTAGAAGTTTGCTGTGTGGAGGATAGAAACGAAGACAATGAATGCCAAAGTCACATGCCCTGGGAACTCGTTAGCTTTCCTGCAATCTTGTAATCAGAGCTCCATATAAAGAAAACTTCCCTTGTGCATGTACTAATCTAGGAAGCAGGCCCATATTAATTATGTAAGGCAAGTTGCTTTAGATGCAGTTTTTGAATGTTACTTTGTTACAGATGACTCTTTGCTCTTGAAGTGTTATTATGTCTGCTAATTTCTAGCAGGAGTATCAATTTTATATTTTGAAATCTCATTGTACATTTTTGGTCAAGCCCAGATTAGGAGAAATCATTGAATTGATCTGCTTACTATCCCTTAGATTTTCTAAGCTACTTTTGTGCTTCCACGTGTATAAAATGTTTGGATTGTAGTCAAATGAGTAGAACATATCACCAAATTAGGAATTTAGTAGAAAAGGTACCTTTATGTTGAATTGTGAGGCAAACACATATTTTGATAGATACATTACTAATTTAGGAATAATATCTTCCATTCTCAATTGCAAGTTTATTTTTTATTCACCATTTATTGATTCAGAATATTTTGTTAAGTCACAGTCAAAGATACCTGGTTTTATTCACTATACTGTATTAATTTGAATTTAGAGGAGAGATGGTCAGGAAAAGGTACTACCCATCTAAGAATTCTCTTCAGCATTGTGTTAACCAATTTTGCAAGCAAGCCCCCAAATTTGTAATGTCAATGCTCAAGTATTCACACTTAACTTTGCTTAACTGCTCTACACTTTATTTTGTAGACAGCAGTATGGGTATTGTAGTGAGAGTTGAACCAAGAAAATTCTGCACCTGGACTGGCCATTTTTAGTACCTTACCTTTGGCTTTTCTCTGTGCATGTGAGCAGCTAAAGCAGGAGTATTGCTATTCCTGCTGGAGAAGGAGTTTAAATATTAACTCGTGTGCAATATCTATCAAGTGGAGCTGGTAGAGGAACATTATCCTGGCTTTTATCATGATTTGTTTTATGACCCCTACTGTAAATTGCATCTCTCTAGAATAACAAATGCTCCTGATTAGAATTGCTAGAACTGCTTTTATTAAATAAGGCAGCTTCTATAGGACTTTGCTTTGTCATCAGAACAAGTATTCAAATGTAAATGGATGCAGAAGCAGAGTCTATGAGCACACATTGGCGTGCAAATGGATTTCAGCCAGATTTGTTCTAAATACTCAATTATTGTGGTGTTCATTTAAATTGAGATGTCTGAAAAGTTTTCTGACATGAATAATGACAGAGAATATGAATAATGATCTAGAGAAACAAGAACAGTTTGTCATATAGAGTTCACAACAGTGTAATTGGATCTTGACAGTTTTCTTTTTCATTGATGATTGAAAAAGCCTTTTATCGTAGGGATAGTATAGAGAAAAAATTCTTAAACTTGTTTACAACTTTTTAAAACAAAAAGTGCAATAAAGTAAAAAATCTTGACTTTTGTTTTTCAGTAGGTCCCCAGATGGTTTTCTGCTATTTTTTGTTTGAAGCATTGTGAATATCAGAATATATAAAACAAAACATTCATGTATCTGTTGAACCCCATGCAAATATTCCATATCCCTTTCAAATAAGGAAATGCTGATCAATTTGAAGAAACTAATTTTAAAAAAAAATTTATTACAAATATTGCGGAATGCTCTTGGAAATTCAGGGAAGACTTAAATAATGAAGTTTTTTTACTCATCTTGGCAGTTGTGATAAAGGAGCTCATTGAAAGCATGCTGGCCTGTTGGACTCTCAGTTGTTACTAGGCTCATTACGAGGTCTTAATGCAGAATTCTTAAATTAGATTTTTGTGTAGGAATGTACTCCCAAGGTATCAGTGATTTGTTCATTAAATATTGTAAGCAGTGTTTCTGCAAAGAATAAAAAAAAAATTTAAAGGTGGTTGCTGATTTTAGGTATCTGAAATTAAGGCACTTCTCAAAATTGAGTTGGAAAACAAAGTGTTACTCATTAAATATCAGATTTTTTGAATTGAGTTATTAAAAGAGAGAGAAAAACTTGCCTTCTGGGCTTGGGCAGAAGTAAAAGGCAGAGCAACTGCTTAACACCATTTTGTATCTGCCCTCATGGTTCCCAGAAAATACTGTTTGGTCTAATTCCGGTTAAAGCTGATCCTTTAAGGGAAGTGTCCAGTTTCCATCACTCTGCCTCCAATGGGCAGGTTCTAACCATTCTTTGGGGGCACTTGGTGTTAACTGGAGAGGTTTGTGGTTTGGAGTATTTCTGCTGGCATTTTTATTCACTAGCCTTACACGCAAGATACCGGGCTCACTGTCCTACGGACTTGTGTGAGCCAAGGTCAAAAAGATTTCTCTCCAAAACTGGTCTTTGCTTGGTCTCCTTCCCAAAGGGAGCAGTACCTACTCCTGCCAATTTTCTCATTCATGACATGTGGCAAATGAGTGGGGATAAATGGGTTCTTTAGCAAAATTTAATTAAGTGCATGTCCCCCACACATTCTAACTTCCTTCCCAAAGTGAGAACCAGTATTTCAAGTCCTGTTGTGATGTGTAACCCTTTGTAAGTAATGAAATTCTTTCTGCACACAATGCAACCTTTTAGAACTTCGGGTATGATTCAGCTGTTCTTGCATTAAATAGTACTTACTCAAGATGTAATTCTATTTGTTTTGATTATTAGATGGTTATTGTAACACTTGATCAGAATGACTCCACTTTTAATTGGGCTCCAAGGACATGATGATGTGACTCATCTTCATGCTGGACTATTTTTAGTAAATATTTATATTCTTACATAGTACTGAAGGGAAATGGACCCCAGTATGTTGACAGAGGAAGGAGTCCTTACTCTGGAGGTATTCTAAAGTGTAGATTAAATAGCATCATTTGTTTTTGACACGACTGTCAGGAGATGAGAATTTTCTAGACCATATTATTGCTGAATGTGACCAGGAATGTGAGAGTTGGACCTAAATGTAACCAAAGAAATTTCAGATCCCTGTTTGTTTTCAGGTACACACTCTTTTTTTTTTTTTTTTCAGTTAACATGGCCATTGCCAATGTCCTTGAGCTCATTGGTGGTTTTCAGGGATATTTTATATATATATATATATATACACACATACATATATATCTGTATATTTGCAGAAAGATGAGAGGTGACTTGTTCAACTTAGAATCAAATTAGATGATGAAAAACGTAACAGTGGTGAGATAGAGTTACTTCGTTGAGTATGCAGTTTTGGGGTTTTTCTGAACATGGATATCATTCAGTGAATAGTGGCCTACCCGAGGTGTTGGCAGGAGTGTATTTCTCTGCACTGCCATTATGCTGATAAAGCACAGGTTTTTGAAGGCTTTTTTCCCACTTTAGTGTTGCAGTACCCTGTACTGATATTCTTCAGCCCATTGAAGCTTTCACTTCTGTCATCAGGCTGTAAATTAAAATTCATATAACAGGTAATGAAGGAATAGTCAGCGTTTACCTACATTCCATTCTGTACAGTTTAGGAGCTTTTCTCCTGTGTAAGGTTTTGATCTCAGTATTCCCAAATAAGGTAGTAATATTTCAAAATTGGAAGGAAGTCATGCTGTAAAACATACTCACAGAAATAGTAAAGTTGTCAGCAGCAGCTTCTAAAATACATCCTTGTTAAATATTTTAGGATTCCATCATGTTCTCAATCGTTTCCTTAGAAGGGACTGTGATCACAGTGGAGAATGTGTTACTTTTCTTTGAGCAACATGTCTGTAGTCAACAAGAAATAGTTTGGGGCTCATGACCTTCTAAAGTCCTGCCAGAATTCTCATAAAAAAGTTATTTCATGGCTGTAAGGAGGGAATTCTGCTGTATGAGAAGAGAAGCCTCTGGAAGCAGAAGGTGGTTTACATGTACCGTGTTTTTCCTGAGAGGTCTTTGTTAGCCTGCTGTATTTGAAGCAACAAGCTTTAAAAAATGTTACAAATAATTTCTAGGGACAGGTGATTTCCATATTTCTTGCAGAATTCAGTGTTCAAGCCTCCAGAGAATTTATTGTATATCCATTGCACCAAGCTGTCAGGAAGGTGTTTGGATCACATTTGTGAGCAGATCTTTCTGGTTATTTGTACTTGGGTGTTCATTATAGGAAGAAGAAACAGTATTAGACACTTAGTATTTTCATGGTGCAGAGAGATGAGAGAAATTAATTTAGATCGATTTTGAATTTTATATTTGTGTTTTCAGGGCAGTTTTGCTGCAAATATCTGCATTAAAAGATTTTTAAAAAAAATTTAAAAAAATTATATAGCTAGACTTCATTGAACTGTAGCAAAGATAAAATTTAATCTAGTAAACAAAGCATCTCTGAAATAATATTGAACAAATGAAGCTATATTTTCTTAAGGCCATTTGACATAAATATCGATGTATTAGTATAAACTGTTAAAAGTAAAATGGCTTTGCATTTTTGAACTCTCCCTTTCCAGTCTCCTTAGCATGAATCTAGTGAATTTTCAACAGTTTTTGCTAGCTTAAAAAAATAAGATCAGTACTGTATAACCAAGCTGCAAGTGATTTCTCAGTGTTTTAAAAACATGGTTATTTCATCATGCATTTGAAGAAACTTGTTACAGCAAAATACTCTAGTGCAAAATTTGTTTGTAAAGAGAGCATGCAGCATATGTCACTAGTTGGCTTTTTTGGTTTCTGTGGTACGGTTTTGAGTATAGTGAGTATGAAGCAGAGAACTCCATGTTTGAATAAAGTGAACTTTTGCTGAGCTCTTCATTATGAGATTAGAAGATTAGACAAGGTTACCTCCAGAAATACCTGAAGGAGCAAAGAAGGACTTCTGGGGGAAAAAAGATAATTCAAAGAAAAAAATAATTTGGTCAAAGTTCTGTCGTTTTTAATTTTTGCTTTCCAACTGGGCTGTAAAAATCTTTCGTGTCATGTTTTCTTAAAAATGCATTCAAAAGTCTTCCTAAAAATGTTCACTTTCCCCTGTTAAAACCAGGTTCTTTTAAACAAGACTTTACCTGTAGTTACTGAAACAAGCTGGGTTAGTCTCTGCAGTCCCAAAGAAAATCATTGCCATGAAAGCAATTTGCATGTCTCTTTCCTCTTTGAGTATTCCTGCATTTAATTTCCTTGCAATTGGTGCTAATCCAATTTGTTCCCATTATACTTTAGATCTCGTGATGTTGTCTAGAGCAAATTACTGCCTGCAAAATTATGGTAGACTCACTCAGTTCTTCCAAACTTACTTCTGTGTAGGCTGACTTAGTTGTGACTACTGTTAACTGTGTTCATTCATTATGGTTTTTTTGCTAATCAGATTTTTTTTCTTCCTAGTCTAGTTAGAGTTATATTTGTATCCTCTTTAATGTTAATTGCATTACCTCTTATTTTATCATGCAGCTCTTTGCTAATCTTGTAATTCTTTCCACTTCTGTTTTTAGGTAGGTTTTATTGTGTATTCTGTTTTAGACTTCTGAAGGTCATTTTAGGATCTGTCAATGCCTACATATAATAGAACTGAAGGAGTCCTGGACAGGCCATGAAACACTTGGGCTGTATTATTACTTTGTTTTTGTCCAAGTCCTAAACCTTTTGGATGTAGTGAAACTAAATATCTTAATGCAGGATGGTGAAGCTGTACAAAGTTTGAGATGTGAGGTGAGAACTTTGAGCAGTAGCACCACAACAGTGTGGGAGTGGTTACAGGAGATGCCCCATGTGCTCCTGACCAGTCTGCAAGTCTGGATGGGATGGTCTTTGCTGCTCAAAGAGGGCAGAAGAAAATTCTGCCTTCTTGGAATTAAGGAAATCTTTGTTTAGGGACCAGTCAGAGCTGTTGACCCAGCTCTTTAGTGAATGACATGAGTCTCTGGTATTCACTCTTAACACTTAAGCACAGTTTCATGTGTTGTGCTTTTCTTCTGACAAGTTTACGTAGGATCTCAGCCAAGAAAGAGCAGATTTGATCAGAGGTATGTTTGGAGGCAAAATGTAGTTACTAAACTTATTAAGGGACACTTTATTCACAGATTAATTTCTTTCCTCTAGGTTGCTTGAAGGGCACTGCTTTTTGGCCCTGAGGAAGGGAGAAGATTGTATTAACTGAGTTGAATTGTTCTTGTTTTTATAGCAATAAAGTTAAGTCTGATTATAAAACATTTCCCTGGGTTGCTTTGGCAGTCATTATTTCAGGTTGGCAAAACCACTCTAGGCTTTTGTTGTGTGAGATCAGATAATGATGATTTCTGCTTGAGCTTTTAGCTATGTTGCTGTTATTGGTGACTTCCATGGTCCCTACTTCAAATTCCTGGAAGATGAAGTCTGATATCAAGCTGACTTTGCTTTCTTCTTTTCTCCTTCTGCTGAAAGGAGAGGATCCAGCTTAGATAGGATCCAGCTCTTGATACTTCAGCAATTTCCCTGATAAATATGCTAATATGTCTTCTGTTATACTTTCTTGTGTAATTTTATATTTTGTATGGACTCTTACTCTTCTGAAACTTCTCCTTTATTTATTTCTTTCTTTTCCCTTGAAGATGGAATATGTAAGATTTTAGCTTGATGAACAGTTTTCAGTCTCATTGCTTTGTTGAGCATTGCCTTCATCCTCCAGTGCAGGTTTTTCTGCTTGGACTGTGCTGAAGTAACTGTACAGTGTGAGGGGAGACAGATCAATGAACAAATCTGTGTGAAAATGACCCCTCCCCCCTGTTTTTAAGAGACCTTTTTACTTAACTGGATCAACATATACCCAGTATATTCTCATGTAGTTGAAATGGTTTTGCTGTTGTGAGAAAGAGTGAAAAGATGGAAGTAAGGAAAAATACTCTGTTTAATCCAGTACTGCTGCAGGAAAAACCAGGGCTGTCAATGTCCTTCCCCACATTTTTTATACTGTCACAGCCTGAATGTACAACCATGAAGTATTTCATTGTATGTAGAACTAATGTAAAATGAGGACCTGTGGGAAACTCAGCGTCCAAGTCCAGCAAATGGAGTTTGGTTTGGAGGCTGAAAGTGCTAAATGCCATGTGCACGTGGTGTAGCACTCCCAACTTGTGCACATTCATGCAGCTCTTTCACGTTTGGTAAATGTTTTTTTCAGTTGATAAACTCCTCAGTGACACTTCATCCATTGCAGGTATTGCCTCTTTGGCCTGCTAAGGATCTGACATGCTCTAGAAGTCTAACTTTTTAATAAGCTTTATGTTGAATGATTGAAAATACACATGATCATATCCATGTCTGATGTGAATCAAATTTTTACTGCTGACTGAACTGGCATGGATGTGCTGTAAACCTACAGCCTCAGCCCCCAGATTGTTCTTGGGTTTGGATTCTCTGAGCAGAATTTTAAGAGAAGAACATGGGGCCTTGTGGGTTCCCATCTTCCAGCTGTGGATTTCTGGAACTTGAATGAATGCATGTGAAAATGTTATAAATATATTCCCCAAAACTACAGTAAAAATAATGCTTTTGAGGCATAACATTTTAATGAATATTTTTGAATCCTTTGTTCTCCTCTCCTCCATCTTCAGGTTTTGTAGGCAAATGACTTTTAATATGGAACTGACTTTTGGCATTGGCAGTTTGATTACAAGTACGTTATCATGGTTGCTTCTGTCACTGGAAGTACAAATATTATGTGGAGTTGTCAAGTGACTCAAAGTATTGTAATGACTACACAAGTGCTGCAGAGCATTCAGTTTTAGCATTGTAATGCTTTCCTGTGGGGTAGTTATGAAAATATTGAGGGGAGAGGATCCCTGCTGAGCACTTCGGGGTTTTTTTGCTGTGTGATTTTACAATCAATGTAAGAAAATCCATCCTACAGAAAGTTAAGGACGTGTCTCAGCATATGTAGTACTATGGAGGGATGGAAAGTCTTAAACTGCATTTTTAAATGTTATAATAGCTTTATGAATATTTCTAAATGCACTTTCTGGTAAGTTGAGGTAAGGTAGCACACAAAGCTAGCACAGTTTTTTACGGTGAAACAGTGAAATATGTTGTATTTAGTGTTGTATTTAGGTGTGATGCCATAATAATAAATACTCTTGCAAATAAAATGCTAAAAAATTGCATTTCTTGCATAGCTAATGAATAGAGTAACTGCTTGCTTAAATCTTTCATGTAAGGCCAGTACAGCATTCATCCTGTTGGTATCTAACCATCTGCATTCTTTACAGAAAGTGAATTTATTGCTTGAGGCAGACTGAACTTCCTTATCTACAAAATGATACTGTCCAGGCAGTCTTCATGCAAGTGCTCAGATGCTTCATTGTGAGCCTCAAGTACTGTAGTTACTGTTATCTACTAAGAACTTGGTCTGGTTGGGCAAGTGATTGAAGACAGATATAAAGATGGATTCTGAAGAACTTGACCTAAACTGTATTAAATTGACATTTTCCAAGTAGACACTGTGTAAGGATTACATGGTTCCTGCCATGTAATCCAGAATTTAGGGCAGATCTCACTCAAAGGAGATAAAAAAAAAATCACCAAAAGGATTCAACTCTTTCCTTGAATTCCTCAGTTATCATGCTTCATAGAAGAACAGAAAATAGACAGTTATGATTTACAAAGTTATTTCCTTTGGTAAGTGTAGGTATGATCCTTTATTTACACTTGCGTTCAAGGTTATTATTTCGTCCTTAACCTGCACTGAATCTGGATCTTTTGCACAGCTAAATGCAGTATCTATACTTCAGAGTATATATTAATATTTTAATTTTAGTTAATATTTGCTAAGTTGAAAATAACTTCACCCATAGTTCAGTCAGTACATTGAGGCTGTTGGCTTTTTCACAGTTGCTGCCAAACAGATTGTCCAGCTGTTTGTTTTGCAGGCACTCATGGTAAGATTTGCTGAGAGTGTGGTGGTTGGTTATACTGGAGCTGCAGAAGAACATCCAAAGAATCCAATTTCAGCCCTTATGCACCTCAAAGGAGTTTAAACTGATTGAAAGGTGATAGGATCTGTATCCTGTTTTAACTTTTTCTTCACCTGTATTTTAAAGTTTTAATCCTCTACTAATCTTTTCTTACATGAACTTTCTGTATTTGTGTTCATCCTGAACTGAACACACTCAGGATTTTCAGACTTTTTGACCATTTGTGTGCTGAAAACCAGATTTCATGCAAATCTCTATGAATAGAGTGTTTGTGATGTCATTTTAATATTAACAGCATCTGGAGTTGGGAAGGCTTATTTTTGCATTTTGTTTTTGAAGAGTGAAGATAATACAGTAGGAAGCAAAAGTTAAGGAAATAGATTTTTTTTTTTAAAGAAATATTCATCAGCATTTTATTGGTCTGGCAAGGAGATATTCTCTAAATTAATATCAGGGCAGGGATAATTTAGATATAAATAAAAGTAGTTCTGTATTTTCAATTTCAGTTTCTCATCTCCGCCTGCTTACTCTGGCTCTATATGTGAGAGTACAGCAAAGATTTGGAAAAGTTTCTGATGGATGTATATTTGAAATGTCTTCCTTGCAGTCTGCAATAGTTGGCCAGCATAAACATGTCAGGAAACACAGCCAGGTCATATTGACCTCCTTTGTTCTTGAAGGGCAGGAGAATGCTCTCCTATCCTTGTACCGTGCTTTAGCTGGATTTGGGAACAAGCCCAGCTGAGGGGCTTGGCTTGAAATCTCCCTTTCTCCCCACTTCTCAGCACAAGGTGCTGTGAGGAGTCACTGCTGCTTGCAAGTGGAAAGTGTTGCACTTTCTGTTCTCCACTGTACCAGTAGCTTGTGCATTACCTGTGTACAGACTATATTACATATAAGCAGGCTGCAGTCTGTGTGTGTGTATAGTCCATAGTATACAGACTGTGTATTATGTATTTTTTCTAAGCTACCATTAGAATATTAAAGCAAACGAGATGCGTGTAGAATTTGCACAGAGCAGCCTTTCAGCTGGCCCAGCTCCAAGAGTGGTGCTGGGCTGGGCTCCTGCTCTGGTTTGCAGTGTCTGGTCTCACCCCTGCCGTGTATGCAGTGCTGGGTTTGTGTTCCTGCATTCGGTTCTTGGGTGCTGGAGGAGAGACCCTGGGCAGCCAGAATGCTGCCATGGACCAGGCTGCTTGATTTGCCAGCCAATACCAGGCTTTGTGGTGCTGCCAAACTGCTGGCTCCAGCTGGTGTTCACTGCAGCCAGAGGTTTAATTACAGAATATGCTGGGTGGATTTAAAGCTCTCTGGCTTGGGCAGGAAGATCAGTGCAGCTGCAGTCAGTGACTTCCCTCTCAGGCTGCAGTTATCAACCTGTGCTGGTGTCTTGCTCCTACAATTTTAAGGCTATTTCTCAGCTAGATCCATTTGATACCAATCTGCCTTTTAATCTTATGGTCATTTTGCTATTCATAAGATAAATGCATCTGCATGCATCTTTCCCTGATGCATTTTATATTATACCTGTGTATTAATTACTTTTGATTCCAATTAACAAATGTGATCAAAGCTTAATGGGAGTTTAGAAATAAAATTGTTGTTAGAGACAGCCTAAAGTAATGTCACACCAAGTGAGCACAAAGTATTATTCTCTAGCTTAGAGCAAGCACACTCAGGAATGTGTATAAGCAATTATGGTGTATTTTTATTTTCCTTTTTGCAAACATGCTTTGCATTGGTATTTTGTGGAGTTTGGTGAAACTTGGAGGTGAAGGGAAACTAGGGAGACAGAAGCTTAGTACCAGTTTGTTTTCAGTTTTCTGTCCTGACCATACCAGGTGATTTTCCTTGTGCCATTACTGTACTAATATTTTGCTGCCTGACCTCAGACTTGGCTTGTGGTGTCTCAGGTCCTCCAAGGAAGCAGAGTTCTGCTTGGCCAGGGGTGGGGGGTATTGGTCTGGAAAATACCCTGGATCACTCAGAAGCTAAACTAGCCTATCTTGGCCTTTCCTTGAGACTTTTTATGCTTTTCCAGAGTGGAAGAATGAATGGTGTCTGAACACATAATTCTTCAGAATTAAAATATGCCCTTTAATTTAATTTTATTTGATAACACATCTGTGCTGCCCTTTCTTATGTAATGAACCAAAACCTAATTGAGGCATAAAATGTCATTAGTACTTCAGTATTCCTGTTTAGCAGATGGGATAATAGATGTAATAATTGATGGTCTAACTTTCAAAATATGTATTTTCACCTGGGCTAAGTATTATCAGAATGATTCTGTCTGGAGTAGGTTTATTATTTTTGGGAAAGCAAGTTAAGGTGAAAGGGTATACATTCAAGAGACAGGGAAAGAACAAGTGACAGCATTTTAAATGACCTGTGCCAGTACAGGCAGTAAAAACCAGAAAAATAAACAGCTACAGAGCATAGCCCCTGATTAATCATACTGTTAGAAGACTGCAAGTAAAGGTTAAGAAAATGATTTCTTTCAATGTGAAGTATTTTTTACAGAAATGTCAAGTTTTTAATAATCACAGGAGCTGATTGCCTGACAAACTTCTCTCTGCTCCTCTCATGGCTTGTTGCTGTCACAGAATCTAAATGACAAAGTGTGTAGCCTGAAGACCTAATCCAACCATATTTTGTAACAGTAGTAAAAAGGCTTTACATTTGTCCAACATATTTCATCTGAAGGGAACATTACTACAACTGGATGCTTTCCAGATTCTGAGTTCAGGCCTACTGCTTTTGACTTAGAAGACAATGCTGTTGGACTCTGGGCATGGTGAATACTTGACAACACAGGCACCAAGGCTTATGTAGCAAGGGGAAAGATGACTTTGAGAACCCACCAGAATAATCCTTTCCTCCACCAAGAAAAGTGATGCCTTTTAAGCATCCCTGTGGAAAGGAGTCCCCACGTGTGAAATGTTAAGAAGCTCTATGTGCATATATAGAAATGATAAATGCTTAAGGTGCCCTACTGAAATGGAAGTCTGGGGACCTTCAAAAACGAATGTAATGCATTTCAATCAGACGTGATTGGAGAAACTAGTGTTGATTCTTTGGTGGAGTTCAAGTGGTGACAATTTTGACCCTAAAGTAAGGATTTGAAGGTATGGAGTTTAAAGAGATTCATAGAATCAGACATATAAGAAATTCATAATTTAAAGTTATGTAACAGATTTATGTGCATACTTCGTCACAGTGTGGAAATTGCTTTCTGACAGAGGGTAAATTAATCATCCTCTTGTGGATCAATTCAAATAAATAGGTGCAGAGGAAGGATAATAGGATGACTGTGTAAAATAAACTTATTTCATAAGAGGGAACTAACAGCATGACATTTTTCAGCTTGGAAAATTGAAGAATGAGAGAGAATTTCACTGGGGGAACATGAGGGGGAGAGGAAAGCTGCTCTAGCTAAAGGGTAGTGTTGGCACAAGAACAACTGGGTATCAATTAGCTGTGGGTAAAGTTACATTAGTGATTAGAAGAGCTTTCTAAATGCCAGAGGGGTGAGATATGGGAACAGACTTCCAGTAGGAGTGAACAGGGCATTCATTTTGGCAGGATTTGGCCCCACAACTTCACATCTCTATGCTGTCAAATCTGCTGGAGAAGAGTGCAGCAAAGAATGAAGAAAGTAGGAAAAAGGGGCGAATTTGAATTCCCTGGCATATTGTCTTGGTTTACCCCCAGTCCTGATAAAATACTAGACTGTATACTCCTTGTGAAATTCTTGTATGAAAATGAGCTTTAGAATATCTGCAAAACCACATTCAGAGTTTAGGCAGACTGGTTAATTAGTGCTGCTGCTTCTTTTCACCAAAAACTTTGAAATTAGTGATTGATGATTTATTGAAGTACATAAAGAGTCCTAAGCAAATAATAAACCTGCTTTGAGTAGCTGTATTTCATTGGGCTCAAGAGGAGCGCATGTTTTATTATCTAAATGTATTTTTACTTTCTGACTTATTCTTTATAGAACTGGAGAGTATTTCTAAAGCAAAAGTCACTTCCCTAGTTAGAAAAACCCATAGTTATTTAATTATGTATACTTTTTGGTGGTGCTGAGGTACTAATGGCAATGGTGATTTATTGGAATATAGTTTCATTATGACTTTTGAGCTACTTTCCTAAGGATAATATATTGGAAAAATACAGATTAATGATAACCTTTCAGATTAGGAATAAATGAGGTACTTGGGTAGAAGTGCTGAAATGTCTTTCTACAGAGTAAGAAACTGATGGAATTATAATGGAGTTAAGGATGAGATGGGGAACTACTTTAAATGTAAATCATGTTTTTATCCTTGTTGATAAAGTTTGGTACAACAAGCACCATCAAGGCTATTGTAGATACTGGTGCAGGACGAATATTATGCAGTAGTGTGGTAGTAATGAAACATGAAGTGCTTACCTGTTTGGAAGCAAAACCTAGATTTATTTCTGAGAAATGCTGAGTGTTGTTGCTAAAAATATAACACTTAATGTTAATTATAGGTAAGAAGAATAAGCATAGTATGACTTTTTATTGCAGTGAGGTCATTCATTTGTTGTTTTGGTCTTTCAGGTCATTCAGCAAACTTTTACTGCAGAGCTCACAGCAATGTTTTGTGTATCTTGACACCAAATGCTACTGTAGGAAATGGCACAATTGCTGGATGCCTCACCAAAATTAAATTACATTGTCAGACAACAGAAAAATTGGTCTCTGAAAGAATCAATTTTATTTATGCCTGAAGAGTTGTGTTCTGTGATAGCAAGTCTGGAGTCTTTCAATGTTGATTCTTCAAAAATTCATCTAATTTATTTGGTTTCAGTAGCATTACTACTGAGTTATGCCAGAGGAAATTAAACAACTGATTTTCTTGTGGAGTTATCATCAATTTCAAATAATTGTAACTTTAGGGCCAATCTGCCTTTCAAAAAATAGCATTATTCCAGGCTATTATAGAAATGAACCTGTGCTCCTATTTTTATTCTTCTCTTCTTTAATACATAATTCTGAGAATTATGAGTGAATCTTTGAATGAGTGAAACTTTTTATCATCAATATTATGAGTTGTGGTTGTGAGTAAATGAAAATTTATATTTTGTGTTCCCATAAGGATCTGTTAGAAAAAACCCAAACCCTTAGCTTTTAATTCTGAGTCAAGGTACCACTTAATTTTTCAAGGAGAAAACCCAGATTCTTGGTCCACCTATCCAAAACAAAAGTAAGAAACTTAGATTATTGTTTGGCCAACAAGCACGTGGTGTGTTTTTACAGTGCACTTCTCCTTCTTCAGCATCTTTCATCTTTTAACTATAATTCAGGATGAACTAAACATGCAGATTAACACAGTGCACAGAAAGTGGAAAGCTTTTAATTATGGAGTGCACATGCATTCAGTGCTTTGAAGGGCCTTCTTTGGGTGTGTGGCTTGGTTAAATAGGGATCAAAAGATTTAGACTTACACGCCATAACCCCCCAAATAGCTGGTTAATATTTAAAAAGGAAATGGTGTCTTAGTTGAATTATCAGGTTTGAAATACGCAGTTATGTTGAGAATGGAGGTTCATTCCCTGGCTTGTCAGTATGGAATTTAAATGTTCCAAAAATAAGTACATGGTTTACTGTGGGGCTTTATGATTCCTAAATCATAATATATCTAAGTATTAGGAAGAAATTAATGCATGCCATTATGGAGTATGTTGTATTTTACTTGCTCTTTTAGAATATGGCCTGTATGTATTTATAATTTAAACTGTTTTTGTTTCCAGAATAGCCAGATTTTTAGGTCATAATTTTTAGTAATCTGTAGGATTTTGGGAGATCAAGGTAATTATAATTATTGTTACATCCTTTTCTGTGAGATGACTTTATCACCATGCACAAGGCAGAATTTGTTGCTGGTGTTTTTGCCCATTTTTAGCTTAAAAAACCAATAAACCCAAAACAAACCACAAAACCAGCCAAACATAAGAAAGTTCAGATACTTAAAAAGGATGTGAACTAAGCCATGTAATATGGCTGAATTTCCCTGGAGGAGGAGGAGGAGGGTGTCAGTTACGATTAATGTGAACAACATTTATGGCCCTGGAGATGTGACCTCTCGTTACAGTAAATGTGACAGCATGAATTACTTTCAATTACAGTGAACTACATTCAGCTACATTAGTTCTGACACACCTCACTAGGAGAATGCTGCTGTGGTAGCTTTAACCAAAGGAAAAAAAAGGCAAAACTTCTGAGTGCAAATGTGTGTGTCACTTGAGCAGAGCCATTGGGTGCTGACTGCGACGTACTATTGCCTCAGGCTTTACACACTTCTATTACATCATTTGTTATTTCCACTGGCGCTTTCAGGTTTATGCCTTGGGTGCTGGAGAATATGAAAACCACCTTTTAAATATGCCGTGTATAATAAATGTAAATGCAGAATTATTTTTTAAAAAAAGATTAGCTGAATTATCCTTTTTATTTTCATCCGATAGTAACCTGCACCATTATTTGGAATGGTAGGTGGGGTCTACGATCTGTCAGCATGTCCAACGTGTCCCATTTTGTACAGCATAACTACCTTTTAATCTTTATTAACACTATTAATTTATTCATTCAAATTAAATATATCGTATCACAGGATATTTATCACTTGACAGAAGCAGTTCTCATAATGTCACTACTTTTTCCTTCAAGGTTCAATTATCATGCTTCAGTTTCTACCTCTAAGCTTTTACAAAAAATAAAAGATGCCCAGGGCAGAAGTCAACCTTTCACTTTTGCTACAGAGGAGATGCCATCTATTTCACGCTGTGCTAAGTATTCCATCGAAACACGAGTAAACAGTGCCTTTGGCAAATCATAAATTAGAAATAGCACTAAGCAAAGGAAATAGCTTTAATTAAAGCATTTTTTTGCACTTTGAGGACTTGATTTGCAGAGTATTGGGCATTTTTTCTGCAGAGATGAAGACCCTCTTTTCAAATTCAAGGCACCGGTGTTGGAATCAGAGTAGAAAACTTGTGACGTCAAATTGTCAGTTCGCAAAAGGAAACAAAAAAGGGTGGTTGCTGATTCCAAAGTGATTCTGAATTAAGCCTGTGGAGTGTAAATTCCTGTTAGTCTTCCTCCCATGTTAAGGACTAATTTTCAGACCTTCATTTTTCCAATATTTTCACTGGCCGTTCAATGTGTAGTAGTGGATTGTGAAAATATTTGTGTTTCAGTGGTCATTTTAAAAACCAGTATGCAGTATAAACTGACTTCCATATGTCATCAACTCCCAGGCCATTAAGGTACAAAGATTTGTATTTTAGTTACACTCACTGAAGTCGAATCAAATAATTTTTAGAACTGTCTTCAAATCACTGAAACAGTGGGAGACTAATAGAATTTTCAGTTCGGCTCTTCTGGCTGTGAAGCTGGGGAAGGGTCTAGAATGTCCTACAAGGAGCAGCTTGAGGTTGTTTAGTCTGGAGAGAAGGAGGCTTGGGGGTCCTTATCACTCTCTACAACTCCCTTAGAGTGTGTTGTCCTCTACTAAATCTCGATAGTAAGGACATGGTGAAATGGCCATTTAATTGTGTCAGGAAAGGTTCAGATAAGATATTAGGGAAAAAAAACATCACTGGAAGAGTGGTTAGGCTTTGGAACAGGCTCCTCAGGGAGGTGGTGGAGTAATCATCTCTTGAAGTGTTCAAGAGGCATCTGGAAGTGGCACCTGGGGATATGGTTCAGGGGTGATTGTGGTGGTGGTGGGTTGATATTTGAACCAGGTGGTCTTAAGGGTCTCTTCCAACCTTGATGATTCCGTGACCTTCAGTAAATGTGTGGTGTTGAAATTCTGTGTATATAGCTGAAAGAGAAAAAGAAATTATTTTTGCTTTTGGCTCTTGGTCTCTGGGACTTTTATCTGATCAAAATAGTATTTTTTTTTCTTGCCTACTTGAGGATAGTAGAGACTTTAGTTCTTTAGGGGAGAAAGCCTAATTTTTCCAAAAGGGAGGTAATGGCTCTTGTTTAATGCAATTACTTTGAAGAACACTGTAAATGTGCTTTAGGGGCTATTGCACTAGATGAGAGAAAAATCACAGGGACTATGGCACTCTATATCAGCTGGAAAGCAGTTTTATAGGTGGAAGAAAAGCAAGTGTTGTTGTACTCAAACTGTCTTATAGTCATAACAGAAGTGAATTTGAAACAGTGGGAGAGCACTGAGGAATATATTGTTGTGGACAGTGAGTTCTCTGGAAATCAAAACTGATATTCCAGATAGGGGAATAAATTAAAACAGGCTTAGATGCAGTTCAGATGGGAATAATAATAAAATAATCTTCTTGATCAAGTGTTCTGTTTGGAGAAGTGGAAAATGAAGTAAGACATTCAAAACCTAAATACATCTTCTGGGATGCCAAATGGTATGGGAATGAAAGGAAGAAAATGATTTTGCTTTCTATCTTAGAGATTACAAAGGTGCACTTAGAAGCATTTGCAGAATCTGGGATTGTAATTGTAGCAGGCACTGGAGGGACCCTAAATTATGTTAGCAACATTCCACAAGATAGAGGGAAAACTGATTCATCCATGAAGAAGCAAGAAATGTGGCTTTAGGGCAGGCAGACTCGTATTTTACTTTCTATCAGGAGTTGAAGATTTTTATCACTAAAGTTTGATCTGCAGATCAGAGGAAATGAACAAAAGTGTTTACAACTTTATTCAGGTATTTGTTGTTTTTACTGTGGCAAGTTTTCCTGATAGCTTAGCTGTGGATATCAGTAGTATTCCATGGTTTTATTTATTCCAACATTGGTACATTTAGGGTTACTTTGAACACTTTTCTACCATGGTTAGAATGAAGAAAACAGGAAAGCTTCATGATGGTGCTACGACTGGAAACCAGCTCAATGTTCGAATTTTTAATGAATTTTCAAAAGAGTGGATCAGTGTTGTACCTGAGCACTGCTAAAATTAAAGCAGGTATATCATGGGTCTTGTTTGTGGACTGGATACAAACTGTTGGCTTAGCTGTGCTATTTTTTGAGTTTTTCTTGCAACTCCTCTGTATTTATAGAGAGCCATTCCACCTTTTAATATTTCTTGTCCTTGAGCTCTATGTTTGCAGTGGAGCAAAGGGCTTTCGTTGAACACTGTCATGGCATCCCTTGTCTTTTCTCTACAGATCCTCATTTTCTTTGTTATGGATCAGCCAGAGCAATCTAACCCTCAAATGTGTGATGAAAATGTTTGTGTTCATTTAGCCTTGTGTTCAAGTTGAGAGAACTTAGAGGGCTTCCCTTTAATAATTATCTGAATATTTAGTGGATACACAAAATGGGAATTTTCCTGCATTTTATTGCTGCAGGGAAATACCAATTTCTACAGCCACATTATATTTCAAGTATCTGGAATTTACTATGAGGTAGTCTTTCAAAACGAAGCCTTTTATTAGTGCATTATTTGATTTTTGACTGTTAAAGAAAATTTTTATTGAATAGATACCTCCAGCATTTGGCTCACAAGCCACCACAGGTAAAAGAAAACTTCAAAGGAGAACTTGTTCAGCAAACTGAGACAATCAAGGATAAAGTTGTGCTTTAACATTTTCATGGCTACTGCAGACTGTTCTCCTGTCAGTTTGGATAAATGCATTTTTTTGGTTATGTTGTTATTCTGGGCAGCGTCTACCAGGAATATTCTATCCTGCCTTCTCTTTTAGTTGAAAATGTATTTCATCAGCAACATTGCTGTTGACATTTCTGTAGTTTATGACTTCTAGTGCTCTGGCAGGTTGTGTGCTCATAAATAATATAGTCTTTCTAGATTTGTTGGAGTGGTTTTTAGTGCAATACTTTGTTTTACCTGTTAACAAATATATAGAGTAAACCAAGGTGTCTCTGAGGAGTTAAGAAATTCTTTCTAAAAGAAAAGAAATGTGAAGAGGTAGTAGAGTGAGCAGCATGTAGTTCTCAGAGAGGCATTAGATGTTTCACACTGGAACTTAGCAATCATACTTCCTCTCAGTATGGAATCACCATATCCACATCATGTATTGCATTCAGTGTCTTCTGTATGAAACTCTAGTGCTGAGCTGATGTTAGGATGTATTAAAAAGAAAGAACTAAATACGGATTTCTCTGAAGAAATTTCTTAATGTTGTTATACCAATGTAAGGAATTCACATTCTCTAGTACTTTTTAAAGCCCTTGAAATTTTTTGTAAACAATATTTTAATTCTGTAGCCAGTCCTGATACAGATACTCAGTCCTGGTCATGGAAGTTGACCAGTCTCCAGAAGCAGAGGGTTGAAGAAAATATTCTTGATGCTGCTGGTTTGCAAGGGGCAATAGTAGACCACAAGTGTAGGACACAGCTCCCAAACTGACCACTGGTCTGGGGCTCTTCTGTTTGAAACTTGAGAAGGATGATTAGAAAAATTCCAGTGAAGTTACAGACCTAACCACGTCCTCCCTTTGGATTCACCTCAAGGTCAGACCAGGACATGGGGTAGGTATAGTGTGTCTGAGTTTTTGAAAACCTTATTGGTGGGTGTTTATTAAACTACTTCCACTGTGATAAAAACCAACCAACAAAGAAATCTTGCAAAACCTAACAAATCAAACAAACTCAAACCAAACCCCACCAAACTAAATTATTAAGCCTTACATAATGCAAGTTTCTACCCTACTAAAGGTATTTAGAAAAACAAACTGTCTCATTGGGTATGTTCTTAACAAATCATTCTGTAGTTCTTAAACTGACAAAAGCAAAGAGCTAATGGAGTCATATATCTGACAGATTAATGAGTAAAGCATCGTGATGAAACTATTCTATCAGTTTTGTCCACTTCTTTCGTAATCAAAGAGGAAATTAGATTTGCAATCAGATGAATAAATCAAGGGAAAAAACACCTACTCAAGGAATGTCATTGTTCTGTTTCCTGGCTGACACTATCAGTGCAGAACAGAACTACAGACCCAATCTGTTCTCCATATTGTTTTAATGTTTGGGGTTTTTTTACAGAAAGTCCTTGACATTCTTAAAACACAGCACTGGATGGTTATAGAGCTGTGAATGAATAGCTAACACACAGAAACCTGACCTGTTTGGTCTTCTCCCTTTCTTTTCATTTGGGATGCCATATTCCTTCAGAGCCACTCGGAGCTGTTGGTCTGTTGGGACAGACTTTTGCTTTGGCAAGCTCACCTACAGAAAAGCTGAGGGCAGAGCAACCAGAACTGGTGTGAGAGCCTCTCCTGTGCATTCCAGGATTGTGTTGGCCAAAGAAGGAAGTACATGGGTTGGAATACCAGGGAAAAAATGGAGACTGTCAGTGGGTAGGTTTAAATCCAGGCTATTGCAGCATCACCAGAGTAGTTAAGTTTTTATGACAGCTGAAAGTTTTTATGGCAGCATTTTAAGAAACATATAAGCAATATTAATACATGCTTTTGAAGTATGATTAGCAAAAAAAAATACAGGAAGACCTCACACAGGAGTATTTTTAAAGCTGATTTTTTTTTATCTGTTTCATAATAAAATGCCAAAATAAATACAGTTTGATTTGATTAGTGAGATTTTGGTCTGTAGTTTTTCTGTTTAAAGGAAAAAAAATTTCTTTTAGCTTTTGGAGTTGTTTTGTTTTTTTTTTAACCTACCTTGCTCTAAATTCAATAGAGGATTTAATGCTGTTAGTGCTCCTCTCTGTTTTCTACTCATGGATTTCTGCATGGTCAGAATGAATTTATAAGGATTACAAAATTCTCTTGATTTTTCAACTTTCAGGATTTGAATATGTTCACTACACTATCTGAGACCTACTAGTATTATCATACTCTGATTTCTGGCCAAAACCTGGTGTCTTATAAATAAATAAAATTGATTGTAGGTGTCAAAATATATTTAACATTAATGCTGTTTTATGACTAGATGTAGGTTTAATTCTTCACTTGACACTGATTCTATTCAACTACGTAAGGAAAATGATGAGACCATGTGCCTGCTGGCATTTCTACAACCTGCCTTTTGCACCTTGCAAGAATGCAGTCATTGCCAAGTGATTGGTTTGTGGGCCCTTTCTTGATAGTTTTTTAGTAGATGGTCAATTTGCAGGAGTTCAGTTTTGCTTTTACTTATTTATGGTCAAATTTTCAAAACCACACCATTTGTCTCATTTCTTCACAGGAAGCAGAAGGGTTGTCTGTGCCTCTATGAGGGTGTGCAAGGCAGTGCCAATAGTGGATTTAATAATGTACACACAGAGTGAATGTTGTTTTCTCCAGCTGTTTCTCAGCAGAGCTCTGCATTACCTGTCCCAGAGCAGAGCTCTGCCTAAATATAACAGAGGAAAAAACAAAGAGGTTGGATTTTTTCTATTTATGAACAGAAAATACTTAATGTGTACTTAATTGAACTTTTACACAGTGTGGCTCCGCACAGGTGCCTGTAGTCTCTATGAAAAATTGTAATTTGGATGAAACATTTTTCTCTGTACAAATGCTTATTTACAGAACAGAGGTGTTTGCATCTCCATTAATGTGTTACAACGTGAAGTGCAAAATACATGATTAAGAATATGAGAGGCAATCACAGTCATAGATGAAATGCAGGTCTACAGTGCATTTAGAGGAAGTGATTGCAGGAAATAATGAAAAAAGTAATCAGTGTTAAATATGCTCTGCTTATTCATCTACCTCTGGCTGCCAGAACCTGTCAGATCAAAGTAAAACTAAAATTGTCTTTGAAGCTAGTGGTGTAAGTTATTCAAATGCTCCTTCAGACTACATTGATAAAAAGAGACTTTAAGAAACATCATTGCACTTAAGTTTAAGTACACCTCAGCATATAGCTTGCACATCCAGTTTGTTCCTTTGCTGTGCTCAGTATTTGAGGTGTTCTTATTGCACTCCCTGCTCCTGCAAACACAAATGCCTGCTTGAGATCTGGAGGGTGCCACTGTTGTTAATTGTGACCAGACCAGGGGACTGTGAATCCTCAGTTCAAAAAAGATGAAAGGATTTTGTGTTCTCTTTGAAAACAGTAAAAATGTTGTGAATGAGATTTGTTGCTTGGCAGTGGTACTAGAAATGTGAAATTCTGTTCATTTAACATTGAACTGGTGTGAGAATGTTCTTGCTGTGTAACCCCTACTTATTTCTGCTCCCAAGTATGGAGTTTGTACTTGGTGTTGACTTTCAAGTATCAGCCTTGCCATCAGAGGCAGCAGCCCGAAATGCCAGAGCACCTGGATCTGCAGCAATGTGATGGTGCCCTGTAAAGCCCCTCTAAAGACTGGAGATGTTTCTGGGCCTCATGCCAAATTCCTGCCCAGTCTTGCCCTGGATTTTACATGTATTCAATGGATTCAAACATAAAAGGTCTCATGTACATGAAATGTGCACTTGAAGTATAGAAACAATGTCTGTTGCCCAGGTCTATATTAAGGAGTATAATTTTGTGTACATAATTATTTTTCCTAAAGTTGCTTCAGAGCACTGTCTAAAGCAAAGGACATGAATACAGGAATGCAGACATCTGACAAAGTAGAGAGCAGTGGTTGTATTCTCTCCAGTGGGTCAGGACTGATGAGGATGGTGAAACGTGATTTAATTGGATTGATCAGAACACAAATCCTTAAAATAGGTTTTTCAGACTCGCCCTCCTTGTTTGTTGTTATGTATCTAAAGGCTCAGTTGATCCAATAGTTATCTCCAAATTGAGTGATAAATAATTCCAATTCTTCTAATAAATAGAGAGCAATTTCCGTGTCTAATCTTGGTAGTACGTTACTTTTTTTCTGCTTTTAAAGTTGATGAAATAAAGGCAAGTGTATAGACTTGTTTTTGCCAGATGTATGGCCATTTGTGTTTCATTTTTTGTATTGGGAAATGGCTATAATATTTTTTCACATGTGGGAAAAAATAGGTTTACTTTCCTATTTTTTAATTGTTACTGTGCTACATGTCACAGATGATTTTCAGGGGAATAAAGATATACAAAGTGAAAAATTAAATATTATATTTTAAAATTCAAAACTCAAGTTACTTTTCTGTCTTATAGATGGAATGTTTTCCCAGTGCCAGAACTTGAAAAAATGGCTGATTGTCAAAAAGATAAATGGCTTTATATGTGTTGACAAAACATCAGTCACACAACTTATTTAACAGCATGTGATTTTTCTTTTTGTTTTTGATCCCTAAATCAATCATGTCAAAGTATCTTGTGTCTAAACTTCAGAAAGTTGATCAGTCTACTTAATTTGCTTAAATTGAATCACTTTATCTGCTAAGCAGTTTTTACTCTGATGCATGTTGGTTAGTCTGGATGCAAAAATGCATTTCTTCATTTAAGAAATAATTCCCATCTCTGATGCTAAGGGAATAGAGATTTTAATATAGTAAGACTTAATTACCTAGCATAATAGATTAAGGTTTTGCAAATTAATGACTTATTATTTTGAAACAGTTATCTTGTGAAACATCTTAATGTAAATGCAGAATTTTGGTGTGTCACCTTCTGACATGTAACAGTAGCTTTGCATATTTCTTTCAGAGATTTTGAAAATATGAAGATAATAAATGATGACTAATGTACACCATCTGGCTAGGGTGGAGGAAAAAAGATTTCCTGAGCAACAGGGTTTCTGCTAAGCTGATTTACTTAAAACAAGAAAGCAAATGCTTGTTTCCCACCCCCCACCCCTTTTCTTTTTCTTTTTTTTTTGAGAAAATGAAGTTTTAATGATTCCACCTAAACTCATAGGGTGAGGGTAGCCTTTGTTTTGTTCTCTGTGATCAATATCAAAGGCAAACTCCATGAATTCCTTGAGAAAGGCAGTTTGTCTTACCAGTCCTGTTGCATCATATATTCAGGAAAAGATTGCTGAGACTTGAAGATTTTGAGCAGCATTAACCAAAGTGTCAGACAGCCTTGCTGGAATCAGCTGCCTGTAAGGAGGGGTGACCTAGCTTCACCAAATCAGTGAGCAAACAACTGTTAATCTATACAGACTCAGGATTAGATCCTTCGGAATGCAGAAATATTGTTGTGCTTCACATCATCTTTAGCTTTACAGCTGTCACTTTTTTCTGCTAATTTTATGATGCAGTGTAGAACTAAATGCAATAATAGATATTAGAAAGTATGTGCAAATTCTGCTATAATCTCTGCAGTTTCTTAGAACCAAAACCACCTTCTTTGTTTCTTTTACTTGAGATTTTCTTTTGCAAGCACTCAATACATAATCTCAAGTATTTCCTTGTTACTTCATTTAGTTCTCTTCTTTTTTAGTGTTCCTACTTCCATTTTAAATGAAATTAAATGTTTGTTTAAAGGTATCAACTAATTTGAATGAAATATGATTTCTCCACTGTGGAGAAAAGAGAGCAGATAAATGTGTGCATCATATCCTGCTAAAACTGCAGTCTCGAGTCTGTATTTTGAATTTATCTCTTCCTTCTCTAGTTTTAATTTTCCAAACCAACTCTGCCTCTGCAACTCTTTCATTAATACTGACAATTAAATGTTTACTCTTTAGTAGTGGTTGCTTAAGCTCTGGACATACAAGGTGAAGTGTGGCCTACAGATGTATCAGGGTTGCAGAGGCAAAAATGTATGTCTGTAGTGACCAGCAAGAAATTATCCAAGTGTGAGAAGAGATGGCCAGAACCTTCCTGAGGGTGAGCAGGTTGTTAACTCTCCAGTTTGTGTGAGAACATCTGTTGGCTGCCTACTTATTAAAGAGCCAAACAGTCTGTGAAGAAAGCACAGCCTGTACTTTGAATGTTAACTGTGGGGCCAAGTCATTCATCTGGCCTCCCTGGAAGACACAGGTTGTGCTTTAAAAATAAAAAAATAGAGTGTGTGAGAGCATGAAAGGGAGGAAAGCAGGAAGGGAGGGAAAATGAAGCAGTGAAGATATGGAATTTGTCTGATTTAAATGAGCACATATTTAACTTACTGCCCACTGCAACTTCCAGGTTCTTTCTCAGCCCATGTTGGTGTGGGATTATTTAATCCAAGGTGCACCACTTCCCATTTTTCCTTGCTGAGATTCATGTGGCTTCTGTTGGTGCAGCTGTCAAGGTTTCTTATGGTCCATCTGTGAAGTGTCACACACTGACCTTAAGCCCACTGGTGGGTTTAGAAATGAGATTGTCCTACATTCCATATGGCTCTGATGGAATATTTGCTATACTGTTTAGGAAATAAGAAACACTCCTGCTTCCATGAAAGAAATGAGATAAGCAGGGCTGAGACCAATTTTAGTTTTCAAGGATGGATGGTAAATGATAGGGCAGAGTTGTTCAGATTTGAGCTGTCCCATTAAAACGAGCTGCAGGGCTATGCAACCATTAACAAAGTTGGGTAACTTTAGCACTGGGGCTGGTGTTCAGCCCAGAGGGCAGAAGAGCATTGGAAAAGTTTTTGAAGGGGAGCAGTGAAGAGCAAAGATGGTTTTTAGGATGGAACTGGCACTTTAATGGATGGAGTTGATTTACATGGTTGCCTATAAGACAGGACTCTGGACATAGGGACCCATGAGGTTATTTTGGCCAGAAAGTCCCATCCAGTCCTGGATCCTGTGTTCCTTTTAAGTAAAGAAGCTATTGAAATTTGGCATATATGAAACATATATATTTTGTCTCACTTTTTTACTGCTATGGTTTTGATATATATTTTGCCCATGGCAAATGACAACCATAATATTTTTGTCTTCCTTATGTTTTTCTACATTATTTATCTTCCTTTAACTAAGCTGCAAATTTAGTTGTAAGCAGGGAGACAGAAATAGCTGTTATTGTGGAATGTGTATGTGGTAGGATTTGTTGTATTTAAGCATTTCTGAGTGTGTAGCTCAGGAATGCTGATAATTCGTACTGCTGTAATCTCAGTGGTGCTCTCTAGCCAAAGAGATCTGATGGATTTTGGTGCACAGGACATCAACATTTCTTGTGTGAAGCCACTTCACTCTTGTTATCCAGCAGCTGTCCTCATTGATTGGTGATAAATCGATGGGTAAGTGGAAGAGATAATTTTGAAAGAAGCATTAGGAAGTTTGAGAAGGAGAATGTCCATTGGTTTTACGGGGCTGAAAGATCTCACCCAAAATGGAAAGTAGCTGAGGAGCCTTGGATGAAGCTCCACAGTGTTTATGAAGTGTTCTCAAAAGAGGGGAAAAAGGCAGGGCTATAGGACTGGACTGAGCAGGAGATGAGATCCAGTTTGCAGTAACAGTGCCTTACCTGCCGCAGTGACCCCAGGGTGCTGCTTGNAAAAAGGCAGGGCTATAGGACTGGGCTGAGCAGTGACCCCAGGGTGCTGCTTCTTGAAAAGAGGAGTTTATTGATAAGCCTGTGCCTCTATTAAGTCACCAGTGTCAGATTCATAAATGGATTTACCACATCCTCTATGCAACTATCCTAAATGGCTTTTTTTGGCAGGAAAAGAAATCCAGCTGCCCAAATTAAAGATTCGCACATAAGAAAATCAAGATCTTTGTCTAAGTTGCAAATGATTAAGGTTTGGTTTTTCCTCTGGTTGTGTATGAAAGTGCCAAGCTGTGTGACAAATAAGGAATGTGTATTTTTGTGTGTAACAAAGAAGGATAATGTATTTTTGTGTGTAACGTTGGTGTTCTATTTGAGTAATGATAGTAGAAGATGGTAATCCTGACTGAGCAGTTACAGTCATGTAATTAACCTTGTATGTGATAAATGAGCAACATCATGTGTTCCTGAACAAGTTTAAAAAATGAATCATACTCTTTGTGCCTTTTATTCTTGGCTGTAGTATTTGAGTAGCAACAGATAACTAAACAAAATGTTATAGAAAATAATGAAATGATCGTGTCTGAAGGTAAAAAGAACAGATGTTAACTGCTCTGTTTTGATAGTGGTGACTTCTTCAACTTACCAAGTCAAGCATGCTAATAGTATTTTTGGGGGTTTCTTCTTTCTAGAGTATCTAGTTAGCTGGGAAAAGATATTCAGTATATAGGTCTGAAATAAGAATTTTGGTAAAGTGCAGAAACTAATAACATTTAAAAAAACAATTAAATTGCATGTTGAAGCTTCAATGATACGAGGTGGTAGTACAGTACCTTAAAATTTCTTCAAACACAATAGGGTATTTTAAAGAAATTCTGGTCATGTGGGAGGAAGAATAAGTCAATGCAAGCTTCCATATCAAAATTAAAAAGTTGCAAGACAGCGTAAAATTAAATGTAAAACAATTAAACTTTTTTAATAGTGAAAGGAAGTATACCACTGCTTACCTTCCAAGGATATTTCCAGGGCTCTGTTCTACTGCATTTTCTGGTTCTAATGAATGCAGAGAATCCTATTGACCTGGATGAGACTGTTTGCTTAAGCAAAGGTACAGTATGCTTCCATGTTTGCAGAAACAGCTTTTTTCCACTCACAGAATGTGAAAAAAAGAAAACCTTGTGCAATTATGTAATTATAACCTTGTCAGTACAGTTATCATTAAGTGTTATGCAATTAAAACCTGTGAAATAAACTGCCATGAAGGTATTTCCTTAGTCCTGGTCTGTACCCACTTGTTGCAAATTGTCAATAGTAGAAAGAGCTGTTACATTCATTGTCTTTCATTGTACTTTTTTTGTCTTCCACAGGAAAAAGTAGAATATGCCTTCCTGATAATTTTTACAGTGGAAACATTTTTGAAGATTATAGCATATGGATTATTATTACACCCCAATGCATATGTAAGAAACGGATGGAACTTATTGGATTTTGTAATAGTAATAGTAGGGTAAGTAGCTTATCTTCCATTGCAAAAATATTTAAACTTTTCTTTACAGTGAGGTAGGTATAGGCCTGTTTGGCTGTGAGTAGCAGGTGTGCTGGATTTCTGTTTCTTTGGAGTAAAAGAATGAACTGAGTGAAAAAAATGTTAAAAAGTTGTAAAATTTTCAGGGCTATCTGTGGCTATAGACTGCATTGCATTTATAGTAGAAGTTCCCAGGGAATTCTGAGTCCTGCTGGAGATTTCCAGAGCTGTTTTTCAGAAGCTTTTCCATCTGATTTTCTCAAGGTAAACTCTTGGTGTCTTTCCATAAGTTGATCTCTTAAGGGCCGCCCGTTGTTATTTAACTTGTTTAACTCTTCACTGCAGTTATGTGGAGTTTATCTGTTTCACAAAGAAACAGGAGGACCCACATGTTTCAAAGTGGAGAAAAGTGGTTGAGGAGACAGAATTCACAGAGATTCCTTGATATTCCCAAAATCTGAGTAAAATTGGGTGCTGCATGTCAGGCCCCAGATACAGATATGATTTTGACTTGCCTGGGGTAGAATGTATGTTAAAAATGTCTTTTTTTTCCTTTACCCTGTGCACCTTGCTGTACTGGGAGACCTTGGAGAGTTTGTTTTTTTTTCCCCAGAGAAGGGACTGATTGGGCCTTATGCAGGTTCAGAAGAGTGGAACTTATATTATGCACCTACTTATTGATAGATTATTTTTGTGTCAGCAACTCTGTCAGTGGCTATGCTACTTTATTAGATCAGCTTTCAGCTATCTAGGGAAATAATCTTGAAAAGTATATTCACCAATTTCCTAAATGTTGTGGAGATTATGTTAAAAAAATATTTAACCAGTACTGTAAATTTTGTTTGCTAAAAGTATATATTATCTAGAACATGGAGAGCATTATCGATGTAAAACTTTGTATGTTGTAGCAAACACGACCTTGGCCTGCAGTATGCAATTCTAATTTCATTTTTAAATTCAAACTGTATCAAGGGTTGCCTGTAATTGAAAAGGCTCAGAAATTAGAGTGTGTGCTGCTTATAAGTTGTCACTACATTAAGGGAAAGAAAGAGATGCTAAGTAAAGGAATTCGTGGTAAAGCATTGTTAAATTTGGGTAAATACTGTGAATATAAGAATGCCTTATTTGTAACTATTTGATTATGAGATACTAAATGTAACTGAGAAGGTTGTATTTGGGCCAGTCCTTTGGCATGCAGGAGGTTTTGGTCCAGGACTAAAATTTGTGTATAAATAGATCCTTCATCAGGTCAAGTCATTCTCAACAGATTGGTCCCTGTGCCCGAAGGGGAAGCTTGGTGGGCAGGTTGGAGACTGTCACACACGAGCTCTGCTCCCTTGCCAAGCAGTCACTTGAATAGACCTCTTCCCTTTTGTCAAGTGACCACGGAGTTACAGTAACCCTGGAGCAGTCTAATTAACATGACCTCTATCTTTGGCTGTGTCCTAAATACATGATAACTAAAAAATTTTCCACTAATTGCTGAAACACTCATTATTGGAGGCTGAATGCAGTTAGGTCAAATGCTCACACTGAATTAGTTGAAAATAAGAATAAAAAAGGACTATATCTTATCAAATGCCTAAAATATCACACTAAGATTAAGTTGTAATTCAAATCCAAAAGTTTGGAATATAAACTCTTGTGCAGGTTGTCATCAGCCTACCTGTAAGACAAGGTGGACCTTTCCTAACATGTCACACACTGACAAAACTGTGAGCAACATTTTTGTTCTTTCAGTAAGAACACAACCTGCATGATTAAGCAGGCATGAGTGCCATTTATTTAATTAATACATAAAAGCCCAGTGAAAAATTGATTTTCATATATAACCCATGGTGGATATGGAAGCACTTCTGGACCTGATTCTATTTGACTAGCTTAAATGGGAAATTTCATTAGGTATTCTAATAGCTTTGAAAGAGCTGTCATGATGTTCTATATTGAGTGTCTTGAAATTTGCTTTCTCAGCAGACACTGTAGCCAGTCCAATTGCATTAATCTTAATTGTACCTAAAGAAATCTCTACAAGCAAAAGGGAAATTCATATAGAGATGTTTTTAAAATAAAATCTTAATTAAACCTTTAAACTTTGGTAAACTGTAGAGTAATCAGAATGTAAATTTCAATAAAGAAGATCAATAGTTTTATACCTTAATGGCTTTTTAGGAATGACATATGTCCTGGTTTCAGCTGGACAAGGCAAAATGACAGAGCTGTAGACAGAGCTGTGAGTGTGATGCTTTCTACTCTTTGTCACTTCTCTCTGTAACCCATCAGAGTACAAATTACTTTGAGTAGTCTTCTTACCTGCTTGGTCTCTCACGGAATTTCCATTGATTTCCATGCAAGAATAAGGTCCCAGCAGAGAAAGCTTTCATAGCACCTGCCTATGCCCTTTAATTTTCTGAATGTTGTATGAACTGACAGGCTGAAAGGTTCTCTGAATTCAGGACTTGATTCAGAAGCCTTTTTAGTAATGTCTGTGTTTAGAGCACAAATAGTCACCCTTGAAATCATTGAGGTGTTTGTTTTCCTGCAATTATGCTTCTGTTAAATTCTAGGGCTGAATCAGGACCTGGTATTCAATGTCTGCATTTGGTGTAACAGTATGTGGGCTGCTGATGTTCCTTGTAATGTCTGTAGAGTCTTTGGGGCTGAGATTTTCTCTGGAGCAGAAGGAGCAGTCTAGGGATGGGGATTGACTGATGTGGGTCAACTGCTTACTGGGGAGGGTAAAGCCTTCAATAATTGAGTTTAGGCAACCTATTAAATAATATATGATTTCAAGCAACTGTCCAGTGTGACAGAGTTCTTAACCAGAGTTGTGAAAACTTTCCATGACCAAACTAAAACCCTGCACATTTCAGGCATCCTTTACAAGTGTGAAACATTTCTCATGATTGCAAAACTCTATTACCTTGATAATCCTTTCAGGAGAAGTGCAGCCCTGTGCAAAGGATAACAGTTTGTGTGGTCTAGTTACAGTGTAGAAACCCATGCATCTGAGATGGAGCTCCAAACTAAAATAAACATAAGATTAATTTGAATTTCAAGAACATGCATCACTTTAAGTTGCTGCTAAAAGTGGGAAAGCAAAATGAAAGTCTTGTCTTGCAAACTGTTCTAATAAATGACTAAGTCATTTCTGCAGGGAAAAAAATACAATATAATAAATGAGCCATCTGGGAATATATTTTTCCTCAGAGGTATTTTGTGTAAGAAACAAATTTTTTTGGTGTTATTAAATTGTGAACTCTAATTATTTTTAAAATATTCAGTTTCTGCTGACTGTATATAGAATATTGTACTGCTGTGCTGCTTGGAGTTCCTACATGCCACCAAAATTTAGCCAGATGGTTTTAGTTATTATCTATTTCTTCTTCTAAAGGGAAGATTAATTCTCCAAATGTTAAAGCTAAAATGTTTGAACAAAAGTGGCGAAGTAGCTTAATTTATTTAAAAATAGCAAACTGTGTATATAAGCTGAATACTAAATTATTGGAAACTGTGTGATCCTCATTCTCTAGAGGGATTATAAAGTCTTGCACTTCACAGCTCTGTCTGTCATGATTTAATGTGTAAATATACCTCTAGATTTGACAGCTGAACAGCTTTGCAGAATGATCTGCAGTTCAGCTAATTTCCAAAGTAGTATCTTTGACTGCGTGGTAAATGGATAGTGATGACCTTACCTTTCATCTCGTTTTCTAGATTATTTAGTGTAATATTGGAACAATTAACCAAAGAAACAGACGGTGGCAGCCACTCAGGTGGCAAACCTGGTGGCTTTGATGTCAAAGCCCTCAGAGCCTTTCGTGTATTGCGACCTCTCCGACTCGTATCAGGAGTGCCCAGTAAGCTCTGCTCTCTTTGTTTCCATTGCAATCAGGAGTGAGACTGCTCTGATTATTGAACTGTCTTCTTCCAGACACTACAGAAGTGAGATGGGATAAAGCTCAGTTTTTGTTATCTGGCTATGTACATAAAGTGAATTTCAAGATGAATTTCAATTTCAACCCTATTTCAAGTTGAACAAGGGATTGTGAATTCAGTCAGTGTATGATCTCCTTACACAGTTCAATAAGCAGACAGGGGAATGTACTTCCTTTTTAGAAGCTTTATATAAAAATAAATTACATGTTAAAATGCAAATACACAAGAAAATAAAATTCAGATTTTTTTTTTTATTCTTAACTCCTGCATCTGAAATTGTAGGTGGTCCTAAAATAGTTTATATGTTGGTAAGTGTATGCCAGAGCACATGACACGTTTTTTGTTTCCTGCCCCCTCCAATGCACATGAATGCCTTCTGTTTATCTCAGCAGAGCTAACAGATAAATTAGGAAATGTAAAAAGTAGAAAAAATATTGTTTAAGAAAGCAATTGAATTTTCTGATATTTCCTGTTTTCTTTGAATGCTTTGTTAATTATTGAAGCTATTTGGGCTATACTAGGTTCACGACTTCCAGTTCAGCTTTCCAAGGCATTCAAAGGAAGAAAGCTAATTCTGTGTTTATTACATCGTGGACTGTTACATGGAAATGTTTGATTTTTGGCAAAAGGGCTTCAGTGAGGACAGAAGCAGCCCTATGAAATGTCAGAGAGGAAGTCTATCAAGTTAAAAAAGAGGCATATTTTATTCTCATTGGTACTCTGGAAGCTTCATTATTCTGGGATTAGCTTATTTTGGTAAAGCCAAAAATTCGATAAATATTTAATTGAAAAAAATAAAATAGAGCAGTTTTGAGAGGGATAAAGGATGAAAGAATAAAAATGTGTTCAGATTTAAAATGTGTTTTCCCAGTTAACTATATTTTTGTCCCAGAGTAAGAAGACAGTTCTACAATTGGCTGGGTGCACATTTTCTCAGAACTTGCCACAAAGTTTTTGTTTTAGCACAGAACTTCTTAAAGGTTATATAAAATGACTTACAGGCACACACTGACTATGTGCCCTTTCTTTATAAAAGCACCCACAGATTTTTGTGACACATTTCAAACACTGACTTCTATGATATAACCTTTATTAACAGAGTAACTAATTAGACAGAAAGTTTTAGATTCTTACGAAGATTTTTATGCTACAGGAACATTTTGTGGTTCTGGGTACTAGATGCTTTTAAAAAATCTGATTATCTCTGCATGGCTGTATCATTGAGTCATAATAATGTGTAATTATATAAAATTTGATAGAGTAAGACATAGAAATATGGTTCATATCTTGTATTCTCTTTTTTTTTTTTAGGTTTACAAGTTGTCCTGAACTCCATTATAAAAGCCATGGTCCCCCTCCTCCATATTGCCCTTTTGGTATTGTTTGTAATCATAATCTATGCTATTATAGGATTGGAACTTTTTATTGGAAAAATGCACAAATCTTGTTTTCTTATTGATTCAGGTAAGTCAT
This sequence comes from Promerops cafer, assembly GCA_013398275.1. NCBI lineage: Eukaryota > Metazoa > Chordata > Aves > Passeriformes > Nectariniidae > Promerops > Promerops cafer. The sequence continues at coordinate 1,590,524 of VZSE01002590.1, read as the reverse complement.
TAATCTGTTGGTTAAAATAAGGGTTTGATGATGTTTTCTTTCAAATCTGTGGGATTTCAGTTTGAAATAGAGCTAGGGGCCAAAGCACTAAAGCTGTTGTAACCCCAGTTTACATTGGTTCACAGTTTTAGGTACAGTGCATTAAATGAAAAAAAACCCCAATACCAAAGCCACCAAAAAAATCAAACTAGTTAGAGACTAGAGCATGCTCTGAATAGGTTTTAATTTCTGATATGTGTAGCTGAAATACCAGCAGTGAAGAAAATAAGGGTGACTACCCATAAGGGACAAACCCAGATGGTGGCAGTGTGGTGAGGGGTGCAGTTCTGAAATGAGTGAGGAAGAAAAACAGTGTTTTTCCATCCAGGTGAAATAATGAAATGGAAGTGTATGTTGTGGGAGAACTTTGAAAGAGTGAAACCATCTTACCTGATGGCTAAAGGTGCTTTTCTTTCAGCTAAGTAATGAAGGTGACTCTGGATAGGAATTAGATCCATTTTTCCTTAGTGTGTTGGTGTGAAGTGCCATGAAGTGAAGTAGCAGCAGTGAAGAGGAAAGGGAAAATCAGCATGAGGAGCTTCTAAATAATGTATTATTACTTTGTGCTTCTTTCCACTGCTTAATTATTTTTATTAACCTATTTTTGAGGTTGCAAAGCCCAGATCTGAGCGAGTCTAAAGGCTCCAAAGCTCTGACGTGTTGCCTTTCTCATCTTGAAATCCAGATTTATCTCACAACAGCGCTGATATTTCCTCACATGAAGGGCTAACTGATGAAAACTTGAGGACTCAGAGTTCTGATTTTTTGGTCCTTTTCCAGATATACTAGTTGAAGATGATCCAGCACCTTGTGCATTCTCAGGGAACGGCCGTCAGTGTGTCATGAACGGCACCGAATGTAAGGGTGGATGGGTTGGACCTAACGGAGGCATAACCAACTTTGATAACTTTGCATTTGCAATGCTGACTGTGTTCCAGTGTATAACCATGGAAGGATGGACTGATGTGTTGTACTGGGTAAGTTCACAGATCACTGAGCTTTGTTTGCTTTTAAACAGGCTTCTCTGTTCAAGTGGGGGTTGAGCTGTGTTGTGCAGTACCATCAACAGGAAATCCTGGTGAGTTTTGCAGGAGATGAGCTTGGCTGCATAATTGTTTCAGTCACAGCCTGTTACTGGATTCCTCAGGCTAAGAGGACATTTTAGAAACAAATTTATTCGTTGCTTATTTGAGGGTTTTTTTTGCCTATTCCATTTGGATAAATGTAAAACTACATTTATGTCCTTTGGACTAGCATTTTTTTCATGTGACCCTACAGATATTAAGTATGTCTTCACTGATTAGGCTTAGGAGCTCTCTTTTTGCAGTATATGTGCAGAAGTTCTCACAATGTTAGCATAAAATAGAACAAAGCAAGCTCTCAAATGACATTGCTTGCCATGGGGACTGAAAATCATGTTAACCATTCAGAAATGACAAATTTACAGGAGCTGTGGCCCTGACATCATCTCCATGGAAGCAGCAAAAGGTATTAAAAAACCTAATTGTGTAAATCCTCACCTTTAAACGCTCCTTTGGTGTAAGGTATGGTGCTTCCAGAGTCTTGCAACATCAACAGTCAGCTGGACACAGACTGGGAAACTGAAGAATGGAGGAAAATGAACATCAGATTTTTAGAGGAATAGAGTCACCTAAAAACACAGATAGACATTTCTCTATTTAACCCCATTCCACTCTAAGTGATGTGACGTTGTTCTGTGAATCTTGGAGTATCTGATGTGATTTGTCCAAGGCCATTCAAGAAGTCTGTGACAGAACCTCCCAGAGGTGCTGAGCATCAGTGAGAATATTCTGTACTACTTGGTACCCAGCAGTAAGTCTTTGCAGTGATTAGGACCCTGTTAAAAACACAATTCTTGCAATTCAAATGTTAGAAAATATGTACGGAAGAAGAAAAGTGATTACTGGTAAGGATCACTGTTAGCAAGCTGTTAAAAAGGGTTGAATTATCTGAAGGAGTATCCTATTGTAACTTTAGGTTTTGTTGCTGAGAGCAGCTAACTTTGTGAGTTTGTTCAAGTTTGTCTGGCCAAGTGGGATTATTTACTAATGGTGCATTTGTTGTGGAGTACTGGATGCATTTAAGAAAGTGATATTACCCAGTAAACGTCCACATCATTTTACAGGGTCATTTGTTGCAAACCAAGGTGAAATAAGCTGTTGCTAAAGCATATAACACAGAGTGTAGTCTCAGATAAAATCTGTGGTACTGAAGTATAGAATATGGACATGTTTTTGAGGGAATATCACTGTCAAAGATAATTAATATGGTAAGATGGCATTATTTTAGGATTGAAAGACAAAAAAAGGCAACTATGAGTATCTTCTTCCTCTGTTATCAGTTACAAAACTGGCTAGAAACACACAAACCTTCAGCAGTAATGAGTAACGATTATGTATGGCTACATATAGGTTATTGCATGGATTTCATTGTAAAGGTTTTTCAGTTCCTTGGAGTTTGCACTCCAATTCTCCCTGATTTTCTAGGAGACTGCGAATGTAGAATTAGTATGCGCTTTATGGTTTGTGTTCATGGTGATGGCAATTATTTTAATTCTTCCTGAAAAGGGAAGGTGTGCCATGGTTATCTAGAAAAAAATTACACCTTTAATTCCTCCAACTTTTTTCGAAGAAAATGAATATAAAATCTTTGGAGAGTTGATGTGTTTAGAACACAATTGTTACAAAACATATAGAAACAATTTGAGTGTCTTAGAATTAAATATTTTTTCCCCTGGGATTTGATGCCCTAATTAATCTGCTGCCCTTTAGAAACCTTTGCAGAATCTCCAATGACAGCAGAAAAAAAATAAAATCATTAAAATAGGATGTTGAATATTTTCACAATCAGACAAAATGAAACGTATAAGAAAATTATAAACAATTGAAAACTACATGAGTTGTTTTTACTTCTTTCTCTATAAGGAGTTTCCAATGTAGAATGTATATACAGGTACACAGGTGTCATTTTTCATTTTATTACAAATGATACTGGGATTATTTGACAGTGAAGCAAATATTTATTGACCTAGTGAAATATAATCAAAATCAGATATTCTGGTGCCTTTGGAATCTATCTTAATTGATGCCTATATAATTAAATTATAGATTCAGATTCTCTCTGTCTTACAGATCAACCCATTGCCCATTGTCAAACTGAAATTACTTGCCGAGGGCAAGAGAAATGACAATTTATACGTTTTAATTTTATCACTGGATCAGGCTGATCTAATTGGAAAAGATTTAATTTCATTTGAAAATTGTAAAAGCATTAGAGGGATACCAAATTGTAATAAAAGAATCTGAGGAAGCCATTTTAGCTGATGTGCATGGGGTTTGTGGGTTGCTTTTTACTTAAAACTCTCTTATTAATACACAGACTGAATGAGTTTTGTACAAAACAAATAAAACCAAACCCACAAATACTAGAAACTGCACAAAATTCTAATTTTTCATTTGGTCACCGGGTGAACAGTGAAATAAACTTACGTATGCTTCTCTTGCTAGCAGGTGTAGTGTGAGTGGGTGAAATCTGTGCAATATTTTGCACTGTGTTCAGTGGCATTCTGTCAGCAAAGATGACAGCTGAAAATGACAGCTTCCAACTGGCACAGCTTGTTATCACCTGGTTAACCACAGTAAACTTGCTTTGAATATTCTCCAAGCACCAATAATGACCTTTCTCTTATGCATATCTATTGTGAGTTGAGGCCTTGATTCTGGTGCTGCTGGGCACCCTTCAGGTTGTGGTGACCCAGGTGGGCATCCTGCTGCTCACCAGTTTGCATCCCATCCCTATGGGTATGTCCTACTGGGTTTTAGTGTCTTCAGCTGGCCTCTTCTCTCTCTGATTTCCTTGTAACTCACTGGATAGCAGGCATTACGTGGTTTATCCACAAAAAATATGACTCCTTAGTGCCAAAGGTTAAGGGGTAATTGAGAGGTTAAGGGGTGCTGTCCTTCTCAGCAGCCAGTGCAGCACACGTGCTCCCAAACTGTGTTTGTGGCTGCTCATCTGTGTATGTTCTCCATTCACACTGGGACTGTGTTTATTCCCAGTCATGGTCCCTGCTGTTTGCTCTGGAGCCCTCACTGGAGGCTCATGCTTTTAGTCCAAAACTTTTTTTAGTTTTGGATCCTGGTGCAGTCCTTGTTATCAGCCAAGTGGCAGCCTCTGTGTGCCCAAGTTTTTAATGCTCTGGCTCACATTCTAAAGCTGAGAGCATAGTACTCCCTGCCTCATTTCCAGTTTATGCTAGCAAGCTCTCAGGAATTGCAGAACTTGAATCTGCGTTTGCATATCTGGCTCCAGATTTTTCCCATGCCTTTGAAACATCTCGCTGGATAATCTATTAATGGCAAACACGTATTTTGTAAATTGCTTTTTATTTTTAGCTGCTTCATTTGATACATGGGAACACATATAACAAGCAGTGATACTTGACAGCAAAACCCCCAATTTTCCCATGAGCACCAAAATTATCACATTTAATTCTTGTTTTCACCATAGTGCGGTTATCTTGACTTACTACACTTGAATAATCCAACTGTAGCTTGAATGAGAGATGGTCAGGGCCTCTGAGAAACAAAGTAATTACAAAGTAATTCATGGGATGGTTTGCCAGCACAGTTGCTTCAAAGATGGGACAAATGTATTAGTGGCTACTGAATTTTACTAGGTCAATTTTATGGTCAGATGCTGCATCACTAACTCAAGTTTTAAAGCTCCCCAGTTCTAGCACTGTTCAGACTGATCTGGAGATTTCTGAGACTGAAGCACTCGAGCTAAAATTGCTGAATAATGATACTCTAATGCCTTACATGGTTTTGCCTAGTAATACACCTACTGATATGTTAACAAGATATTCTCTAAAGGATTCTTGTTTAAAATACTCAGATCATTAGTTGAAATGTCTAGGCAACCTAAAATATACCCAAAACTCGTATAAGGTTTAAGGAAAGGGAAGGCAGGTTTTTTAAAATGTCTTTTACTGATATGTCAATTTTTAAAAACTGTTACTACTTTTTGCTAATAACATATATTATCATCGAAGAAATTCCTCATTCATCGTTCCTCTGCTTTTATAACAAAAAAGGGTGCACTTAGGAACCTGTCTCCTGTTTAAGAAATTGAGCTTTATATCCCCCAATATACTCCTTGAAGCATCTTAGATCATCTGAAAAAAATCCTTCATTTCTGTACCACAGACTGTTCAGGCTGTACTGTACTCTTGGGTATGTCTACATGCACTTTTGCTTAAGTGTCTGCACAGCCAGTGTATTAATGTCAATCAGATCAGGTCAGGAGCTCAATCTCTACTCCTGACACCTTTTAGAATTCTCCTATTCAAGGATATTTAAGGGTAGGCTCAGATATAGTGTGCTTGAAACCAGAGGATGTGCAGCTGAAGATATTTCCTAAACACAAGTAAATATTTTACAAATATGTATCACACAAGGAAACCCCTTGGTTCATGCACAAAATGTATTATTAGGCTGTAAACAAAAACTGCAAAATATGTTTGAAGTATTACCAAAACTGTCATCAGAGTGCTGACAAGGAGTCTCCTAAAAATACCTTTCCAAAAATGTGACCAAGAGTCAAATAAGCAATAATAGTCTAGCACTTTAAATTGAGTGATTTAATAGGCTAGTGGGAATCAACTGCTTAGGGTGATGTAAGCCATGTTAGTCCCATTCCACCTGCAGAAAGGGAAGGCCTGTTCCTGCATCCAAACAATACTTGTTAGCAGTGAACTTCAGCTTATTGTCTGAGAGAAGTCAAAGAATGCTTCACAGTTTTTTTCCATTTCTAAATCAGTTGTAAATATTTAGCAATGTAAAAAATTGTGAGGAAATGTGCCTGAAAAATCTTAGAAAATACTTGTCCTGCCTTTTCCTCTTGTGTACCTAGGGAAAGCTTAGTGCTGTTCTGTAGCATTGCTCAGCACCACTCACAGGTCATCTGAGGGAGGCTCTGGAGTGAAACAAGTCAGCTCATCCCCAAGGCATCCATGTGCTGCATGCACAGAGCTCCCAGCCTTCCACGGCTACATAGGCAGAAAGTTAACACATGATGTACAGCTGGAGAAAGTGTGATAGAAATTTTGACTGACAGCATTAATATATTGCATAAATCTCCCTAAAGAGCCAGGAATTGCAGGCAGACTTTTTTCTGTTTGAGTGTTAACTACTTGAGTTTGGTTTCATGTTAAAATCAAAATTAATCCCCCCATCTTTTACATAATGATTTGGACTAATTACCTTTTTATATTCTCTTGTTATTAAAAGCTCTGAATCATCCAGTTTTGGATTGCAAAGAGACAGGACTTAATTCCAGAAAGAGAAAAAAGGGAATGATCAAATTCAGACATGCAAACAGAGCTACAAAGCCAAGGAAAGGTACAGATTAAAAGTTTGGATTAGGGTAAAAAAGGANTTTTTTCCAATTAGCATCTTAATACAAAGACCTCCCCTGAGGAGGATTTTAAGCTAACTCACAGGAAATATCTTTCCCATGAGGTGAACTTGATTGACTTTGACAAGATATCTGGTATCTCAGCCTCAGCTGACTGCTGACCTGTACTGCAGTCAAAGCGTGGAACTGATTTCTTGTCACAGATCATTGCAAATATTAAGAGGAACCTATTATTTCTCCCCAGAAATTTTAAATTAAACTGAGTCAAAACTGGATTGGAAATAGAGGCCAAACTTGGGGTAGTGCTAAGAACTCCATTAGTCCATCAGCTAGGGTTTCTTCCAAAAGCTTTGCCACAAGAAGCCAACAATTATTTTATAACAATCCTAGTTCCCAGTCTGTCCCAGGATAACAATTTAGTAGATAAATATAGATCTTCCTGAGTACTGAGGCCTTGCTCGTTGGTGCTACTTAAACTAAGGTAACAGTTTTACATCATCTATCTGAATAGTAAATGCATTGTACTTGTATTTTTTGTATCCAGTTTGTGGGAAATAATAAACACATCCAGTTTTTGTATAATATATGGCACATATATAGGTGGAATAGCAGATTCCCAAAGAAAGATGATGTTTAGTACAGAACACCACCTGTGTGGATATTATAACTTTTCATTTTCATACATGATAGCTAACAATTTAAAAAAATAAACACATTGTTGATCACATTAGTTACTTAATTTTAGTATTTTTTTGAGCCCTCAGATTTAACAAGCCAGATCTATGCATAGATTTTATACATTTTTGTGAAAGTAGTTTGGGCAATACAAATAGATACAAGCACTAACAAATTCTTAATCTGAAATTAGCATGCTGCTATTCATGGGAGGAGTCAAACACTTGGATTTTGTTATATCTGGAATACAGATTTTGTTAAGCCTGGTAGTACTCAACAGAAACCTTCTCTGGGTTACTGTTTTGTAGAGGTAGCACTCTTCATTTTGTTATGGTTCTGTCCATCTGCTCTGCAGATTAAGCAAGGATGCATAATTATCTGAAAAAGATAAAACAATTTCTTAACAGTCACGTTTGATATCTTGGCTTTCCTTGAAACAATTACTTGATTTCTGCCCAGCCCCTCTTCCCAGTTAAAGACAGTAAGCTGGTTAATGGAGTGCCACTAACAGGAATTAGCTAAAATAGTACTAGATACAATACCGTGTCTGAATGAAAAGAAAGACCTGCATCTAAACTCATTTCCAAACAACCATAGTAAAAATTTATAAACAATCATGTTTTGAAGAGTAAATGCTTTGTGGAAATACCAAAATTTTATAATTCATTTGTGAAGAATGGATAAAACCAACAGAAGGAAGAAAATTATGTCTGTTCAGCTTGATCAAACTCATTAAGCTGAAGCAGTGTCTTCCAAGTTGAGGTTTAACTTGAGAGGATTGTTTATATGTGTCCTGTATGCAATTGCACAGTACAGTTTACATACAGAAGACAGAGGCCAAATTTAAGAGGTGATTAAGCAATTATGAGGCTCTTTAGGTCCTGTGGCAGTTTTACACTTCTCAATGGGATCTCTTTCTCTTATGGCTGCCTTGATGCCTGACCCATGGAACTCTCACTTTTCCAGGTGTTGCTGAGCTGAAGTGCTTAACAAAGGGTGGTCTCAGGGCACACCCCACCAGTGCATCTCCATATTCTGCTTCAGAAGCACAACAAGGTGCTGAGTCTGTCCAGCCAGGACAGTGTCAGGGAAATCTGTGCTTTGCCTCCACAACACTGAATGAAAAATGCCATGCTTTTATCAATCAGCCTGGAGGGTGCTGTGCTTCAGGCACAGCTGGGTTTAAGTCAGCTTTAAGTTAACTCCAGTTCAGCCAAGAATATCTCAGGAAAAAACCTTTGAAGCCAGGCAGCTTTGAAAAGCTCTCTGGTGTGCTCTTCACCGAGGAGAATAAATAGCCTGATCTGGGGTTTTGTGAACCTCCCTTCCAGGCTCCCAAGAATGCAGGGATAGTCCCCCTTCACAAAATACTGTTGTATGCAGAATTTTTACACCTATCAAGAGACTGAGTTTGTCAGTCTGAACAATTTTTAAGATGATGAGGCAGATTACAGGTAGCACTAAGTAAATCCACCAGTTATGTGTCTGTTGGCATGTTAATGAAAAGAGGAAGAAGGTAAAATTAAAAACTAAAGAAGCTAAGAAATTCAACAAATTTAAGAGGGTTTGAAACACTGTGGAAAATCAAAATAGGTTCATGCATCAGCACATTCTATCTGTCATGGTATAAATGCAGAATTAGAGGTTTTGTTTTATCATTAACCCCGGGTAGAGCTTATATTGATTGCAAATTGAGTTTGCAACAATTTTCAATAAAAGAATACCAAGTGTACAGAAAAGTTAAGACCTTGATTTACACGCAATTGCATACGAGGATTTTACTCACAATTACCATTAGATAGGCATAAATGAGATTTTAATGATTTCTAATTGATGTTTTAGGTTGAAGTTTGCCATCTGCTGCTGTGTAATACTAAGGGTTATATCTGCAGTAAACTTGACTTTTTCCCCTGTTTCACTTCAGTCTTGGTCTCTGATCATTTCTGCTGTGTTGTAATGATAGTTGACTCCAACTACAGCACAGCTCACAAGATAATTCATCCAAATGCCACTTGAGGCAGTTTCAGACTGTATCAAGTTTGTCCAATTAGCTCAAGATAATTCTTCAAGATTGCAGACTCACCAGCATAAACAGGCAAACATAAAGAGCCAGATAAATAACATGTAGTGCACATCTACTGTTATGGTGAAACAGAATGAAGGGATTTGAAGAAACCTTTGTCCTTCATATTGTCCATTATCTCGTCTGCCCTCTGGTTGATGTGATGGACAAACTGCTGAGAGCTGGCATTCAAAAAGCAAGGCTAGATCTTTAAAAAAGACAAAGGGCAAGAAAGATGATGCTTGGTGGAGTCCTTGCCATGGGTGTTTCGAAGGCTGAAAGCCTCCTGGCCTCAAAAAGACAGAACAAGTCCACTGAGAGCCATTAAATATGAGACCTCCTTTGGCACAGTGCATCCCTGAGCCATAGGGCAGGAGACTCTTGCAAGGTAAGACATTATGTTGAGGATTTCAGATGTGAGATCTCCTTGAATTCCTGGTGTTGCTTTAGTGCATCTGGAATTTGTGACTTTAACTCCTTATTCTGCACTTTGGGTGAGAAGCCAGCATTAATCCCTTCAAATGAATACATCTTGGTTTTGAGGATGGAGATTTTCCTGTTCTCATATATTAACCAAGCTCTGTCTCTGTTTTTAATCAGAAGGCAAATCAATTCCTTTAATCTTTCTTTAATTGGAAGTTATGGAAAATGCCGTTTGACGTGCATGAAATGAGCAGCAAAGTTTTCCAAAAGGAAAGGACTTCTTTTTGTACTTTGATCTCTGGTATTAATGAAATCTGAAATATTATTTGATGAATAGAAATGACAATGCATTACTTGATTAGAGTTTAATTGTATCTAGAATTAAATGGTAAAGTTGTTGAGTAGTTTTTAGTATTTCAATCTTAGATTTGTTCCAAGGTGTTCTGCTAGGTTCAGGTGTTCCTGAGTTATGGAATGTTTTTGAAATAGTTCAGCATCCACCCAAAGTGAAACATTTTTTCTAGTACTGGTTAGCTGCAGTTGCCAACTTTTGCTTCACAAAGAATTAGTCCTAGATAGATTAGCCTAAAACATTGGGCTTAAAATCCAGCTGCATAAATAAGAAATAATTTTTTTTAATATGTTGCACATTAAAAAGTGAGTGCAAATCACAGCTGCTCTTACTAACAGAGCCTTTGTGAAAGAGCATGAGAATTTCAGCTTTGCTCCTGGGTAACTGAGTTAGCTGAGTGCCTGCTGCCTGAAAATGTTCTCTTCATGAGCAAAAGCAGAGCATGGAGCTGTATTGCAGTGACTGCCAGAGCTCTGTTTTTTGAACTCTGCTCAAAGTAAAATTGCAAATATTAATCTCTCAGGTTTTTCAAAATGATACATAGCAGAAAAATGTTGGCACCAATACCAGATGAATTTGTCTTCACTCGGAACTCTGGTGACTTGGAAACAACTGTCTGCTAATTGTATAGCTGTTAGATGCAAAGTGCAATCAGATGTATTTGAAATTTAATTAAAATGTTTGCTCTGATCAGTTATTGCTAGAAAAACACTTGGCCTGTATGGTATGAGTCAGATCTATGAAGCAAACTCATTTCTAAATTAATAACATAATTATGAGTATTCTTTTAAAAATCATTGAGTAAATATTATTCTTAAAACATAAGGCCAGATGCCTATGCTTGAAAGAAGATGCAAAGGGCAGCATCTGCTGGGATGAGGCAGAAATTCAGTCTGGCCAATGGGATGTTCTACTCATTAACTTTGGGGCTTCATTGCTAAAACTTCTCAAACACAGGGGACTCACTTTGATAGAATGGGTGTGGGTGATAAAACTCAAAACTTCACAGCCACTGTCCTTAACAGGAGCCCCTGACGTGCCAAGGGTTGTTGAAAGCTTTGCCCAGGAGAGTAAGCAGGTATAGTGGCAGCATTGTGAAAGACTTTCTCTTATGAATATTGCAGAACTGAACGATGAAAGCTTGGGATCTCTTGTTATTGAAGGTATGATCCCAATCTTGCTGAATGGCTATAACCCTTTTTTATTTTAACTTCTCCAAAATACAGTTTTATTGGAAGAGGAAAAAGAATCCAAATCAAAGATGTATTTTTAAATTTTCTTTCTTTTTTTTTGTAGCAAGTGTAATTTTAAATTACTTTTTAGTACCTCAGTTCAATTAAAAAAACATTTTAAAAGATGGTACATAGGCTCTTTTAAAAGGTGCATGAAGAAGCTGTGTAAACTCGTTGGGTTTGGTTACTTAGGAGGTTTATTTACTTTAGTAGTATAAGCTGGTGCTATCACAGATCACCATGGAAGAGAAGTGCCTTTGGGCCTTAACCTCCAAAGACTTAATGCTTCTGTCCAGCCATCCATAGGGCCCCCTTGCAGAAACTGAGATTGTGATGTTTAATTAGAAGACAGAGGAAAAAATAGAAGAAGTAATTTTGAAAAATGTTTGTTCCCATGTTTAGTAGGTTTATTCCAACAGAGATGCTAAGGAGAGGTGTCAAACTTGACTGTCAATAGAGCTCAAAGCCTAATTTCAGATACAACAAACACAATGGTGTTCACAGAAGAGAAAACAGATTTGCAATTAGATTGTTCTACAGTACCACATTTAATTTTGTCTGCTGAATTTTCATGACTATAAAACATCTTAAGAAGAATCCAATGTAAAAGCCAGAACAATTCCTCTTCAAGAAGAGCCGTTTCCAAGAAGCTTCCCGTCCAAATTATTTTTGTGACATCCAAGTGTCTTTTTGCACCTGAGTCCTACACACAAAACCAAATTTCCCTGTTCTAAAATATCTGTTTTTTCTGAATGGGCCTTTTTAGATCTCCATGGGTGTGTTTCACAAGTCCATCCTTTGATAGGTATGACGAGCTGGTTAAGAATAGCAAGTGGAAGAAATCTTTATAGTGTGAATTTATAAAGAGTGTATTGTAAGCTCAGTGACTTCAACCTCACTTTAAAAAAAAAATCAGCAACAAGTTTTTAAACTTTATTCAGCCTGGATCTGGATATAACACATGCTCAGAAGTTTTCCTGGAATATTTCCATGTTTCCATTGTGTTTCTGAAATTTGTTTTCAAATTTTCATTTTCCTAAAATTGTGTTCATGCTTTTTACACAGATTCATTCTCATTTATTTCTTTTTGAATTGATTTAAAATGTCTGACTGCATTTGACTGCTTAATTTCAGGAAAAAACTGTGGGAATTCTGTGTTACAAAAAGCAACACTGCTTGTACAGTTGAGATACACATTGCTGTTTATTTTCTCAAATAATCATTCATGTAGATAGGATGTACTTGAGCTAAAATCCTAATATTTCAATATACTTTGTAATCACCATATTAATTGGAGATCTGAAATTTAGTTCATGTTCTCACTGTTAAAGAACAGAACTGTTGTAGTGCTCCATTTATGTTTGATAATATTTCTGATCCAAATGCTAGGTTCACTCAGCATTTTGTTTTAGGGTTTGTGCTGGAAATGCAAAGTGAATGTGGCCAGTGCCTAGCTGCTGTCATTGTTCTTCTTTGATTTCTGAAGGAATGCATAGCATGTTATCTAAGCTGAATGATCAAATTCTCCTTTCTCTGACTCTTCATTGCTGTTAATGTAGTGATCTACTGTATAAGATCATCTTATTTCTTGCAGATGAATGATGCAATGGGATTTGAATTGCCATGGGTGTATTTTGTCAGTCTCGTCATCTTTGGGTCATTTTTCGTACTAAATCTTGTTCTTGGTGTATTGAGCGGGTAAGCATACACCTTTTTCATCATGAAGGCAGAGTCCTGAATTCAGTTGCCATGAACACACAGGTTATCTCATACAGGTGAGGCTTCAGTTGAGATGACATCTTTTAATAAACCTCTATTGCTTCCTCCTCTAATTACAACGCAAAAAGTTTTCTTGTAGCTCTCATATAAATAACATACAAACACCAAAATCAGAGTTTAGACCTATCAGTTCATATTCTTCATGTCCTTTGGGCAAAGTTATAAAAAAGACTAACAATTCTCATGTGCTCATTTGCATGTTATTTCAATTAATCCTCTAAAGCCTCACATCTGCAGCAAAATTTGGGTAAGTAAATTTAAACAATTGTTCGTTCACTTTTTAAAGATCTGGATAAGCCATAAACTTTGTGTTGAACCTACGTGATCTGGCAGCTGCACAAAGGACTCTGCTGTTTAATGAATGACTGAATCATAACTTATTTCCTTGCGTTTTACAGGTAAATGATGCAATAGGATGTGAGTGGCCATGGATCTATTTTGTTAGTCTTATCATCCTTGGCTCATTTTTCGTACTTAACCTGGTTCTTGGTGTACTTAGTGGGTAAGCAGTTGAGTTAACCTTGTGTATGCTACTGCTACTTGTAAGATGGCCTCTGCATTTACTCCAGCTTCTCAGCAATGGCTTTTTTGCATGCACTTGAGATTCTTATGTCATCCTACCAGTGTTTGCTCTTTGGACTGAACTGTGTGATTGGAGTGCCTGTATCTGTCTTGACATCACGTTCACCATGCTTGACAAAAAATATTCATACAATGAGGCACTAATCTCCTTATTCTATAATATTGCTGCAGGGAAAAAGATTTTGTGCACAGAGATGGGTGGTGCACCCGTACAAATATTCTCCCCTGTTGTTATATACAAGTGTCTTTTTCTAAAAGACCAACTTTTGCTTTTCTTCAGATAGTCATAGTGCAATTGGAGTATTATTTATGTTTACCAGTCACATATTTTGCTCAAAATATGGCAAAATATTTTTAATAAGTGCTTCAAGACCTATCTTACAGAGAGTGTGGCTGCACTACCCCGACAGAGTGTTCAGTGGTTCCTGGGTTGTAGAGCTGTGAACTGCTGTGACAACCTGCACCAGGAGCTGATAAATTTATCAATAATAATATATCAATTTAATATAGCTGTCAGTGCCAGGTTGTCACAGCTTTTTGTTGGTTTGTGCACTCCAGGCTCCAGCCAAGAGCTAAAGCCATGTCAGTTCTAGCTGTATAATGTGCTTTAAAACTTTATGGCAAGAGCTTTCCAGATTTTCTTTTTATAAAATACCCTTATGTGAAGTTACAAACCTATTTCCTTTGCCATTTCCTGATTTCTAACACACTTGAGCTTGGGAAAATCCCGTTTATGGTAAAGATATCTTTTGATAAATGTATAAAAGATCCAGCTATCATTCAAATGCTGAAAAGAAAATTATTATGGTTGTATGCATGAGGTTCTAGTTATACAGCAAACAATATTGTTCTGGAAATCTCAGGCATGTTGTGCCATCTTTGTCAGCCAACAGAAAAATTTCCCTTGCATGGAAAGCAGCCTGACAGTGCAGGTGATGGTGTCATCAGGGTGCTGATGGTGTGTGCAGCCTTATTCATGGCTGTGCCACACTGTATGCATTGTATCTGAAAGGAATGATAAGGCATTATTATATTCCTGGAAATCAGATAAGCAAACAAGATTTCCAGGTGTTGATGTAACTTCATTACAAGAGCACTTTTATTTGATGAGTGGTTTTACAATGTGCTCTTTAAAATATTTAGTCATTTAGCTGTGATAGATTACTGTTGCACACAGGAAACCAGGAAAAGCAGAGTTTTACCTTACTGTCAGACTTGCTTTAAAAAGCAGATGTTTAAAAGAAAAATAGTAGTGCTAAAACAACACTGCTGATTTTTAGTTTTAATCTTGTCCTTCCAAGTTTATGCAGTCATATCAGCTTTGTTTTATCCAAGGATAAATGTGTAAATTGTTGCAAAACTAAAGGCCCAGCTTTCAGCCACAGTGGAAAATGAAATAAGAAGGATAGATAAATGACAGTAGCTACAGTGTAATTTATTTCTTCTTTTGATGCTGTTACCTAACGTTGCTGTGTGACTGGCCTTTCCACGGAAGTCATTACAGGATTAGGCTCTCACAGTTCCTTCTCTGGCCCTTAAGAACATCAGAAGCACCAATTAATTTTCTTCCTGTCTTGAGAAAAGGTGTCTGGTAACAGATAATGAATATTCCTACTTTTCCTTCCACGACTTGATTGGTTTCAGATTTTTCCGTTTTTAAAACAAAAATTACAGGGAAAGTGACACCAAATTCAGTGTTTTGTTGCACATATTAATTGCTTTTCCTGAAGTTATGGAAATTTAGAGATACTCTTATGAATCAGCTTAACATTTGATTTAATATGTTTAAAATACTCTGTGAAGTTTGCAATGTTATGATACATACATTTTTTGGAATATGGAGTAATTTTTTAGCTGCTGTTCCAATACAGAGGAGTCCCCTTGTCCTTGAGTTCCTTTCTGCAAACGAGAAATCACCACTGATTTCTGGGTTTTGTGTGATCCATAGAGCTCTAATGCTCCTCACAACCCTCGCTGTCTTCCCTTGGATTTTCAGTGCACAGAAATGGCACTGAAAAATGGGATGTGAACTCTCCTTATATTCATCAAGCCATTAATTGCTAAATTTATTTTTCTGCCATAGTGTCAGCCAGGGTCAATTGAGTGCTCAGGGTGCTTGATGAATTGTCTGAATCCATATTTGCCCTAAATACATGAAAGAGCCTTCCGAAAACTCCCATTTTTTGTTTTCTTTCTGAAGACAATGACACTGGAGAGTTGAGACACGTGATGTATAAATATCACCAAGGACTGGCATTGAAAAGTGCAAGGAGAAAGTCAAAGGAGATACTCCTAAAAGATACCTATCATAGCAAACTGATGTTTGCTACAGAAGTGAAGATATTGTCCTGGCATAATTGTTTGAAACCCTGACAAAGAAGGGCCAGTGTGGAATAATGTTACACTGACTTATTTTGATCAGTATATGACAGTTGTATATAAATAATTTTCCCCATACTTCCTGTTTAGAGCTACTAGTCTTGTCTAAATTTTTTGGATAAATTTGATGTACTAGTAAAATCCAATCGATGTTTTTGTGTTTCTTAGTAGAAAGCTATTTTTCATTCTGACCCAAGCATTGAATATGTAGCACATAAATTTTTTTTGGTTATATTTAAAAGTTATTAGCTTTTATGTTTTATACTCTTGAAACCATAACGCGAAAACTTGGCTTATTACGAATCTACAGATAAAGTTAAATTTTACTAAACCAATCAAATATCAAGAATGCAGAAATTATGCCAACTTACTTGAAAAGCATGGCTTTGCATACAGATTTTGAAATTGGAATCTGAATGCCTAATACCTTTTCTGTATGAAAGTGTTACTTCCTTAATATCAAGTTATGCTGTGTACATTTTAATCTGTTTGCTGGTTTTGATCTGTTTGTTGTTTTAAAATATTCAGTTCTTCTCTTTGCACTCCTTTGTTATTCTGTGACCATCTGCCCCTTTGTATTTCTGTAATGCCTCTTGTGCACTGCATGTTTGATGTATTTAGATACTGTAAAATGGATGAGAATGATGATTTGGCAGATCTTTTGTTTTACATCTAGCTCTTTCTGAAGGTGAGTATTTCCTGGTGATCCATGTCAGTCTTGCCTGCAGAAGGTGACATTCTTAAAAGCACAGTTCATATTTTTGATATCAGTAGAGTAAATGAATAGAAACAATGTGTGTATGGAATCTGCATGTGGTAAATATTGTAGTTTCTGCATGGAAGCTGACTGTGGAGATTTTTCCTAAGTAATTCCCTTGAATAACAAGGATGGAGAGAACTCATAGGCTTGAGTTAATTCAGCTTTTTAAAAAAACTCTAAAAAAACTCTAAAAAACTTTTACTCTTTTTACTCTAGAAGTATTCACATTACTCTAAAAGTGAATTCTCTAAAGGCATGAAATACTAGGCACAGAAACTGGGAGCTCAGGACAGGCCTCCTCCAGATATTCCAGTGTAGAAGACCAGAACATATAATGGCTATTGGTGCAAAAGAGTGAGCTGAAATTAAAAGTTAGAAATTATAAGGTTAAGGTTATTAGAAAGTTAACAAATAAATATCAGGATTGAGATACTCATCCAACCTGAAAGTGTAAAAAGTTAAAATTAAAAAAAAAAAGTTAAAATAGGCATGTCAGTAATTCAGGATGTATTAAACTGGTTTGCTATGAACAGAGGAAATAAATTATAAAACCTCTAAACTTATTTATCAAGAGGCATGGCTTTTAATGATGCATGATAATCTGTTCCTGAAGAATGATAGTCCTTATGATAGTCCTTATCATTAGGAGATGGGTTCTGCTGATGGCATTTTCTGCTCAAGGCATCAGTATTTCTTTGGGTAGCCATGGGAACAAATAAAACCTTTCAAACACACTTTAATAAATCTAGAAGTTGAATTTATTGCCTTGCAAAAGGACACCAAAACATAAGCTTTGACATGTCCTTACATCCTCCTACATGTGATCTTGCAGGTTGCTAAGTGAATGTTAATTTTTTCAATTTCTTTCCCCCAGTAATATTTGCAATGTATGTACATAGTGATTCTAAAAGCTAAGGGTGTGTACTCATCCCCCCCAATCTCCCAGCAGTGTCTGTCAATTAATGTCATATAAAATATGTTGGTGCAGGTAAGCTTATATACCTAAGAACTGTTGTCTACTGTAGATGTGGAAAAAATAATGGAAAAAGACATTTGAATAATGATGCACCCAATAGAAAATGGCAGTAAACTGTCATCTATAGCCTTTCAGCAAAAGGAAAATGAACTGGTTTTGGCAGTGTTCCTTTTCATAGCAGCAGGAAGGCCTAGTGTAAAGTATAAAATAAAAATTATTGCTGAAAATTTAACACTTCCCCATAGATAAACTGAATATACATTGAAAACAAGGAGAGGGACTCCAGCTGTAGATCTCAAGAAGTTATAAGCTGAAGCAGGCTCATTTAAATTCTGTGTCCTGGTGAAAGTAAAACTCGCATAAATAAAAAACAAGGAAATGTTATATTTGATCCATCAGTTGAATATACTAACAATAATTAATCAGCAAATACTTTCAGCTGTATACAGCAGTAAATAACTAATTGCTTTAGACAGAAACCACTCAAGTCAGTGTGGACAGGTCTATATCCTTGAATAAGAACTTGGAGGGAACTGATTTTATTTCAGTCCTGTGTGAACTCACCACACCAAGATTTTTTAGGGTTAGTCCTGTGGGGTGAGCTTTTTAGGGATTAGTCCCTGCTGGTGAGCCCCAGGCAGGGAACAAACCACGGCAGTTTCAGAAACCCTGTTGAGAGGGCAGGTCCCCATGTCGGGTGACATTTGGTGCTGTGCTCAGAACTGCCCCTTCTTCTTCCAAGAAATCCAGAGTGTCCTGGGCAAATGGGTCTTGACCCAGGAGAGTAGGGGCACGTCTTAATATGCAGATCTAATTAACAGTGGTCTGAAACATCAGGTCTCAGTTTTGTTGCTCTGTCAAATGGCTCCGTATGTGTCCGTGCCGATGATCCCACAGCATTCACGGGCGCTCTGCACAGGAAGGCTGTACAGGCCCTTGCTCCACAGAGCTGCTGCTGGAGCTGTTGAATGCACATTTTGTTAATTGCTAATGAACTGCATAGAGATAGCCATGGGTAGGTAATGCCAGTTTGCATTTCCCCATCAAGAGCCCAATGCTCCTTGCTCAAGGAAAATTCCTGCTAGGACTTTTTGGTTTTGTCCTACAGTAATAATTCTAGTGTTCAGCCTGTGAGATTTTTTTTCCCCTAAAAGAAGGGGTCACAATGATGTATGCAAATCTCCTGTAATTAAAGATGTGATGTTACTTAACCTTTTTTATGTCTCTCCACATCTGTTACACTTTACACCCAGCTGTGAGTTGCTGTCCGTGTTTAGATGTACACTTTGAAGTAGGGTTTTAGTTCTCTGACTTGATTCTGCTAATTTGTTGGTTGGTATGGTTACCACTGTGTGAAACCTCTCCTGCAAGTCTGGTGGCCAACACTGTACTCCTGTGAGTACATTTTTGTTATTATGTGACTGTTCTCTGAATAAATGAGTCTGGGATGTCTGGGTGGCAGTTCTACATATAGAATTAGCTTAACACTTTCCACACACCACACCCTGTGTGCAGTGAGCTCTGTACTGCAGGAGATTCACTCTCCCTCCCACTGCATTTGCAGTGACACAAAAGGGCAGGAATATGGCTAATGAAGGATTTGTGTCCTGGTTTATGCTTAGATATCAAAAGCACTGTTTGTTTCCTATCATCAATGCCTGGAGACACACAGGAGTTTCAGCAGCACTCATGGTGCTGCGCAGGCCCCCTGATGAAATGTCACTGGCCTTTAGCATGGGAAAGTGTTCAGCTGGTAGGAGGCTGGTATAGGTGTCTCTAGTCATCATATCTGTGAATATACAGAGAGAAGGGAGAGTATACCAAAAGCATTTCAACAACTTGCCTTAGGATTTTTGGTTAATATGACCCTGCCTGTAATTTAAGGTGTGAGAACCAGGGAGATGTAATGGAGTCCCAGCAGGCACTCCCTGCTGCCACTTCCACCTTGTTGCATCAAGTCATTCCCAACTGATGCACACCATCAGGGGTTATTTCACTCTGCTGAAGAGAGACAAATCTGGCATGATTACCCCAGACTATTGAAGTGTGAATTCAAGCCCTGCATTTTATATGCTTCTGCCTCAACAACCATTGATGATGATGGTGTTGTGCCTGAACAGAGAAATGAGGATCATCTTTCTGCTAGGAGACAAGGAATTTTTGGACAACAGAAATAAACCCTGAATTTCATATAGTATGTTATCACTAAAAGTAAAAGAGATTATGTAAATTAGTCTCCATCAAATGCTTTATTTTGCAAGTGAGATGTCTCTATTGTGCTGCATGCAGCACTCCCTGCCCAAAATACTTTCAAATATCAGATCCAGGTCATTTCATCAAACCAGAATGAAATACGTGTTTCAAAGTTAGATCTTAGCACAGGCATTTGTGAAACCAAATATTTACAGAGCTTAAGTCCACTTACTTCAATTAATGTGCAGTTTCTTGAGCCTGTCAGCTTCAGAGGCTGCTGGCCTGAGAGCTGGGTTAATGACAGGGAGGCCAGCTCCGGCCACCAGTCTGACCACGTCAGTCCCTGTGTTGCCTACAGAGCTGAAAGCTTTTCTTTTCTGCCCTGGACCCACCCTTCCCACTCCACAGCCATGAAATGCTGCACAAGCATCTCTCTTAGTCCTCCTTTCAGGAGATCAGCCAATGTCTATGTATCTTTTTCTCCAGATGTCTTTGTCAGAAGCTTTAAAGAGCCAACATCTCTCCCTCTTCTCACCCCCATCATCTTTTTCAAATTGCTTGTTTCTTGGCCAAAAAAAAGAGATGCTTTTGTTTTGCCAACAGGAAATTAATTACTTTCCAATTCTATTAAATTCTCCTTTCTTATTCATGGCATTTCACTAAAAGGAATACGAACACATGTGTCTGAGGGATGTCCCTTCATTGTGGATGTGATAGAAAAAAAATACTGTAGAGCCAGATTCTTCCCTCCTCTGAAGAAAATTGTCTTCTCATATTTTATAGTTCCTTATAAACAGTCAAGTTTTAAAAATAAAATTAAAATTTTTAAATATCGTGGAAATAAGCACCCTTGCATCTCCCCCTGCTGCTAAATCACAGCAGCCTGTAGCAATGCCGCATCTGACTTCTGTGCAGTATTAAAGGGAAAGGTCAGAATCAGCTGTGTATGTAAAAAAATAGGTCTAATTCTCTGCGTGCAGCTGTTTTAATGTGAAGTCAGAGAGCAGTTCAGCCATGGGTGAACTGCTTTGCAAAGTATCAGCCTTGCCAGCTGATTAATTTAAAAATTATTTTGTTCACTTCCCTCTGTATAATAACAGCAACTTTTGTTTTACTTCGCCCTCATGCATCACATCTCCTTGGAATTAATGAGAAATACTTGAAGGACTTTAAATGAAAAAGACATGAATACTTAGTAAAAGCCAGCAAGGCTTGTTACTTCTCATTTCCTACTCTGCCACGAGAGCCCTTTCTCCAGAGGTACTGCCTGTGGGAAGTGAGTCACGAGTGTGTTGCCTCAATCAGGTGTAAAGGACAGTCTCTAATCCTCTCTCTGAGAGAAGCTTAAACTTGGCGTTCCTTACCCAAACAGTATCTTACTGACTTGTGAAATTACTCTGTTTTTTTTTTTTAGAGTGATTATCTTTTAGAGAGATCTTTAGAACCCTCTCTTTTACTGGCTTTTTTGTGATGGCCTCTTGCAGGTTCTCATCTTGGATAGGAGGTGAAGGGTAGCAAATGCAAAGCAAGCACTGGCCCTCTTCAGCTTCATTACAGTGCCATCAGATGGAACAGGATGACCCCCATGTGCCAAGCTGAAATGCTGTTGAATTAAATCCTGAGCTGTAAACGATGTAGTGCCTGCCTCTTAGTGTTTGCAGCAGAAAGCTGTGTAACTTCTGCAACATAATATTAAAAAACCTCCAGCATCTCTATAGTTGTATGTAAACAGCTTAACACTTAAATTTATTGATGTCCTCTAAACACTAAATTTTTTCTCTGACATGTTTAAAGACTAAAAAAGCTAATAAAAGTAAATAAGAAGCCCCCTGGAGAGATTATGTCTTTGCAATTCTAAGTAAATAGTGTATGTCACCAAACGGAAGTATTATCTTGAAAAACTGAGGCTTTCTGTTATTCTGTTGTGTTTTCTTAGGGCAACATTTTCATTGCTAATTGTTTCACCTTCTTAAAATATTTTTGTCTTACGCTAATTTTATAATATGAAATGAAAAAGGATATTATTGAGTGGTTCAATAAATTTCCCCTTAAGAGCATATTAATTGGGGAATATCTTCAAGTGAAGTTTTCCAATAAATAAAAGAGCTGCAAATTCATAGTAAATGAAATTGCTCTAGCCATTTTTAAAGCTTCACTTAAGCCCTGTTGTAAGATTAATGTGAGTAGCAACAGGACAAGGGGTAAACAGTTTAAAACTGAATGAAGGTAGTTTAGATCAATGTTAGGAAGAAATTCTTCCCTGTGAGGGTGGTGAGGCCCTGGCACAGGTTGCCCAGAGAAGCTGTGGCTGTCACATCCCTGGAAATGTCCAAGGCCAGGTTGAACAGGGCTTGGAGCAGCCTGGGACAGTGGAAGGTGTCCCTGCCCACAGCAGGAGCATGGAATGGGATGAGCTTTGCAGTCCTTCCCAACCCAAACCCTTTAACAATTAACATGTTAGTCAGAACAAGCTTAACTTTAAATAGTTTTAAGTATGTACTTAGAACACAGTCCACAGGATCCTTGCCTGCCCCTGGCACTACATATTGAGACTCAGATAAATTGGAGTGTATTGATCCTTGTAGCACAGGGGGTTGCTCATTTGGAGCTGTGGATCACACCAGAAGTTGTAATAGTGTTGGTGTGTGAGCTATTGTGGGGGGAGAAGATAATTGTTAGTTGTCTTGAGTCATATGTCATTCAGGGAAACTCAGATTTATGAGGTAATTCAGGTTGAAAAAGACCTTAGGAGGCCATTTTATCCAATCTCCTCATCAAAGAGCATTATTTTTATTATCATTCCATGATAATTCAGGGATTGATCCTAATCATGAACTAAACTGGATAGACAGTCCAATGCATTGTCTTGAGACTGGGGCAGTGAGACAGAGGATTAGGTTTCTGTTTCTGATCTGTGAGAACAGGACTTCTAGGTTCTGTTGCAGGGAGCAAATTTCCAACAGCACCAGAGTCTGTGTGTGATACAGTTAAGGGAGAGCCCAGTAGTGGAGTTCTGGAATATGTATGTATGGACATGGCCAAAGAACTGTGGCTGGGAGAGGAAGGATTTTAGAACTGGCTACCAGAATTTTCTTTTCACTGAAACTTAATACTTAAATGTGAAATTGCTTCATTATTGCAAATTAGTTTCTATCTGTAGATAAAAGCAATTTTATGATCTGTATAGAAAAGCAGTAATTAAATGGGGAGAATGGACTCTTTCCTTATGGGAAGTGTCAAAAATACCGATCAACTTTTGATTAAATCATAAAAGCTCTGAAAGCTGAGATGTGACATGACAGGGATTTGCCATGACTTCTTTGTACCACTGCCTTGTTTTCAAAGCAATGCTCCAATCTTTGGTGTATTTTCTATGTCACTGTATTAATCTGCAGTGTCAAGACTTTGATCAAAATGCTGGTGAGTTTGTCAATCAGTGGTTTTCTTCTGCTTTATCTGCACTTGATAGAGAATTTTCCAAAGAAAGGGAAAAAGCCAAGGCCCGAGGGGACTTCCAGAAGCTACGTGAAAAACAACAGCTTGAGGAAGATCTGAAGGGATATTTAGACTGGATTACCCAGGCAGAAGACATTGACCCTGAGAATGATGAAGAGGCTGATGAAGAAGGCAAGAGGAACAGTACGTATTCTCTCCTCTCTACTTCTGTGGGGACAGCTTGGCTCCTCCTGGGGGTGTTACACTGCAGGGAGCGCAGCCTGTCCAGTGCTTTCCCTTTCCCAGTTTGCAGAAGTGTTGGTTAGCAGAGCAATTGTCTGTTAATATGCAGGTGCTGAGTCATGGAAGATAATTTGGAATCTTACAACAAAATTCTACTTGGGGTGTCCATGTATAAATCACTGTCTGCATTCAGTCACTACTGAGGCTTATAAACTATGCTTTAGTTGTGTTCTGGAAAGAGTTAGTGCAGAGAAGCCACGTGCCACTAAGTCTCATTGTAAATCCTTTAGAATGTGTTTTCCTGTGGGTGCATGCAAGGGAAATAATAATGATATAAAGAGCTTAAAAATATGGCCAACACTACAGTCAAGAAATAACCTTGTGCTAATACTGAGGATTTGTTGCTGTTGTTGTTGAAGTAGGAAAATGACATTCTGGGTCTTTCTTTTTTGATATTCAGAATACAATATAAAATATTTTTTTAGCTACTTGTATACTACTTTTAACTACTTTAACTACTGGGTATGCAATAAATGAAATCTTGAGGGATTTTCACTTGACACCAAGAAGTATAATTTATGATGTATTTATTTGACAGAAGGCTATTAAAAGCAGGTAATTTATCCTGTAGTGACCCTCTTGTGCTTCTAACCTGAGTCCTAAGGGATAAGAACAAGTTAATTTCATCATACTATAAAAAATAAAAAAGTTATAATTGGTTTCTATATATCTGAAAATTCTAATAACAGCAGTATTTTCATGTCATGATTTAGCAAGGGTTATTTTAGCCTCTGTCATGTTTGCAGAGTAGTTAAAATTTTCATGAGGAGTTTTAGAGCAGTACATACATGAGAACACAGATTCAGGATATGGTTACTGATTTAACACTAAGTCTAAGATTAAAGTCCAAATTTCAGTATATATTCTAATGCTACATAGCACCTTTTTATTAATGTTATACTCTGGAAAGCCATGGTATGTGTTCATTTAGGTACCATAGAGTATTTATAAGGGTAAATGGCTTGTCAAAGACAACTCAGAATAGTATTTTCTGTGTTGAAATTATGCATTATTATTATTGCCTTTCTTCTAGTGTTGCTAATTTATTGTGAACTGTTCTTTTAAGTCACAGTACTTTACAGGTGGAGTAAGTGGCAAAAATTATGTGGTTTGATATTGAAGTATCTGTTTTTAAACTTGTCTCTGTATTGGAGAGATAGTAGTAGTTTTTAAAAATCTTTGAGTTTCAGAATTTTATTAGTCCTTCAGTTCACAATAAAAGCAGAGTATGGGAGTATGGAACCGTGTTACTGGCTGGAAGGACGCTGATTTTATGAGAGGTTGGTGTTGATTCCAGCATCACTGGGAAGGAATAATTTATGTCTGTTGGAAAATGTGTTGCACAAATAGAATTTTTATCTAGAACACAGCAAAAAAGCCAGAGTTCACGAGACTTAGTTATTGCTACCATGTGTGGAAGGAGTGCATAAACTGTGGATTTGAGTATCAGTATAAAATCCTAAGCCTGAGATGTAAAAGATGGCACATTTTATGGAGCAAATACACTCTGTACAAGGCTGCTGTGTAGAATTGTAGGTGATGCTGGGTTTGCATAGGATGACTGGCTTGTCAGCTGTGGTGCCAATGGACTGGGTTTACAGGTGAAATCCCAGGAACCGTTTTTGTCCTGTTCAAATTGAATGTTTCTTAATAGGCTGAAAAAACGCCATTTGCTCTGGCATTCCTGAAACAGCTTTGAGGTCATACAGATAAAAAAATACTTTGCATATCTACTGAGTTTGAAAGAGCTTTTAAGTCTAAACTGTTATCTTAGGTGTAATTTTAGGCTAAGTCAAAGGTTGTAGATTTGCAGAGGGAAAATAGAAGGAAAGAAATCAAGAGCTTTAAAAGAAATGGCAAGAATTTAATTTCAGGCAGACATATATGCTTTTGTATGGAAATTTCCACTGCATAGGCAATCTCATAGCACTCCTGGATTTATGCACGTCCTTAAATATGTGGCTTGGTATTTCATTTTTAATATCAACTGCAACAGCCTGTAAAGGAAGAAGGGGTGCCGAGTTACTCCACCTCCTTGTATTTCAGATTTTATTAGGAAATAAATTTAGTTGAAAAATATTGGTGATGTTTTTTCTTGAGCCATCTTGGAAGCATGAGGTAGAGCTGGGTCCCAAGATAGAATAATAATTTTCAGGCTTCTAGGCAGTTATGTCCCTGCTTTGAATATCTGAACCTCTGGGTGATCCAGACTACTGCTGGTTTCTGGTGATGGAAGGTTACCATGGTGCTCTTCAATGATGTAGAAAAGCTCTGGGTTTAGGATACAGACGATCTCTGTGGCAGGCAAAGGTAGAGATTTCAGAGATGGTTAAGTCAGTGATTAATAGTTTCTCACGTAATCATTTAAAATTGTAGTTGAGGTTCCTGCAATGCCCCCCCAGTTTTGAAAATTTCTAATCAGAGAAGTCATTAAGTCATTTGTTTATGAATCCAATGCATTTGTACATACATCCCTGTTGCTGATAATGGGCAGGTATTCAATGCTGTTGAATAACAGAATACCTTTTAATTACTAGAATTGTAAACATGCCTTTAGTGAAAATTGGAAGTCTTTATTATGAACCAATGGCTGATTATCCTGAAGCCAATAAAAAAACTTCTATTGCCTTCAAAGCACTGCAAATTTAGCTCAAAATGTGAGGATCCATGAGAGGTGAGGGGTTTAGCTGTGCACAGTGGTGCTGCTGGTGATTTCAGTTTGTTTTGCCTAACCTTGCCTGTGTTGTGTGTACGGACACGTTTTTGTTTTTTGCGTTGCGACTGCTGCCACCTCCCGCGTCACCGCTGGGATTACATGTGCTTCCCCAGGGCTTACACTGGCTGACTTAATGGAAGACAAGAAGAAAAGCAGACTTAGCTGCTTTGGCCGTTCTTCCAATAAACATGGTAAAACGTGTTCAGATTTGCAGTTGAACTTTTCTTTTGTGCCAATACTGCATTGGATGCGGTAGCTTTTGGGAGCACAGATTGTTTGCATTTCTATAACCAAGGCACAACCTTCTGTAGCATGGAACCCCTCGTGCATGCAGACCTTCCTCCTGGTTGAAGTGCATGTTTGAAATAGAGGTGCTTCTCTACCTCCCTAAAGCAGAGTGTTTAATCCATTCAGATTTCCCCTGAAGTGTCTTTGTCTGTGGCTGTTCTTGAAGAATAAGTTTTCTTTTTCAGAAGTCAGGTAAACCAGATCAAAAATATATTTTAAATTTAGGTGTGAAGAAAGTAATGAAAGTATTTTACGAGTTTTATAATGCATCATAGTGTAAGCTTAGAACAGCATGATGATAATATTTACTATTTACTTTTGATACTTACGATGTAGAATCTAACAAAACACAACAAGCTTTTACTGTATGTCCTTTTGTTATTGATGGTTTTCTTTCTGTACTTTGTTTTAGTCACTTTTTCCCACCCGCACTGGCGATGGAGAGGAGGTTTAGAGTATGATAGTTATTTTCAAATCTGCCTGTTTTAGTACTGGCAAATGTCCTGTTTTGACAGGAGCACAGTTGCAGTAGTTAGGAGATCTAGTTTTAGTCCTATCTGCAACTAAGTTATTTGACCAACTGGCTTTCTTGCTGTCCTAACCATCACTATTGTGGCTGAGACTGAGGCTGAAAACTCTCATCCAGTTACTTCAGAGAATGCAGAATTCTAACTCGGAAATTTCTGGGACATGATGGACTCATTTTGTACAAACACTGAGTCAGCTTGCAGTTGTTTGTGCAAGTGTTACATATATTGTCTGATAGCTCACGCAGCTCTACGTGCTGAAATAGTTTTTCTATAAAAATTGTGAGAAGACAGTTGCAATTTTACTTTGAGCTGTGTATTTCAACACAGCCCTTAAACGAGCAGGTTCAGGTTCTGATGTCTGTCAGGAAGCAGCCTGGCACTGCCTGAAAACCTGCTGGCACCTGCTGGCAGTGGCTGCTGTGTCACGGCTGGTGCCTGACCTTGCAAGTCAAAGGCATCCAAACTCGTGGGCACTGACTTGGACTATTCTGCCTTGCAGGGCAGCTGCATCTTTTGGGAGTAGGGTTTTTCTAGAGTACAAATTAATGGCCTAAGTTTATTTCTCCCTGAGTTCATGAGATGATTATGCTTATCTGAGGAGTTGAAGTTTAGGCTGTCTCTGGATTAGAAAATTCCCTCTACCTGTATTTCCACTAAAAGCAACATGTGTGTAGAATATGCAACATTCCCAAGGTTCACAGTGTCATCCTTCAGGCTACAAGTTGGTTCAGTGATGCTACTACAACAAAACCCGATTAATTTGCTCTCCTTCCACTGCTATGCAGCCAACCTTATATTGCTTTTCCATGGGCTGCCTATAAAAGAGAGAGCCCATAAGAATGATCTACAGCAACATTAAATCTGCACTATGAAAAAAGATATCTTGCTACACTAATATGGAGAATATCTTCCAAGCAGACTCTCCTTAAACTGAATTTACCCCGAGAAGCTTCACAGTCACAAGAGATAGTGCCACTTCTTTCTGAAGTGTTTTCTGGGCATACAGCAGACTTAGGAAAATTTGAGATGAATTTGCAATGATAATGTTGCCACTTTGGGGATTTTTTTTTCACTCTGTTTTCCTGTTTGACTACCTCAAAGATTTTGTAAAAAGGATTCAGAAAATTCATGTATTAGTTTGAGAAAGAATTAGGAAAATTTTGACGTTCATGGAATTGGTTGGCTGTTACTAGCAAACAGATGACATTTTTTGTAGGAGTGATCTAAAATTTTGCCAGTTTAAAATAATGCCAAGATTTTCTGCAGTAGCCAATACTGATGAGTTGTGCAGATCACTTCACTTCTGCAGCACTTTTCCTTCAGCTGCCCAACATGCACCAGTGTGAAAATGATATCAGCCTATGGATAGAAAATGCACAGTTGAAGTTGAAACAGGTTAAAATTTTAATCATTTACATTAGAGAAGAAACATTTCTAACAATAACACTTGACACTACAATTCAGTAATTCAGGTTGTAATTTAGCCTGCTTCTGGATTCTACAGTGACACTGAATTGTTGTATTTCAGGATTATGGAGTTTATTTCTTCTAACTCTACCTGGCAAGGGCACATCATTGCTGATAGACAGTGGCTTGCTCTTCACTGTGCATTAGTTATGTTACACCCAGGAGTGGAGGTTGAAATCCTTGCTCCAAAGTCTGAAAACTCCATAGAGTACCTTATGAATGCAATGGATTGTTTTTCTCATGTTCTATTCTTATCCACAGAAGCAAAATGTAGTAGTTGATGTATTTGACCTGTTTTCTATCCACTCAGGAAAGTATTAAGCTGCATGCTGTATGGGTTGCTTATATTGCCTAATGCAAGCATTCTTTTGTTTGAA
Source organism: Promerops cafer (assembly GCA_013398275.1). Classification (NCBI taxonomy): domain Eukaryota; kingdom Metazoa; phylum Chordata; class Aves; order Passeriformes; family Nectariniidae; genus Promerops; species Promerops cafer. The sequence continues at coordinate 1,561,518 of VZSE01002590.1, read as the reverse complement.
ACCAGTTAGCTTAATTGAAGAGATTATTAGATCTAGAAATCTAGATAATCTTTCCAGAAGAATGCCAGTAAAATAAGGGCAAGAGGTGAATAAAGAAAAGAGAAAATTTGGCATCTTCCTTTCAATACTGGGGTGCCAGTTTACAGATCTCAGAGCTGACTCTGCTGAGATCAGTCTTTCAAAAGTCTCTCAAAATTGTGTGCTGTGTTTGCCTCGTGGACACCACCTGCCCTTATGGAGCTGTGGCCATGGAACGGAGTCATTTTGAGACCTGGCAGGTTGCTTGCATTAGCAGAGTGGATGTGGACATGCAGTGCTGCTGTTTTCTTCTGGCTAAAGACCTGATGACTTGCTGGCATTGCTGGAGCTGGGCTTCCACACGGTGCCTTTCTCAGTACTTCTGTCAAGTTTCAGTTTTGACATATAAATTACAGTATAATGACAGCTGAATTTCTAATGTGAATTGATTATTTTTTTTCCTCTTCTGTTTGTAATACAGTACCTGCAAGTCACTGACAGAGATGGAGTAACAGCCCTGTGGTGTCTGAAACACAGTAACATTCTGATGCATTTCATAATTAGCAGAAGTGACATTCACTTCAATAGGGACAAAGATACTTTTACTTTGCTTTTTTTTTTTTCACATAATCCTGTTCAAAAGGGGCTGGTGTTCCTTACTGTGGGCTAACACATAAAGTCAGTGTAGACTTGAGTTAAAATTACAGTACTTCACTTTTACATGCATTTGCATTACTTATATTAAATGTAGTTTTTTTGTCACTCAGTGGAGTGACACTTCATAAAGAACCAGATTCTAGGTACTTTTTTTTTCAGGGGATGAAAGGGTTGATTAATTAATGCTACAAGTGTGGGCCACATTGCACATATGCAATAATCGTGGAAGTAGGCCTAGCTGTGTTTTCCTGGCAGCTCTTAATAGTGTGTGAAACAAAACTTCTGCACTCCAATTTTGCAGTTACCCATCACGAGTGCTGAAATGTTCGTCATTAGGTGACTGTAATGCTGTGTTTTCTAACAGCAGTCAAGTCACCTGGCACAAGGCAACCAGTTCAGTTTTTTACCAGTTCAGTTCTTTACCAGACAGGGATCTCAAAAGGCACTGGCATTTTGAAAACAAAAATTCTTAGTTCTGAAGCCCTGAGACTATGTTTGAAATGATTTTGTGATTTTTTTTTTCTTTAACCCTTTGAAATTTTAATAGCTGAATTTGAACATCAAAGTTTTTTTCTTTACTTTTGAGTGAAATTCCTTTTGAACTCTGACTGTAAGCTATGAAGTTCTTACAGGACTAGCAAAATTCATTATTTTAAAACTGATTTATAAAGGGAAGCATGATATTAGAATTTAAACACTTGCAGGTGCTAACCAGAGACTTTTAATATATAAAGTCTTTACAGTAATATTTTATAAAAATCATCAGAAGAACCTTGTGAAAGAAGTTTTTGCTGTGCTTACTGCCTGAAGTGCTTTGTTTATTTAAACACCTGCATGGACATTTTGGATCTTCCTTTGTTATGCCACCCTGTTTAACATTTCACATAACAGTGACTTGCTTATGGGGACAGATTCTCAGCTGTTGCAGACAGTAGCTGAGCACCTGGCCTGCACAGACCTGTCAGTCTCCAGCTTGGATGGGATTGATGGGCACAGAAACCAAATCAGAGCTTCCCACTCGCCTCTATCTGCAAGTCGGCCTTGAGGCAATATAGAGGCTGTGCAGAGAGACTGTTTCTAACAGTTATCACTTTGTACCTGATTTGTACACAAATCAGAAAATTCAGGGTCTGATTCTTAAATCTCATATCGTCATTTAGGCTACCAAAATAGTGAGATTTCCCTATCAGAAATAGCAGTGAGGCCCTTCTGCCCTCAGCACTCTCCATCCACAGACATTGGCTTAAACCCTTCCCAAAAAACCAAACAAAATAAACCAAACAAGCAAACCATCAAAACAGTGGAAGGTACACACCAGAGTACCTTTAGAAGGTTCTGTTTTCCTTTTGTTCTTGGTGTTTTACAGTAATTTCAATGCATCTTGCACCTCTCTTATGTTTCCTACTTTAAATGGCATTTCTACTGTATAGACCAGCAACATTAATTTACCCTTTTCCTGTTCCTGAGTTTTCCTTTCATGCTTTGCAGACATGGAAGCAGTGCTCTCCCCTAGGAAGTACTGAGAACTTTGGCTGTTCATCATTTCCTTACACTTTTTTGACATAAGGTGTCTTCCCTCTACATTTCAGTTGATTTGAAGACAAATGGTGGTGACCCCGCTGAAAATGAGTTTTGTCTAAAAAACCATCAGCTACAATTGCTAACCACTCAGTAATGATCCACTATATGTGTGGTAATTCACTCTGTGGCAAATGTAATTGTCCCCTTTTTATTAGTGGTAATTCTCATCATGCTTTTTAAGGACCATTCTCCCATTCCCCGTGCTCCTGCCTGCTGCTCACACAGTATTTGCAGGCACATTTACTTTCTGGCATCTTGCCTTGATAGTTCATAATGTCAGTAAAAGCAAAGAGTGGTCAGTGTGACCACGGTGTGATTGTTCCTATTTCAGAAGTTTGATGATGTTTCTTGGAATCAGCGAGCTTGTTAACAGCACTTCAATTGAAAAGCACCCCCAAAGTGTTAACAGAACACTTCTCAAAGTGAAAAGTTACAGCATCTAGCTCAGGTTAATTTCTTTGCTGGGGTAGCATACTCTTTGTACAAACCTCCTCTAGTTTATATTCTGCAATGAATTGTAAGCAATTACCTTGAATCACCAAAGAGAAACAAAAAAAAAAAGCCTCCATTCACTCTGGAATTCTGTGTGCTTCCTTTGGTGAGAGAAGGGGACTGATGAAGTGCCTGACTTCATCTAGGACTCCTCAGATCTTCCAAGCTCTCAGCAGAGCTGGAGGCATCCTTGTCACAGGCCAGGAGATGCCTTGCTTGGTGCAGGCTCTGAGGCAGTTTTGTGTCCCCACAGCGAGCATGCCCACGAGCGAGACCGAGTCGGTGAACACGGAGAACGTCAGCGGGGAAGGGGAGAGCCCGGCGTGCTGTGGGAGTCTGTGGTGAGTGCACGCTGGGTGCCAAGGTCCCATCAGCATTTCAAAGGATCCTTCTTTCCCCACTGTTTGTTTAGCCAAAAGTGCCTTGAAATAGCCAGGTTTTGTACTCCTTGGAGGAGTTTGACATTAGACATATTATTAAAGTATTAAAGTGCTCCTAAAATTCTCAGGTTAAGAAGATATAAAACAATTCAGCTCAACTTGCTGTGGAATCATGATTTTCTGAAAGCTTATATAAAACATTATTTTTGTCCAAAACTATAATAAAAGAATGGAAATTTCTAATGACGTGTAAAAACAAGTATTTTCTGATAAATTGTGCATGACCGGGAGAATATGTATTTTTTAGACAATAACTGAATGTATGGGAGTATTTCTACAACCCATGGTGTTCAGCATTTATTTGCTCAGATTTTCAAGACTTACAGGCAGCTTCTACATGTTTATTCAAGGTTTATTTACTGAGTTTTAAAGGAGATTTCCTTTCTTTGACTAAAAAAATTTGTAAGGCTTTAGAAATGGTATTTCAGAAAATAAATACCATTTGGACAAAATAATTTCAGCACTCATGATGCATTTTGTTAAAGTTTGTTTTATGTATATGTAATGCCAATACAAAATTCTAAAGAAAATGAATTTTTTAATTACTTCCCCCCATTCTTAAAAATGTGTTTTCCTTTTCTTCTAGTCAAACCATCTCAAAATCCAAGTTCAGGTCAGTATTTTCCTCTTTAAATTACATTCTAAGGTAAATGCAAAATCTTGGTCCAACTCTCACTCTTCTGGGCTGATCCTCGCTCCAGCCTCTGGAATGTTTCTCTGCAATGTCAGTACACTGTGTTTGAGCACAAAGTAAGTCAGGCCATAACTTATCAAGGATATTGTTTTGACCGTAGTGTCAAAATGCCTTTGGATCAAAATAGAAAATGCTTTTCACTGCAAGCTCACCTACCTGCTGCACTACAAGTCAAAATAGAAGTTAATCTTTGGGAGCATGCCTTTACTTGTATCAATCTAATGGAGAAATTTACTGCTATTCTCCTTTTTGAATTTTGGTTTTATTTCTGTAGTCTGTTCATGTATGCCTATGTTATTCATACACATTCATATATGTACCAGTTAGCTATACTTTATTGTCACTGGTTCCACACATCTGTTTGGGGAAAACAAAAAAATAGCCCCATTGGCTTCAGAAAGTTTGGAGTTATACAGTTTGAGCCTGCTTGTGAGCCTTGTGAGTGACATATCCCACACTTATTATTCTTGTCTCATGGACTTCAATGATAAGATGTTCTGTAAGTGTAAAAAAAGTCAGTTCAACCTACCCAGGGAGTGAGGCATCCTGCTGATGGCCATGGACACAGCCCTTATAGCAGGGGATTGGCAAGATAAGGATGTTCTTGAATACCTTGTTGATTTAGGTCAGGACAGGATATTTTTCCTTTATATGGTTAGAATACCACAAAGGCTTGAAACATCTTTGTCCTGACATCTGAAACCAGTATTAATTTCCATTACTACAAGTAATTAATTTCCATTACTCAGGTATAAATTTAAGGTGCACAAAGAAAACTTAGTTACTTCTTGAACAGAGTTCCCACAAGTGAAGCAGAGAAATCTAGTTTTGTGAGTCCAAAGATATATCCTCACTTGTGAATTCAGCTCATATCTAGGTACAGCCTCAACTAGTCACTCTTATTTATTTCACAGACATTTGCCCACTGACACAATTTCAGGGCACATCAGTAGAAATCTCTAGGAATTACCGAAGAGGATTTCTGATATTATAGGTTAGATTTCTAAAAGGTTACCTCAGCCTTCCTATTCTGTGTAATCCTGCCAGAATTCTCTTTGTGGTTTAACTCAAAGCCTACATTTTTAGACTGAATTTAATTTGAATTCTGACTTGATTAATTGACTTTTCTTTATTGCTATTAAGTGTGTGGGGCTTTGGAAAGATAGATATATTTTGGTACCCAATGAAATGTTAAATGCAGCTTAATCTAATTATGTCACAGGCAATTGGAGACTCCAAATGTTGTGGTTTACATTTAGAAATCTATAAGAAAATATAAAAAAAGAAATAACACTTTAGCCGTCCCTAATCTGCAACTGGTAATAATTTACACAGATTTATGCAGCAGTATTATACACATATTTATGAAAATACACCTGCTCACACATACACAATTGCACTTGTTTTCTACACAGAAGAACACAACACTCTCCATAAGTTCATATGTGTTTTCCATATAATAATAAATTTATTTTTATTTGAACTTTCAGTCGACGCTGGCGTCGCTGGAACCGCTTTAACAGAAGAAAATGTAGGGCTGCAGTAAAATCTGTCACATTTTATTGGCTTGTTATTGTCTTGGTCTTTTTGAACACGTTAACTATCTCATCAGAGCATTACAATCAACCTGACTGGCTGACCCAGATCCAAGGTACAGTCAAAAATTATTTGTCCCTGTCTTGACTATGGATAGTTGTGTTCTATCAGTGGCTACTTTTGTACTTTGCCATTTTGTTGTTTGCTATCTGAAGGATATTCAGCCCAGCCAGAGGGAGATAAAATAAATGGCTGGATGTGGTCTTTGATTTCCATATCTGTAACACAGCTTAGTAATGCAGCAGCACAGACCTGACCATGCTAACTTGTAAATACCTGTGCTTTTATCATGAAACTCTGCTTGAAAGATGAGGAGGAAGTGGGAACTGGCACAGCAGAACTTGCTGTGGGCTGGTTGCTTAAGTTACAGTGTGGACTCAAGCTGTGAGCTGATGAACTGCACAACAGATTGGAAAGATGAATAGTTTAAAGCTGGCAGGAAGCTTTACATCCTTGTGTAACTTTTGCTGCTTCAGCATCAACTACAGTCCAACATAAAAAAAGCAGTACTTCCTTTTTAAGCAAAAAGCTGCAAACTCATATAGAAAGTATAGTACTAATATGTTAAAATAAAAATGGGATCTATGAGGCAATTCAGAATGTTTTTTTCTTTAATATTTTGTTCCAGATATCGCAAATAAAGTTCTTCTGGCTTTATTCACCTGTGAAATGTTAGTAAAGATGTACAGCTTGGGCCTACAGGCCTATTTTGTTTCTCTCTTTAACCGCTTTGATTGCTTCGTTGTTTGTGGTGGCATTGTTGAAACCATTTTGGTGGAGTTGGAAATTATGTCACCCCTTGGAATTTCAGTGTTTCGCTGTGTTCGTCTCCTGCGTATTTTTAAAGTAACAAGGTAAGATTATCTAACACTGCTAATTCTAAGGATAGCTGAAGAGTGATCAGCAATTGTTTTGTAATACTTCATCATGCACTGCTCTTTTACTGTTTCGTTTGGGGTTTTTTTGGTGTGTGTTAACACACGCATTTTAATTTATAGGCACTGGGCATCCCTGAGCAACTTGGTAGCATCCTTGTTAAACTCAATGAAGTCCATTGCTTCACTGTTGCTTCTGCTTTTCCTCTTCATCATAATCTTCTCGTTGCTTGGAATGCAGCTGTTTGGAGGCAAATTTAATTTTGATGAAACTCAAACAAAACGGAGCACCTTCGATAATTTTCCACAAGCCCTTTTAACTGTATTCCAGGTAACTTTCTTTCATCCCGTATGAGACATTTTACCTTTGATCAACAAAACTGTTTAAGTGATCATGTTGCCTGAAAATAAAATCATGAATACTATTTATTCAGTTTACTTTAAGTAGCATTCTGCTCATTAAATTCAGTACTCTGGTAACTTGGCATCATTTGTACCATTTGTTTCATACCTTCTTTGATCTATTGATGCAACATAGCTGTCGTGTTATTTCGCAGAGCTAAATCTCCTTTGTCCATCAAACACATGACTAGAAGAAGAGGTGGAGTGTTATATTTATTTTGATCAAATTCTTTTCTCTAACTTCATTAGCTGTGTAACATTTCAGCTGTTCTCAAGCAATAAAATACAATGAGCCTTTAAACAGTGCATATTTACATCGGGGTCATATCACTATAACATAAAAATAAGCATTAATTTCTTTAGAGACCAGGGTTTATTAAAATCTTAAGGCAAACTTGTCTGCTTCTTGTGAAATGGTAGGGACCTAATTGTAGGGACCTAATTGAATTTACTTTTCACTTATTTGTGATGCTTTTTTAAAATTTATTTTCCCCAGTTTGGATACTGGAATTAGGCTATTTGGTTTCATCTTGCTCACCATTTTCACACTTGGCTGTGTACATTACCACAATATTTGGTTTCAGCCATTGTAGGTGAGAGTTAAAAGCTGACCCTGCAGGATTCACCTTGGTGTCAACTTCCTGTATCTTTGGTGGAAATCTTATCTGGTGGCTGCCCAGAGCAAGCAGAAAATCTTTCCATTTAATTTCAAGATAAGGAAATATAAATGAGAAATTTCCTTGTGGGGAAAAGTGTTCACATTTGACTTGACATTGCCACTACAAAACCTTATGGCTTTACTTTCCAATTCAGCTGAATTAGTTTTTCTTCAGATTTTATGCTGTCCCATTTTCAAAGGAGGGGAGATTCCTTCAGTTTTAGAAGACACTCAGGAGCAACCAACCTCCTGGGTGCTCACCAGCAATGAAAATTAGGTGGATAAGTTTAGCTCTCCAAAAATGAATTTCAGAAAATGGCATGCATTTAATTTTCGTGATCAACCATTTAAATGCTTGGAAGGAGAGTATTGCATGTTTCCTCATGATGGAACTGATAATTTTTAAGAAGTCACTTAGAAATATACGAAGTTCCCCTAAAGCCTGCATTGCAATACTCAGAATTTTTATCATAATACAGATTTGTGGCCAGTATTTATAAAAAGAAGAAAAAAGGAATCTTAAAATGTATACTAGCTTGATTTTTAAGTGATGGACATTTGTTGGCATTGCTATATAAGGGGCATTACTGAAAACCAGGGCTCTTACTTTGGCATGCCAAGATCAATAAAATGTCAATAAAATTTCATTTTTATTATTTTTTGCCTTCGAAATTCAGTCATATAGCATAGCACAAATAAAAGCTGTTAAACCCAAGCTTTCAGGAGATGTCTGTTTAAATGGAAATTTTAAAACAATGCGTGAAAAGAACGTGGTATTGCTTTATGCATACAGAAGGTTACCTGTGTTGTGTGGTTAGAGGAAATGTGTTTCTCTATTCACTTTTGATGCCGAGTTACTACTAATCTCCTAATATCTGCTGCTTAGATCCTAACAGGTGAAGACTGGAATGCTGTCATGTATGATGGCATAATGGCATACGGTGGTCCCTCATCCTCAGGCATGATCGTCTGTATATATTTCATTATCCTCTTCATCTGTGGTAACTGTATCCTTTACATCTCTGAGTGGGGCTGTGTGCCAGGGACATCAACAAAATCCCTCTGGGAGGGGGTAAGTGGCCACGGGCAAGCGCTCTCTGCATGTGCCGAGTCCTTTGAGTAGACTTTTCCTCGTGCCCCGTTCTGTGAGGAACGAGAGCCAGTGTCGTGTCCCGCCGCCACCATGGCAGAAAGCAGAGAATGTTTTCTTTCCTCCTTCCTTGGGAGCACGGCCTTGCCCCGGCTGCTGTTTTCCATGGCTGGCAGCGCAGGCCGGGGCCCGCTCTGCGCGGCAGCCATGGCCCGGCCTGCCCAGCGCCCCGCCAGGGGCTGGGCGTGCAGCCAGGGACCCTCTGCAGGGCAGGGCAGCGCCCAGGCACCGGGGCAGCTGCGGTAAAGTCTGCCCCAGCGTTCCCCTCCCCTGCCTCCAGTGATCTGCAAGTACTTCCTTGGCCCCGCAGAAACAAACTACTGCCGTTCTCAGTTCTTAAAAGGTCAGGAGGTGATGAAAGGGCAAAACCATTGCGTTTTCTGCACTATATGGTATTTGTATTAGTATTTGTGATTAACTGATATGGACTGAAGAACTGAATTTGATATAGATTGTTGTAGACACGAAAGACGGTGCATTATAAAAATGAATTTTTCAAAATGCCTGAGCAGTCTTCACGTATAATAGACAATTTCATATTTGGACTTGTTCAGGCTAGCATGAAGATGAATTTCATTTATTTAAAAAAATACCTCAAGCATTCTGCTATTTTAAAACCCATGACCCTAATGGATCTCTGCTCACTTTACAGCCAGTATCAGTCTAGTCCATTAAATGGCTGTTATTTGCACTACACTCCAGCATGACAATCCTCCACGCTGTAGGTTGGGAACATGTGTTTTATATCTCTCACATTGTCAGTGTTTATGCTGATAATAAACCACACAAGTGTGGTAAGGCATAATGTCCTTAAAATGATTTGAAATAGATATCTTGCTAAATGTCTTCTTGGCCATTGCTGTGGATAACTTGGCAGATGCTGAAAGTCTAAATACGGCTCAGAAAGAAGAAGCTGAAGAAAAGGAAAGGAAAAAGAATGCGAGGTAAAATAGATGGGCATGTTGTACCAGCAGGAGAGGGAAGGAGGAGGGTACTGAATTCTTCCATAAGGGTTTTTTTATATCAATATCTTTACCATCTTCAAAATGTGCTGGACTCAGGAAAAAATAGAAGGGTTTGTCTAGACACTAAAATAATAAACAAACAGTATGATTTCAGATAAAAGGTAGTAATTGGGATGAATTAAGAATGTAATGATAAACCAACTGATATTTAAATATTGCAACAGTAGGATTTATTGTGCAATTAGCACAAGAATTTATCTGTTGTTGCCAGTGCACAGCTCCCTGTGGAATCAGTTCTCTAAGCCTTATATAGACAAGTAGAAAACCTTTTGAAATCAGTGCAAGCCTGTTAAGTCAATGAAAGTTGTTTGTATGAGTCCAAGGGCACAGTTTATCCCTCTAGAAAGGAGTAATGATCATGCATTGAATGTTTTAGGGATTAGCCTCTGGAATGATATTCAAAATCATAATATTTTAAATGGATCATTGCATTCAAATGCAGTAGATTTTATTGCTCTGATACCTGCAGCTGTACAAAATATTTCAAATATTTTATTATAAGGCTTTACACTTTTCATAGAATTGGTATAGTTCACTTAAAATTGTCTGTCTTTACATGGCATGCTTTGTAATTGTTATTGTATTGTTTTATAGAAAGGAGAGTCTGGAAAATAAAAAAAGTGAGAAGTCAGAAGGTGACCAAAAGAAGCCCAAGGATAGTAAGGTGTTTATCCTGCAACTTGTCTCTTTTCTAAGAAGCAATTTTACTGATTTTGCTAGGGAGTACTTTGTATTTTGCACTGTACAATTTCTTTTATGAGCCCATCATCCCTACGTTTTTTTTCCAGGCAAAGGAAACTTAGTTCTGATGCTTTGCATCCTCACAGTATCCCTTAAACCAGAAAAATCCTTTTGTTTCCAGGATATCCTGAGAGGGGAAGTTCTTGGAGAACAAAATAGTTAATGTTAGAATAGTTAATGTTTTTTTTTTAGGATCCCTGTAGGTATTCTACTTGTTAAGTACAATGAGATCAGCAATGATAAACTCTTAGTAGAATGTTCAAACATTCTTGGTAGATTTTATTAAAGTGTGTCGGTTCTATTCTTATTGTGATTTACACAGTCAGAAAAATGTGGATACTATAGAAAAAGAATTTTTGAAAAAAGTAATAAAATGTCAGCTCTCCTATGTTCTAAGAGTTACTCTGCTTCAGCAAACTCACTTCTCTGATTTCAGAGGCTTATTTGTTTGCTTTCTGTGGGCTTCGTACTCTATAGTAAAATTTAGTTTTCTTCCTGTGCAACCCTTTCATTGCTGTAGGTGACAATTGGCGAATATGGAGAAGGAGAGGATGAGGATAAAGATCCCTATCCCCCCTGTGATGTGCCAGGTATGTGAATACTAGCTAGAAATACATTTAAGTTTGTTTGCTAAAATATCCTGAACTTGCTCTTGGTGAACATTAAATCAATTCCTTTGAAGTCAGTGAAGTTCTGCCCTCTTATCAGTGAGTAAATAGGCCTAAGTATTATCTTTTTCTGCAGATTTCCTAGACAAGCAGCATTTGAGAGTTAATGTTGTGAGCCTCAGGACTGTTTTGGTAACACTGTCTGGATGGGAGAGCAAATTCTAAACTTCGCTGAAACATTTGGCAAAAGAGGACATTCCAGGGCTGATGATGTTTGGCCAATTTTTTCTTGGCCCAATGAACATATTTATCTAAAAATCAGTTCTGCCTGATTGTCTGGATGCATGTCACAGAAATCTGTCCTGAATTTAGAGCACACAGTGCTCACCCAGTGCCCAGAGCTCAGCACTCAGCTCAGGCGTGGATGGGCTGTCAGGGGCTGAGCTGAACTGGGACTCCAGAGGAGTCCTCAGGTGAGGCTGCTCAGCTCCAGCAAAGCCTGTTAATGCACTCAGGGCACTCATGCACACACCCACATATGCACAACAACCTGTATGACACCTTGTGCCAACATTTGGATGTTCACATATTGCTTTATAGATTTTTAGAGTCATTCTACGAATATTTATTTCCTATAAGCCATGTATAGCCTCATTTAAGCTATGCTTTTTTATTGTTATGAACAAAACCTCGATATTTTTGTTTATAGTAAAAAGAATGTTTAATCTACAGTAGGTGAAGATGAAGAAGATGAGGAGGATGAACCAGAGGTACCAGCAGGCCCACGTCCCCGTAGAATATCAGAACTCAACATGAAGGAGAAGATAACACCAATCCCTGAAGGGAGTGCCTTCTTCATTTTCAGCAGCACCAACCCGTAAATATAATTTTGAAAAATAATGGTTTAGACATCAAGGTCTAGCAGTGAAGTAACAGACCTCCTTCTAGGGAGATTAGGAGTAGAAATCTAGTGTCTTCAAAAGAAAAGAGATTGACTTCCCTCCTAAAATTTTCTTATTGACTGATTGACTTGGTAAATGAGAAGAATTTGAAAAATATGTTATTTTTCTTCCCACTGTTGAAGATAATAGCATTTTGTACCTATAGTCTGAGCTCTCACATGTCTGGAAAGTGCCCTTTAAGGTGTATTATCTATGTACTATGTTAGTCACTGGATATAAAAGATCTGATCTTCTGCATGAGACAGAATTTCTAGTAACCCTAGTAACCTTTGTGGAGGAGAAAGCAGAAAAAGAGAAAAGTAGGAGAAAGGTTGCATATATTCCTCTTTGGCATTTCCCAGATTCAAACAAGCATCAAAGATAAAGACACATTATTTCAAAAAATCAAGAGCTGTAATAGTTGGATTTTGTGGAGGCAGGGGAATCTTTCACCACTTAGTTTAACTCCAGAGCATTTGGAGTTCTACACTGGTGAAGACAGCAAGCTTGACTAGTCAGTAGAAGTCCTTAATATTTATTTGGCATGGGAGAATGCTGCCTTTCAGTGGTAGAGGCCATCATGTTTAGAAGAAGAAGATAAAATGTTTTGGATGCAAAATCATCAGGTTTGTTGAACATTCCAAATTGCTTTCAGCTTCAACTAACACTGTGTATGCTTGGTCTAAAATGGCCAATTTGCTTAAATAAGATGCACAACACTCCAATCATCTACTTAATAACAGGAGAAAAAATTTTAGCCAAGAACCTTCTGAGTTTTCAGCAGAATTTAGACAACTTCAGTGTTAGTCAGTTATGAACCTGATCCTGCCTTTTTGTCAGTTTAATCCCAGACCTGCTCTGTATTTGTGATTACCTTGGGCTCAGTGACTCTAAGCATATGCACAGTTACACTTCATGTCATGCAGCTGAAGCCTGACAGCTCTGGAGCCTTCAACACCCACTTGTCCTGTAATTCTGTAAGAAAATCTTCATGGAGATTCTGATTTGAGCTGAGTCCTAAGTAGCACAACGAGATCTGCAGCCTAAGCTGCATCTCACAAGATGAGTAATTTTGACAGCTTTAGTAAGAATTGAATTGAATTGGGAATCTGGAATGATTTATGATCTAGCCTTGGTCTTTCTGACCTGTGACTGTGCGTGCACAGTGGTACAAGCACTGGAACTTGTGGTGTTCATAACCCAATGGAAACCAACCCCTCCTAGATTGTTGTAAGTGCATCTTCACTACGGGTCAACTGGATTTTGAATTTATTTACATTCTAAGGAATCAGACTGATGGCTTCAGGAGTTTCATTGCTTCTAACTGCTCGTTGTTGCTCTGTTCCATCAGTGTTGGCAGAGTAAGAGAAAACATGTTGTGTATTAACCATCTGCTGAATTCTGCGTGCAAAAATGCTGTATTTTTGTATCTCCTCTTTAGAATTCGAGTGGGATGCCACAGACTTATCAATCACCACATCTTTACCAATCTCATCCTTGTCTTCATCATGCTGAGCAGTGTTTCCTTAGCAGCAGAAGATCCAATTCGCAGCCACTCTTTTCGAAATAATGTAAGCCCTTCATTTTTTTCTGAAGATAAATATACCCTCACAGGATACAATCCTTTGGGCCTATTGCCTAGTTTTTAATGTTCATGTTAAAAAACATTCCTCCTTCTTTTTCAAGCTATACATTTATATTCCTTTTGCTCTAAGAAGCAGAAATCTTTAAAGACAATTAACTTAATTGATGGAATATCATCAGTATTAGAAGTGTTTATTATTTACATAATGGTTTTTCAGTCATATTTTTGTTCATAATATCAGGATAAAATATTTTCAAGCTGAATATAATAATCTATAATTTTAATATTTTTTCCTACTTTGCAGCTGGAGTACCTGATGTGCCATTCCTGAGTCACTCTTACTGCCTCACAGTGTTTGATGCTGATTCTAAAATGCCAGTTAAAATTATCACTGTTTAATATGTTTGGAACAGACTCTGATGTGTCCTCTCATCACTGACTGTATTATGTGATCTTGGGGCACTTGGAGTACCCCTCTGTTAGTGTAGGGATTCATAAGGGTGCTACCTCCTCTCTCAGAGAAGCTCATGTGGCCACTCTGAGGGGTTTGAGTTACCCCCACGTTGAAGATATTTGGATTCCTGATTGGCTGCATCAGAAACGAAACAAAACTCACTCTTCTCTAAACTCACGTGTAAGAGGAAGATCAGAGCATGCCCAGCTCTTGCCTTGACTCAGAGAAAAATGCCATTTCAGCCTAAAAACATTAATTTTAGTAATGTCTCTGTTACTCAATAAAATTGTAGTTTATGTGGGGACTAAACACCTCTGTTCTCCCAAAACAAATTCCTGAATCCCCCATTTTAAGTGCTTAATCTAGTGGAAGACTTAACTGTTACTCAAAAGCACAATTATTAGACAGAGAAAAAAAATAAATCCACTCTCGTGACCACGGATTTTATTAGCCTTGGTGCACTTGTATCAGCTGTGTAGCAAGACTCTCACCTTGTGAGCTGGGTTTGCATTAGATCAGGTAGGAAATAGCTGAGATGGTGCAACTTGGTAGTGGTCCACGGGGACTTTGGGGATGCTTTGACAGCACTTTCAGCCCTCTCCTGTTTTAGACACAAAATGATCTGTAGAGATTGTCATGGAGTTAGAGAAACTCTTCTGCATCCTGCAGGAAAGGTGGGCCCACTGAGGCTGTAGAGGTTGTGTCTCTCTAGTTCTTGCTGGTGATGGTGCAACCTTTGAAAGTCTTCTTTTGGCTGTTGGCATTCTCTGAACATTTTTTCAGTAAGTTTAGTAAAAACCAAAAAGCTAAAACTTTCTCCAGAGGTAAAAAGAGGCCAAAGTACAAAGATATTCTTCATGCACTATTCAGCAGAGCAGTGTACTTCCCATATCTATAAAGCTGGACCAATGTAATCCTATAAATAAATCACACTAATGGTAGGAAAAAGAAAGAGCTGGTGGAGAATACTGAAATTGTTATTACAGAAATGGCTTCAAGGGCTGATAATTGTATTTGTAACTAGAGGAGCATTAGGAAAATGTAAGTGGAGAGTGGTGGTAACTGAAAAGGTTATTTCTGTTTGGGACCCAGACAAAATGTGTGAGGGATTTCAGGAAGGCGTTGTCCTCTTGCTGTAAGTACTCTCACGTGCCCCAGGCCTGCATCATTTTCTTTTTACTGCCTTGAGGGTTCACATTCCTTCCATCAGCCAGGTCAGCAACAGAATGAAAGCTGGCAAACTGGAATGCCTTTAAATATTTTTTGTTTTATTTTAAGTCTAGAGTGAATTGGTTCCTGATTAATCTTTGTCGTATGGCTTTAATATTTGCCTGTTTTTTTCAGCCACGCCAAGGGACAGAAGGATGGGATATTCAATGGAATATGGGGGAAAAATTATTTCTTTTTATTTGATCTAGTAGGACTAATTTCTTTGTATGTTGTCTCTTTGTTTTATTTCTCCTTCCCTGAACTGCAGGAAGGATATTTCTGTGCACAGCTGTTGGCCAGGTGGATTGCTGGATCCTTGAGACTAAACTCTCAGCCTCCTGCAGTTCACTGATTTAGGTGTTAGTGATGTGGCCACAGCTCTGGGTGGTTCTGAAATTCCTGTCCATGTGCCTGTCGACAGCACTGGGGTCAATCCCACAGCCACAATCCTCTTAGAAATTTCATATCACTGTGCAGCTCTTGTGGGTTCTTTCATATTTCCTACAAGTGAATCACTGCTGTATCTTCCCACTTCAAGGAAAAGGGGTTGTGGTGGTGAATTTAAGTGATTAGTTATTCATTAATTTGCTTTGTGACACTCTAGACAAGCTTATACAGGAGCAATATTATGTAGCAAAATGTGGGATGATCTGCACCCCAGAAGCAACCACTAAAGTTTTATTTTGTGATGCAATACTTTGGTAAAACCACAGACATTATTAATAAGTATTTATTCTTTGTTTAAGATTCTGTATCTCTGCAAAGGGCTGAAGAAAGTATCTGTGAAAGCTGGTAGAGGAAAATCTGAATTGAAGGAAATTGTTGCCTATTGGGTCCTGTCAATTATTGAGGGGTGAAATCTAATACCTGAGCACAGTGGCATCTGTTAAATTTTAAAATACCTGTTTAATCTGTTTAAATTTTTAAATTTTTGCACAATAGCTGGAATTTTAAACTACTTTGTCTAAATTCTCAATCAATCTACTTAGATTAATTCAGGTGTTGTGTATGTGGTCTAAGTTGTAAAAATTATTCAGAGATTGATTTCTTACTGTGGCACATATTATACCTTGCAGATACTTGGTTACTTTGACTATGCTTTCACAGCCATCTTTACTGTTGAAATCCTGTTAAAGGTAATGCATTGTTAATTGATCCTTGTTAGCTCAAAAGCAGCTTTAGCAATAATGTTTGTAACTTTTTGTTTACCTTCCAGATCCTAGGGTATGCAGATTATGTCTTCACTAGTATGTTTACATTTGAGATCATTTTGAAGGTAACAGGTTTTTAAAGGAAGCTTGTTTAAAAGGATTTTCCTTGTGTGTCACCTGCCAAGAAAAGGCACTTGAAGTGTTCTTCGCCTTTTCTCTAAGCGATCAAAGCTAAACTTTTTTAAACTAGAGGATTTTTTTATTTGACAGTTCCTCATAGTTTTGATTGGTTATTTTTTTTACCATTGGATGCATGAAGAAGCTGATTTTTTATCATTACATCAGTTTAATAATTCATTTTTTACCCTTTTTAAACTTACAGTTGTCAGAAAAGGGAAAAATAAATCACTGCGCATGAGCTTTTCCTTCTCCTTGCTCTGGCATTTCTCAAAGAGACAATCAGTCTTATAAGGAGGGAGCATGTAATTTCTCATTTATTTTGCTAAACTGTATCCATAGAGCTAAAATAGTAGATAACTATTTTCTTGCAATAGGACTTGCAAGATATCTTGCATTTATCTATCTATACACTAAGATACTTTGCATTTATCTTGGGCATACATTTAAATTCACAGACAGGCATAATTATGCTTGCTTAAATGTATTACCCATGCATGAGCCAAAAATTGGCATTTTAATGTATAGTTTGTGTACTGATTATTAAGAATATCTATTGGGGTTGCTCAGATTGTCAATGTACAAGATTTACTCTGGTAAAAAAGATAAATACCCAAAAATTGCATTCACATGGAACAAAATGCTGAACAAGGAAATAAAATTTTTCATTGGAAATTGGCAAAATGTTTTTTCAGAGATTTACACATGATTCATAAATGTTTCATACTGTGCTTATTCTCACCACAGATTTTTGGTTGAGTAACCCTGATTTATACACTTAAAAATTGCTGGCACACTAAGAATCTGTACATAAACTATGCATTTCCAGTTGAGGATTAAGCTTAACAAGATCTCTTCTCCCAGCTTTTGCTCATATTGCTGTGCATACTCTTCACAATGCAATTTGATTAATACTAATTGGTGCAATATTTGGGCTGTTTACAAGATGAGCTGTACTGTAAGTAATAGACTATTTTATGCTTGTGATTTTTTTTCCCAGGCTTAATGTTTATCCCCTTATTTCACATTTTCAGCAGTGAGAAGCTTGCTATAGAATTGATTATTCTTATTTGAAGCACACTAAAATAAATATCCAGGGGTTTTGCTGCTAGAGAAAGACCAGATTAAAGGAGAGAACGAAGCATTGAAAAGAGCTGTGGCATTAAATCAGGCTAGCTCCCAACTCTGAATCTGAGAAGCCATAAAAATATTTTACCATTGTATCTGTAGCAGAAGAGAGTCAGAAAACTTCCACATGCTCTGAGCAGCAGGTTCTCCAGCTCCTGCAGTTCCATTTGTGTTTTTCTAGGAGGCAGAGGAATTATAAAGAGCAGGATAAAGAGGCATAACTGAATGTGTTAAGAAAAGCAATATTCCTGCAAACTGCAAGAGATTTTGGCACTGAGCAATTTATGAGTTATCCAAGTGAAGCAGGAAACTCCAGAGCTTGGGCTGCTGAAATCTGGAATTGTAAAGATTACACGGAAACAAGAAGCTACATCACAACCAAAAACGTTGATGCTTGTGACTCTGGTTTCTCCAGGAAGCTCTGTAATGCATTCACATGTCAAGGAAAATAAACTGTACCACACAAATGTAGTGGACAGTCAGGACCTGACACGGCCACAGTGCTTCACTGATGTGTCTCAGGCTCTGGCTTTGCTTGCTTGTGGCTGGGGCCCTCCATGTCCCCCTCAATATCTGAGTTGTGCAGAAGGGAGTGTGTTCTGCAAGGAGAAAATTCAAAACTAGACCTGCAGTAACAATAGTATTCCTTAATTTCCAGGCAAAAAATATGAAATATTATGAAATACATGAAAATGTGAAACTGAAATTAGGATAAGCAGAGGCAATATTATCACCTGTAGTGAAGACACTGGTACAAAAGCAAGCATTAAACCAGTGTAACTCTCAGCATGTAAGAAGTCTCCCTGTGCTCTTACTGCTCTCAAACAAGGATTTCCACATTGCACAGTGTTGAGGGTTATGAATGAGGATGTGAGTAACAGAAGATCTGCAACATCACTTTAAAGCATTGAGAATTCTCTTATGTAATCCCTGCATGACATTGAGGTTCAGTTTGACGTGCTGTTTGGACAACTTGGGAAAGGTGAAAACATCAGAGCAAAGGTCAGGTGAGGGATTTGGGCTTTCTACCTCCCCCTACTGTGCTGATCCCACACCACTTAAACTAACTAGAGAGTTGGAGCAAATGCTTCCACTGGGAATTGTGGTGATTGGAGTCTCCATGTGAAAATGGGGAGATACGTACCTCACCTGCTCTTTAATGTCAATTATTGACCTAATTTTTGTGGGAGTTGTTACATGAAACTTTGTGTGCTCCTCTTATCATATACTATGAAAATGGTAGTTGTAGATAGATGTTAGTTTGGTATTCAGGGTTATTTTAGTGTTCAACTCCCACTGATTTTGATGACTTTAGATGTACTCTGTACAGCTGTAAGTGAACGAGCTAATTTAATAGAAATTTTATAATATAACTACGTTATATGTCTCATGCCATGGCATAGGTTAAAGCATTTTTACTCTTCTAGCTTTTGGCAATATTTAGTATTTTGATCATGAAAAAGAGGGCTTAACAACAGAATAAGGAGATTAACTAATTTTTGCTTCCAAAACAAATACATCCTTCCTTTGCAGAGGTACAGCCTTTACTGGTGGTGGTGGTTTGCCATGCAGAAGGCCTGGAAATGTCTGCACACTGAGCAGGGATGCAGTGCACTGAGATGCCCACTGCCTGCAGCTCTGTTCTACACTGGGGAACAGTCTTGAAAGCTGTAGTAACCTGCTGTGAGGGGAAGGGAAATCAAATCTCTTCCCTACTCCTGCAGGAACAGAGTAGAAAGTAAAGGGATTAAAATGCACAGTCAGTATGGGATGTTCTCTAGATGGCATCAGATTTTCTTACCTGTGGAAAACAAGGAATAGCTCAGTATTCAGGCTCTGTAAGAGGATCTTGAGGCTGACGCAATTAGAATTCATGTGACTGAGCTGACTACGAGGTGTTTTCAGAGGTATCCTTATTTTTGTTATGAGTTTTTAGTTTCAGTGTTTCAGACTTAATCCATAACTATGGAAATACTTGTGCAATATTCTCTTCAGCTCGTGAGTCTGTGCATCTAATGGTTTAATTGGATTCCTCTGTGCATTTTTAAAGTGGTACTTACTTACAGTTATGCTAGGAAGTCTAATTCATGGATTTAGGAGTCAAATTCAGCTTTTTGATACCCAAAACCATCTGCCCAGGTGCTGGCTGCAGCCATAATTAATAGAGCCTCTATTACTGGCTCCTAATGAAACCTGCAAATGATGCATACAAGATCCACTTGGTAAGCTTTTTCATTTAAATATAGGGACAGAAAACAAAAATTTAGAGAAAGTCCAAAAGGAAGAGCAATGAATGATATTCTCCACAGAACAGCAAATTACACAGAATACAAAACATCTATTGGTTGTTCCAGGTTATTCCAAGATACCCACTCATGTCTCCCATAAGCTGAAGCTAAATAGCCTTACTGCTGCCTTAGGACAGCCTTGTCCTGCTTCTGCACCAGCTTTGACTCTCAGGTGTTTGCAGTACATTTCCAGCTCCTTCAATTCTTAAGATAGTATGAAAAATTAGGAGTCAGAATTTGGACCCTACAGTTTAGTAAACATGGAAATCTCAAATGTTTTTTGTAGCAATTTTTCTAACAAAGGCCAAATTAATTCAGGCAGCTTCATCTGTTCTTACACTAAAAAACATTTGTTGACATCAGAAACAATTAGTGTACTTGTTGATGTTGATTGAGCAGAATTTTTCTGATTTAAATGAAGGATTTAGTGTCTGTAGAGGGATTGTTTTATATCTCAAAGGATTTTAGAAAGTGAGATAGTATTGTATGCATTCACACTCTAGGCAAGTGTCTTGTAAACAGCCTAAATGCGAATTTGAATAAATTGAAACATAGACTAAGTGTGTAACAATTCTATTTTCAGATGACAGCTTTTGGAGCATTCCTTCATAAAGGGTCCTTCTGCAGGAATTATTTTAATTTGCTGGATTTGCTGGTTGTGGGCGTTTCTCTGGTATCATTTGGGATTCAGTAAGTACTATACTTATAATGTGAATGATTTATTTTTGCTCTGGGGTTTCATACTGAAATCAGTGTTTCAGCTCCTTTTGTTCCCCCACGGTGTGTGGGTGTGCAGTGTCAGTGCTCAGGGATGGGGCTGGCAAGAGGGAGTGCTTTTCATGGAGAATGTTGTAATTCATTACTAATATGGGTTGGAAACAAATTACTACTTCCCACAATTCCCAAGAGACCGAGGAGGAGCACCATGACACTGTATGGCACAGCAGGTGTTTCCAGGAGCTTCAGGAGGTTTAAACCCCTTCTCTTGAGCTGTTGTCACACCTGCAGTCTAATTTCATGAGCTTGGTTGTTCAGCATATCTGTGGGGATATGGAACAAGGCAGTGTTTGAGGGGGAGAAGTTGTACCTTAATCAGGACTACAAGTGGTAGTGGAGAGGCTTTTTTTTTGTTTTATTTGGTCAGACTAAACACAGTAAAAGAGTCTAAATGTGCTTCTTGATTCATTGGGTGGTTTTTCCATATTAAAAATAATCTGTGAAAGCCTTAGTGACTTAAAGATGGCAGGGGAGGGTGTCAGGCATCTGCTCCCCACTCTGAACTCTGCTGGTGCCAGACCTCCTGGAAGTGCACAAACTTTCAGTTTCACAGGGTGTTCTTTAATACACCGTGCACTCCTACTTCCTCAAAATGCAGTCCTAGATACTTAAACAGAGAGAATCAAAGTCATTTGAGATCTTTTGATCTCAGGTTATTTGGAAATTGAAGGATTCATTGATTTACAGGATTTACACAGTGTCTTCAAAAGAGCTTGTCAACACTGAAAAATACTTTGGGGACTATTTTTCTCCATTATAGTCTTAGATGAGCTTCTAAGCTGTTAATTCCAAATTTGCTCCAGAAATCAAAATGATTCTTATGGTATTTATGAGATTGATACTATTTTCTTATAATAAAGAATCAATAAAGAATAAAAGAACCTTGTATACATATCTTGAGAGCTCTAGTTGGAGGTTTTTTTTCAAATTTCACATTTCAGGAATTTGCAAGGACATTGTTATTCTGTAATGCAATCAACTACCTTAACAGTAACAGTATAATTTTTTTTCTTCTAGATCAAGTGCTATCTCAGTCGTGAAGATTCTCAGAGTTTTAAGAGTCTTGAGGCCTCTAAGGGCAATAAACAGAGCAAAAGGACTTAAGGTGTTTATTTTTTTTTTTTAAGTTATATTTCTGTTGGCCTGCTCCTTCAGTACTGCCTTAGGTTAAAAGTTCTTGCTTAAGAGAAATTGTCTGCAGAAATCCACAGAGCAAGGACAGAAATCAGTTCCCCAATCTTAGACATGTCTGGTGGTTGCCAGCCCAGACTCTGCCCACAATTACAGCAGTTTGTGTGTGGAGGAGCTGCCACTGGGCAGATTTGGACTGTGATGAACCAACCTTTCAGTGCATTTTAGTTGTTCATCCATAGTGCTCAGGTAATTTCTAGCCAGTTGATGTTGATGGGTCTGTGTCAACAGACTTAAACACAAATTTAGAAAACAAGTCAAATTACAGTGTTAGGTATAATGCTGGCAACAGAGAAATAGTAATTTTAAAAAAGAATGCAGAAATTACTTTTATGAAATGTAGTCTGTGACAAATTGCATTGAAACATATTTTTTTTCTTTCTTTCCAGCATGTTGTTCAATGTGTCTTTGTGGCAATTAGAACCATTGGTAATATCATGATTGTTACAACTCTGCTGCAATTCATGTTTGCTTGTATTGGGGTGCAGCTGTTTAAGGTAAGACACTCTCAGAACTTAGAGTGCATCAAGAAAAGAAAAGCTGAATTGAATTCTTGGTGGTTTGCTGCTGGAACTGGGCTGGTCCTATCCTGAACCAATCATAGAATAAAAGCATGTATTTTGCATATTCTGCATTTTGTCATTGCTTTTTGTTTTTGTGCATAGGGAAAATTCTACAAGTGCACTGATGAGGCAAAACAGAACCCCGAGGAATGCCGGTGAGGAGATCTTTGGTCTAAGAATGTGACACATTGCTCTGAATCACTTAAACTGTGTATGGGCAAGCACAGGTCAGGCCATTTAGGGTTGTGTAAATCAGAATTGTCATCTTAATCCCACCAGAAAACACAGGTTAGCAAAAGGAAATAAAAGAGCCATGAGGAGGCAATGTAAGAAACAGCTCTGAATAGTGCAGTGGGTGACTCTGAGGTCAGTTCAGCATTTCACTAATGGCAGTTTCTTTCCCACAGAGGGATTTACATCGTTTATAAGGACGGAGACGTCGACAGTCCCATGGTCAAAGAGAGGGTCTGGCAAAACAGTGATTTCAACTTTGATAATGTCCTGTCTGCTATGATGGCCCTTTTCACAGTCTCCACCTTCGAAGGCTGGCCAGCGTGAGTGGGCTCTCCACGTTTGCACAGCGTCGGAACGAGAGTTGCATTTTCCAGAACAATTCACTATCATTTACCAGACACTTTTGGGCAATAAGGCAGTTTTAAGTGGTGGTGTAAAAAGGGAGGAAATAAACATATTATCCTGTGGGCACCTATCCCATATTTCGGGAAAAGTAAGCAAAGGTGAACTTTTTGATTCCCGGTCTTGATACATTTGCTATAAGGACCTACTCCTCAGCTCCAAAGGAAGTTACCATTTTAGATGCTTATCCATCCATGGCCCTTCAATAAGGCTAATTTGAAACCTTAAGGCCTTCAGGGGAACCTTTTACTAAAAAATCAGACAGCAGAACACTCATAGAGAAATCTAGAAAAAGCTAACTGCCACTCACTATTTCCCTAAATGAGAAAATTTTATTTGGGGAAATAAATAAATAAATGAAAACTACAAACATTGGGTCATTAACTTCTTTGAGGGAAAAAAAGAATATAACAACGTCAGCTGTGATTCTTCTCATTCCTATATTCTTGCAAGCACTGTCAGTATACAGAAGAAGATAACAGTGAACATCAGGTCATTTCTGAAACCTGTCCTCTGAGTCTGCATATTTTACTATATGCATTTTCATTCTCATTTTCTCATTTTAATGATAATAAATCTCATTTTAATGGTAATAAAAATGAAATTTTGTTTGTTTTTCAGGCTGCTATACAAAGCCATTGATTCAAATGGCGAGAATGTAGGACCTGTATACAACTATAGAGTGGAGATCTCCATTTTTTTCATCATCTATATCATCATTATTGCTTTCTTTATGATGAACATATTTGTTGGTTTTGTGATTGTTACATTCCAAGAACAGGGAGAACAAGAGTACAAGAACTGTGAGCTGGACAAAAATCAGGTTAAAATAAATAATGAATTCTTAAGTTTTGAAAGTAGCCTTTTTTGTTTATGCATGAAGAGCTTCCTTTCTGCTTTGGGGCAGAAGAGGGCACCAAATGCATAGCTTAGTATTTATTAATTTGAGTTTTTACCATCTGGGTATTTATTTAACTGGGTATTCAGGTTGTTGTACCTTTCTGTGAGCCCAACCCATCGGTGTTTTTGCTGTGAAAGGTGTCCACTAAGCTTGTTGGCTTCCTAGCATCTCGCTTTTTGGTGTCACACTAATAAGAATACAGCCAGGTTATCCTGATAGCTTTTACACTAAGAACTGGAAAATAGTTTTTGTGTTCCGAATAGTCTGAAAGCGTCCAAAGTTCAAGTATTCAAAATGTTCCACTTCTCACCCCTATTTATTTAGAAATTCACAGGGGATATTCAGATTAAAATTACAAATATCTGTCCCCGTTTACTGTTTAATCCTTTGACTGAGAAACTCAAATCACAATTTTTCAGGTATTTTTGGCTGACTGTAAAACACCTCATTTAAAGAAAGCCAAGCATGAGACTGTAGCCAGGATTCTTTCTGCACCATGTGCCCCATTAGTCAGGGCCTGTAAGAAATCCTCCAGAGACAAGCAGGAGGCCCAGCCCTGAAGATTTTGGGCACTAATAGATTATGAGATGAATCCATGATGTTCCTACAGATGTGATTTTGCTGGGAAATTTAACTGAGCTATTAGAAGTAACACCTTCTCAGTATTTATTTTGCTGACTCTAGGGTTTTATGCTATGCAGGCCCATTGGTGGTTGAAAGAGGAGTAAAGACAAAACATGGTTTATGGATGACTTAACAGTCCTGCTATGTACAATACCCATACATACTACAATATATTAGTGTATAAAGGCAAAAGCCTCCAGAATTTCCATGAGCATGATTTGATTTTTGCATGTGGCTGAGTAGTGGATATGGTTAGATACAGTTGTGAATAATCAAGTAAGGATTGGAGAGCTCCTTGTGCACTTTATTAATGCTTAATAATAAAAGGTCCTAAATCAAGTAGACAGACTGCTTTTGAGAGTTATATTTAACAATATTCACTTAATCATTGTATTACCAGTAGATTAACTGCTAGGTTGTAGTCTGACAGGTTTTGCTGTATTTGCTTTTCAGCGTCAGTGTGTCGAGTATGCCTTGAAGGCACGTCCACTCCGTAGATATATTCCAAAAAATCCTTACCAGTACAAGTTCTGGTATGTGGTGAATTCCACTGGATTTGAATACATCATGTTTGTCCTCATCATGCTGAACACCCTCTGCTTGGCTATGCAGGTAGGAAAAGCAGAAGCTCCCTTGAAGCTGTTGGCATAAATTGAGGGGAAGGATATGGGTGATATAATGCCTTTAAATTATGGCAGTCTGTATTTTCTGATGAAGTAGAATTCTAAAGAAAGCACTTCTGATCACAGTACTTTTCTGTGACATGTTCTAGTTGTCTCTTTCTTTCCCTAGTATTTCAGATTTTGATAAGAAAAAGCATGCTTTGAATTCAGTTTACAACACCATTCTGCTTTTTTCAGTAAAGTTACATACACTGTCCTCTTAAAAATATACCTCCTACACACTGTGTTATTTTGTGACTACCATACTTCAGGCTTTCTAAGCAGGTGTGACACAAAGCTGTGTAATTTTAAAACCTTGCATATAAAACTTGGGGAAATGTTGTTATCTAATACTCCTCTTTTGAGGGAACAATTTTCTCTCTGGCGATTCCCTTAGGATGCTGAGGAATGACAGTTTTGTTCTGCTCAGTGCCTAAACAGAGAGGATTTAAACAGTTCCATGCTTGACCAGAGATACTCAGCTAATCTTCCACGTATATAGATGTGCTTCATAAATTTTACCAGAAAATGTTTTCCTATGCTGCATTTTTGTCAACTTTGTCTTAGGCTGCCTTGCTTTCACTTCATATTTTAAAGCCTTTATTTTTGTAAGTGTTTTGTTTTTCATTCACAGCACTATGGGCAGTCTAAGCTATTTAATGATGCGATGGACATTATGAATATGGTTTTCACAGGAGTTTTCACTGTTGAAATGGTTTTGAAACTGATTGCATTCAAACCCAAGGTAAGTTTAAGATATGCTTTAATTAGGTCATCACCACAGGAATTAAGTAGGATGAGTTTCACACTTGTTGTATATTACTCAAAGAACAAAAAGAACCAACATTTCCCACCTTTATCTATCAGAGAAATTATCATAGAAATGTAACTCCAGGAAATGAAATGCAGATATCAGAAAAAAAAAATCTAACAAGTGGTTGATGAGGTCTGGAATATTTTGAGGTAATGAAAATGTCCCTTTCTAAATCAGATAAATCATTTCCTGTTACAAGCATTACCACGTCTCCTGTTCTGGGTACTACATTCATTACTTGACACTAATTTAATCTCCAGTAAAGACCTGTATCCTGTATAATTTCCTATTCTAAAATGCCAGATAATTTCTTTTCTTTATAAAATATAGCCAAGCATTACAAACATACACATAAATAATTTATATATGCAATAGCCTTTTTAGATTTTTATGTTTTCAGTTACATATACATAATATTTGGTAGAAGACCCCACACTGAGTGATTGATTCCTTGTTTTAAAGGGACACTGTCAATATGAATGATGCAGACACATTTTCAAAAGTAGATTTGCAAGAGAAACTGGTAACTATAATTGAAAAAAACCCCAAACTATCCTGTGGCAGCTAATGCAGCCTTTTTGTTCAGTTCTCATACTGCATTTATGAAGTGCAGAAGTTAATGATGAAAAAAAAGACTAAATTTGGCTTTAGTACAATGAAATTAATGTTCATTCTGGGCTATGTAAATCAGTAAAATGTGTTCTCTTGCTACACTTGGAGTTTGAAAAAAGCCAGATGAGCCATTTGAAGTTCACTGCTCTCACCATCCGAGACTGGTGCTTTTTATTTTCCATTGCCCTTCTTTCAAAGCAGCCAGGATACCTGCCTGTGGGGCTGGCTGGGAGCTGTGCCCTTTGCTGGGGTGGAGCAGCCCTGGCTCTGTGGGCAGCCTGACCTGGGCAGTTCTCCTGCTCTGACCCGGCGAGCTCTGTGCTCGCAGCGCGGCTGCCCAGCGCCCAGGCTGCAGCAGGTGGACAACAGCTTTCCAGACTCTCACAACGATTTATTCAGCTTGCATTTAGTACTGGGCTTGGCTCTACAGCCTGAGCTACTTGGTTTAAAGCCAGCTCGTATTTGCCTGCAGAAGTGAAGAAATTATCCATCTCTTGAGATCTGGTGTTGAGATGTGAACTGTGGAGTTCGGGGGGAATGTTTACCCGCTCTCCCGTGGTCTCGCTCTGCGCTGTCCAGTCCATTGTACATTTCTAATGAATTTATTTGTATTTTTGTGTCAGCTATCTTATTTAAATGCTAAGGGTTTCACATTAAAAATAGCACAGTATGAGGCCCCAGAGGAGATAGCTCAGCTGTGTGGACCACAGTGTCATGAGTATGCTGGTTGTGTTTCCTGATCTGTATTTCCTGTTCTATATCCTTGTTTTGCACAGAGGACTTTGCTGCATTTTATCATCTGCTTTTTGAAAGAAGATTGTGAATCCTTGTATGGTTCTCCATGCACTTGTGACTGTAGTCAGAAATAGCAACTAATGCCAAACACAGTGGTCTGATCATGAGTGTACAAATCACAGTGCTCCATGTGTACTGTGGGCTTCCTACTTGTTAGCAAATGCAATGTCTTAAAACTGGTCTCTAAGACTCTGTACAACCTGAGCTTCAATTCTGTTGCAACATGCTTTCTATCTGACTGGATGCTTTCACTGTGAGACATCCCTGGATCTGAACCCTGAGAGTTTGAAGGGCAGACACTGCCAGTGGAAGGGCCTCATTTCCTGAATTTCGGTCCCCCATACATGCAGAACACCTTAAACATTTAATTAGCAGGACAAGGTTTAAAGACCATGATAATAATCAGACTTTTGGAAGAGACTAATGAGCAGGAAGGGAATATAGTATATTTAAGGTTGTTCCTGTTATTCTTTGGAGATTGTAACCTTTTAAATGATCAGATACTCTTTAACAAAACCCATTGGCAACACATATTACATAGTTCATTAATAATCAAAAATCAGCTAGCATCCTTTAGCAGAATTTTAATGTCTTTAATCTAAATTTCAAAATAGATGCATGTTTAAAAAAACAATTAATTGCTTTAACTCATATTAAAGTTTAATAATAGTAGGAACAATCTGAAACCAAGCTTAATGCTTTGCTTTAGGGTCCATGAGGGAAGACTGATAAATTTCTTCTATTGCTGTGTCACTGGTGGGTGGGGTCTCTTAGGCTAGTCTGACAGAATAAAGTTTTATTTATTAATTTTGTGCTTTTAAAAAGTTATTTCAGAGATATTCAAAGCATCAAATAAAAACTCGATTTAACTCTGTAAAAATAAGAATAGATAAAAACCTGTTAGTTTTTATCTCATCTGCTTGACAGTGTCCCCTTAATATGTTGACGAAAGTCCTGTGAAAACGGTGATCTTTTGGTTTTGCTGGTCATATAAACCTAAGGCTACTATAAATTACTGATACTCTTCCTATGATACTGTGTTGTGTAAAACCAAGGCACTGCTGACTGCCTTCCAGCTCTGAAATACATAAAACCTGGAGAAGTGCTCACTAGTAAAGGTGATGCTGAGTGTCTGGCACACTTGACTGGGAGATTGGATCACACAAGGCTTTGCAGAAAGAGGCCCTAAATTTTTCAAGAGAGTACTAAAATAACTAAAATATTTATGTGGTAGATGTATGGAAACATATTTTGTTGCTAATTCTCTATGCCTACATATTCCCCAGGATTTGTGATTTTGTCCTTCGGCATTTCTCAATGAGCAAATTTTTCATAATATAAGCTAAAAGAACAGGTCTTTTTCCTCACATTTGTTAAAATCTGTTACTCAGCATGGTTCAGTGCCGTTCAAAACAAAATACAGCCATGGAATCAAAAACAGTCCATCCACACATACTGTATGTACAGCCTCCTGGTAGCCAGTTGTTGCTTAAACTTGTAATGATTTTCCATGTCGTTTTACATCAGATTTTTGTAAGAAAAAAGGAAAGATGGCTAGTAAGTGAATTGATCTTGGGTCCTTGCAGTGGTGAAAACAACTTATTTGCATGATGTTTATTTGCTGTGACTTGTCCATTCCTCCCTTTTCCAAAACCATCTTTATTTTCTCTTAGTTTTTTGTTTATTTGTATGCTTTTGCTTTACATATTAGTTTGAACAATATTTGTCTATACTGATGGAAAAGGTTTCATAAAATAAATAATAAATGTGTAAATTATTTTAGCTGTAAAGTGTTTTAGCTGTATTGAATCAAAATGTGATTTTTTTATTTCAGTGCTTTATCTTGTAGCATGTCTAGTCAAGTAACTTTTTCTATAGCTGAAATTATCCTTTATTTGGGGAACCTTTTTTGGTTCTCATAGAGGAAGATGGATAGCCCAGCTCAGGATCATGCTGATTATGTGTTTGCTGTTTGCCAATAGTCTCTTATTTTTTTTATAGGTAGATAAAAATACTGCTATTCTAAAATCAAGGAAGATATTTAGAAATAAGGAATAATCAGAAAGAATATGACGAGAGCAGCTCCCTGTCTTTGGTTGGCAGCTGCTAATCTCATTAGGATTATAAATTTTGGTATTGTTGGGGTGGTTCAGTGTGATTCTTAGTAAAACTTTGGGAATGGCTTGTTCCCATGGGCAGGAAGAGTAAGGAGGCAGCAGCAGGGGATTGTGCAAGAACTCTTTGGAGTGGAAGCATTTCTTCAGGAGGCCAAATCCATGAGCACTGGCTTTTGCCCCAAAACTGGAATTGATGGTTGATCCCCAAGAACCAGAGTAGTGCAAAGGGTTGTAGAGATAACAATACTCTGATCTATTTTCCTCTTACAGACCCTTCCTTAGACAAAGGAATGATTGTAGCAATTTGTGTTTTAAAAGAGTAGCATTAGTAACACAATAAGCCTTTCCTCTCCAAGAATGTGGAGCTGTTGCCTACTGTAGCAGCTCTCTCATAGTCTTCAAGAGCAAATTTCCACTCAAAATAAGCCTTTTGGCAAATATTAATGCACTCAGGTGCATTATTTTAAACTGTGAAATGACTAGAAATTCTAACAGTTTAAAATATTGAGAAAAATATCAGTCCAATTCTAAAACCTGTTTTGGAACCAATTTTGCTTTTCTCTGCTGACAACTCATAACTGACTAATAACTTAAACTACTCAGCTAAAACATTATCTTAGAGCAAATAGTGTAATAAAAAGTGTAACTAGATATAAGGTTAGATTAGCACATTTGCAATTTTAAACTTCTTGCTAAATGTATTATTTTAGAGCTTCAATAGTGGCTGAAAAGTTAGTATTTTAAAATTAATTACCAAGAAATGTACATGCACAAAATGTACATTTCAGCTTTTCTCATGTAATGCACATTCCTTAGTCATGGTAGATTGATACTTTAATATATCTGAATGAGGTGAAGGGCAAGTTCAATAATTTTTGCAGTTCTGGATTTCTATAATAACTAGGAATAAGCCACATATTGCAGAAAACTCTGGTCTCCATAGTTATCTTAACAATTGTAACATATCTTGGTTTGTTCCACACTGGAACCTACCTGGAGGATTCTCCTGAAGAACCTCTTTGCTCAAACTTGCAGTTTTATGCCCACAGTCAGCTGATTGCATTGTGGACCTTTATAACCCTTTGCAGCCATGTCCCAGTAAGACACACTTGGGGAATATATTTAAAGGCATAAAATGTCTTAAGGGTGATGAAGCAATTTATCAATATGAGTTTTCAGACACTGGACTGGCTGCCCCAATCAAAATCATTAAGAAATTGTTCAGGTTTCTATGGTTCACTGGCATTGGCTTCACTGGCTACAGAATCAGCCTCTGACTGCAAATGTAGAGATGAGTTCCTATATTAGACCTAGTTTATGAATAGAAGATTAAGTCAGTTCTCTAATCTTTATGCACAGTTTCACATTAATTACTGTGCATGTTTAGCCAGTGATGAGACTTGACCCTTTGAATATTTTTACCAACCAATTAGATAAGACTATCACAAAATCCTTGATGTTAAGGAGGTTTCAATTGGCTTGGTCTTGCAGAAATATAACAAAAGGGGTCTTGTTGTCCTCATTAGGGTATATATGTTAGAATTTTTCAGCCTTGCTAGAAGCCTTGGATGGTGGCTTGCTTGCCAACATCGTGCTTATCTGATGGTGTGTTCTGCATGTGTAGAGTGTGTGTGTCTGTGTGTGTGTCTGTACATGTATATATATAATTATATATATACACACACATGCACATATATGTTGCTTTTCCTTCAGTAGGCAATATTGTTTGGTTTTGTTTTGTTTCCTCATTAGACCACAGGTTTTGTTTAACTAATTTCTGTTTATGCAAAACTAAACAGAAGTATGCAAATATTTGACATTTCATGTGTAATCACAAACGTTTGCACCCTGCCTGCTCTGTTCAGGGCTATTTTAGTGATGCCTGGAATACGTTTGACTCCCTCATCGTTATTGGCAGCATAGTAGACGTCGTTCTCAGTGAAGCTGATGTGAGTATATCCCAGCTTACTTTCCCCAGTCCCTACTTCTCTTTCTCTGTCTCCCCACTATTTCCATCATCTGGACAAGTCACAGATTTTGATCTGATGTTTCTAAAGTTTTGAGTACAGACCAGTCATAGGTCAATTATGTTGATATGGGAAATAAATAGCCTTTTTTTTCTACCAATTTTTTTTAGCTATGAAAGGGAAAGTTTAGATTGTATAGTGGTACATCAGAGAAGCCTAGAGTGTTTCTGTGTTATAACGCTGTCCTTTTCTTCTCTTTTTCTGTTTGTGTTTTTCTCTTGCTCTCTTTCTGCTGAATGCTTGTCCTAACAGCACTATTTCACTGATGCATGGAACACTTTTGATGCCTTAATTGTTGTTGGTAGCGTCGTTGATATTGCTATAACAGAAGTTAATGTAAGTAGCAACTGTTCATGCACTAAAAAGTAATTGGGGTCATCAAGAAATACAGAAAATGTAAACTTAATCCCATAAAAGTCCTTTTTTATAACAATATGTTTAATCCTGGAATCAAAGACCAAAACACTGATACAGATGTTTGTACAAGCTGCTGTTATTTATTTATATACTTGTATAGTTGCACATGCACAAAGCACAGCGAGAAAATAAAAATTGTTTTGCTATATATGCACAGAAAATATTAAAGAAAAAGGAATTAGGCTTATGTTACTATCTTACTTGAAGCCCATTGCTTTTTGTAGGTAACTTGACCAAGATAATTCAAGATTCTGTAAGTTTTCAGTGGCTTGGTTTAAGAAATGACGATTTCTTTTTCTGTGAGAAGTTTGGGTCTGGAGGAGTCCTGTCATTCATATCTCCTGAGGCAGCAGAAGAAGGGCACTTAGAAAGTCAGGCTTTTCATGCTGTGGAAAATAGAATGTTTATTTTTTTTCTCAGTCCTTTTGCTTTTCATATCCTGCAGTAAGTGTTTGGAAGTTTGAATTACTCTTAAAGTACTTGGAAAACTCCATCATCTACCAGAATTTTGTCTGATGGCAAACACATAATAGGTGTTTGGGCAATAGATTAACCTTGAAATTGCTTCCTGGTCTTGTGTTAAACTGTGAGAATCTCATGACTGACTGAATCTTTGGAAAGAAAATGGAGAAAATGGATGAGAGGACATGGGAGCAGAAGAACTTTATCCTGACCTTTAGATTTCAGACTGGTTTTTCTCACTTCTGTGGGGATGGATCTTTGTGTGAACTGAGGCAACTTGAGCTGGCAGGGAGGGTCAGTCAGCCCAGAACTGCAGTGTCCCTTTGAAACTTTTCTTAAAGTATAATTGTTCTTCATGGAACATGTTTTTAAAAGCTGTCTTTGATTTATTTTTGATTGGTTTTTTTTTCCTCTGTTTTGTTCAGTTTAGGGTTTGTTTTCTTTCCCTCATAACTGCAAAAGGCATTTGATAGTGAAGAGATTGAGAGATAGCTCAGAGGTACTTCTGTGACCAAAGCAGATGTGTCTGTATTCAGCAGTGTATGGGCAGTGTTACTTGGACAGCACTGCTTGTAACTGGTCACTGCTGAGCTGTCAGCTGTGAAGAGCACTGATTTAGCAATTCTCACAGCTGTCTTGAAAATATTCTGGACACCAAGTAATGATGTCCAAGATAAGTACACACCACAGTCAACAACCAGCACTGCCATTTCTTAGTTTTCATATTATTCTCACAAGAGAAAAAATGCTCATCTTTGATTTCTTCTCGTTTTGCACAGCAGACTTTTTGTGTACTAAGCATTGTCTGTTTCTGGTCTTGCCACTTTTCTGTGCTTTGTTTGTGCAAGTCAAGAATGTATTATGGTTTCTATATATTTCTGGCCTTGATTTCCCATTTTCAACATGAAACATTTAATGTTGCAGAGTGTCCAGGGAAATTTCTTAGATTTTTACTTTTATTGTTTTGATTCTACTGAACTATTCCTACTTGATTAGTTTAGTGTAAATTTCTGTCATCCAAATCCAGTATTTCAGAATCTTTCCCTCAGTATAATTGTGCCATTCCACCTGTACTTATCTAACACTGGCAGGGATCCTGGGAAATCTACATCTCTGCTGAGATGCTGACGAGACTTTGTTTCCAAAGGGATTTCAAGCACGATTGAAATAGCACCTGTGAAAATTCCCACTATAGAAACTTCTCAAGCTGAGGGAGCTCTGCCTTGTTTGAGGGCTGATTTGGAGCAGGGTAAATCACCAGCACTGACAGAAAATCAGGTCTTGTCCCAGTTCTAATGGCAGGGGCACCACCATCTTGATTGAGCAGTGCAAAGGAGACCTGAGTGTGAATACTTCATGTGCTCAGTGTGAGCTAAACCCTGCTGTGGGATGCCAGATGTGACTGCCCCGTGCTCTGGAAGCAGCTCAGCATCATTCTGACAGTGTAGCTGGGGGTGCTTACGTCCTGTGCAAAGGCCAGTGAGTTCTTCCAGCAAACAACAAGTTTGCATCTGACCCAGTCTTTACAAGAGAATGGAATTGGACTGTCTAGGTACACACTGCCTTGATTTCACTATTAAATACTGGAAATTAAATGTAATCTCTTTTATTTTGTTGTTAATTTTTTTTAAACATTTTATAAGAATATATATGCTTCCCTGAGGCTGATTCTTCTGATCCAGTAACCTCCCATTCTCAC
The DNA here is from genome assembly GCA_013398275.1 of Promerops cafer. Classification (NCBI taxonomy): domain Eukaryota; kingdom Metazoa; phylum Chordata; class Aves; order Passeriformes; family Nectariniidae; genus Promerops; species Promerops cafer. Next base: position 1,527,351 of record VZSE01002590.1, on the reverse strand, counting down.
ATAATCCAGGAAATTACTATGGTTTGAATATTTTTGTTGCCTGTGGAAGTCAGTCTTTAATGTATTAAGCAATTTACAGGATTTCTCAGCATTCTTAAGGACTGGATCAGTGACCAACTCCAGAAATGAACCACCTCAGAGCAACATATATTTTGGAAATAAAATATTTTCTGTGATTATATTTTAAATTTACTCTTTCATTTAATATCTCTTCCTTCAACCTCCTTCTTTTATGAACCTAATTGGTTTTTCATGTTCATTTTATTTTTAGAAATTATTAGAGGCAAGTATATATAAGTAAATATACATGTGGTATAGCAATAAAAAAATTAAAACCACTACTAAAACCTATATAATTACTTCTGGGTTCTGTGGCCTTATGTTTTCAGAAACTTTCACATGACATGCAAGATTTTGTGTGGTCATAGAAATGGTTCTTTTTCAATTAAAAATGCAGACACATTGCATGATGATTGCAATCACATTGGCAGACACAATGATTGTGTGATTGGCAGACACAAAGTGTGGTCAGTCCAGTCTGGGAGAGGGATGTATATTACTTATGAGAATGAGAGAGAAATAAATTGGGAACAAACTCTGAATAAATAAGTTGTTAAAAGGAAATAACATACAAGTTTCAATCTGGCCTGACTGTATAGAAATGATCTTATTTGTCAGCTCAGAAGCCATTTGGATGACCAACATTGAATGACTTAGAAGCATGATCACATTGTTGCAGTAGTGGTTGTGAAGGTTTTAATTCACATTTTTTTATTTAAGTTTCTTTTACCATTCATGTGCTGCCAAAATGTTGAGAAAATAATGGAGAGTTCCCTTACCTCATCTTTTATGTAAATTATTAATGCCATCTCTATGTGACTAATTTTATTCTTGACATTAAAAAAAAGTCAGGTTTTCTACTGAAATAGGGCTTAAAGGAACAGCATTTATGTCTTCCTCCTGAGCCCCTCAGGAAAACCCATCTGTCCTGAATCTTGATCTTGTGCTTGTGTGGAAGAGTGGAGTGAAGCCTCATGTCTGCCTCCTGTAAGAGATTCAGGATTCAGCTTTGAACAAGAGCAGTTAAATTTAGTTTGAGTACCACTTTTAATGCACCCCTATGATATGTTAGAACTTGGGTGTTGGTGCTAGTAATTTGTATTTTTGGATACTTTTGATATATTTTGTTAACTGTTGCAAACATCTCTCTTTAGGCTTTAAGGGTAGGTCAGAAAACTATGTTCTCATACAGCTTTGCTTTCATTAGTGTGAAGCTTTAGTGCAATATCAAATCTCTGCAGTGTTGCAATATCTAATTTGGAGCCAGAAATAAATTTCTGAGCTGCTTTCATCGTGTTAACAACAAAATCATTTATTTCCTTTATTGTACAACGGAATATTTATTAGTTATCATATAATACCAACATATTAATTGTGAATTTAGAGCTTAAATACATCTTTTACAGGGGAAGAGGCACTTATAAAAAATATTTTCAGAGGTTTCTCAAATCAACTTAAAATTTTAATTAGCTGATGTCTAGGGGCATTTGGTTCATGTTGAGCAGGGAATACAGAGAGCACTGATAAGACCATGAAGAAAATTTCTTGCTCACATCTGAACTGCAGTAACTATTCTCTGAACAAATTGTGTGTGTTTATGCACATGGACTTAGAGCACACATTTCTGGAGATATTTTGGCAACCTGAATGTTTTGCTATATATGCTATTGTCATCATGTGTGTTTGTCATTGAGATGCTTCCTTCTTTAATTATGGTGATGAGGACATTATCATCACGTGTCATTTGTTCTGGCATACTCTTGGGCCCTTTGGCACAATATGTAAATAAGAAGCTTTTGAACAACACCATTTACTAACATCACTGTTTTTCACTATGTTTATTTTTTGTTTAAGCACAGAGTTTGCTTCCAATGCATGATCCAATCTGTTTCACACTGTTCACAGTTTTGACACTGAAGTTCTTTTTAGTCAGGATGCTTATTTTTAACATTTGTTGCAAACATTTGTGTAACAAGGAGTTCCTGTTTAGGAAATGTGCTAAATTTTTCATAAGCAGCATTAGTACTTGACCAAAATTGGTAACAGGTTGCAAACATTTTCATCAGTGAGTCAGAAATTTAGGTTGATCATTGGTTATATTTTTTTGAGGATTGGGATTGTTTGAGGAAGAAAACTGTTCTGTTGCACTTCAATTAAGTAAAAAAGAAAAATCATATATTACTGCCTATTTGAAGTATTTAAGGATTGGCTCAAAATTACATGGTTCTGAAGAACTTTGCTGGCCTAGGCTCTGAGTGTAACAGGTCCATATCTGACAGAACAGGCAGACCAATGAGGGCAGTGTCTGTGCTCATCCCCCTCATTGCAGTGTGTCTGTCAGCCAAGCAGGGAGAGAGCAGCTGTCCATTTATTCCAGCTGTGACCCTTACCAGACTTCTAGCAGACACACACACACGTGTCATCCTAGGAATCACACAGTCCCAGTTTTTGGGGGACAAAGAAATGCTAATAACGACCAGCCAGTCCCAAAGTGTTTGGGACCAAGTAGCATTGGAATGATTGGTGGAAAATGAGGGGAAAGAGGAGGCTGGAGGTAGATTGTCTGACCACAGGTAATATTTTATTTGCCTTCTTGTCAACAGATATCATCCCTCTGCTCAGCCTGTGACCCTCAGTCTCAAGTCTATTCTAACACTTCCCTACATGTACAAAATCAAAACATGCCACCCTCTTACGTGTGTATGTGCACGAAATGTCATTGGTGCTGCAAATAAGGTTGTGTGCTTGGGGACTGTCTGGTTTTTCCTTATCTGTAGGAAGCAGATGCTCTGTTTTTGTCAGTCTGTCTGTTATTGTTGCTGAAGATTGTCTTATCTTTATCTCAGTTTCCCAGATCTGAGCATTGCTTCATGCTGGATGGACACACGTAGCCATTAACTAACTTTGTCTCCCAGATGAGCATTTCCTTTCTAAATAAGTATGAATTATGTTTTCTTTTGTGGTATACCACTACATTAGCTTCATTAAAATTGGTATTAGTAAAATAAACTAAGCTGCTGTATAATCAGAGGGAAATGCCAGAGAGGGTAAAAAAAATAGATACACCCTAAAATGTCAAACCCAAAACACTTGCCCAGTGATGAATATTTTCAGCTGCAGTAGGAAAAACTCCTCTTGTATCAGGAGTTCATGTTCATACTTTGTTTCTAGCATTTATCTCCACCTTGGCATTATTGTACAATTTGCTTTTTGTGAACAGAGTGTTTTTTATTTTTCATTACTGGCCTACACTTTCCAGTATCCATAATTTGTAATCTCTTGCATATGACAGCCTAACACTCCCCAGCAGCATCAGATCAGCCATCAGAAACACATGATTAGAACTTCTCAGTCCAAAGAAGCTGAGAAAGAGGGATTTGTGGGGAGAGCATGCATTGGGCAGTCCTGGGCATACACCACTGTGCAAACTCAAATACCTTCAGTGACCTCTTGACAAAAAATAAAATGAGGGATCATCATTCTGGAGCAGCTCCAGTAGAACTGATCACATAGTTTGTGTAATCTGACCTCTGCATTTTTAAAAGTGAGAATTAAGTAATTACTAAGAAGGTTATATGTAGAAAATGTTACTGACTTTTCCATTTGAGAAATTTTTTTTCTTAGCTGAGTCATAATGCAAAATCATTAATTTTTCATTTGGAAAAGTGATAAAAATATGAAGGACCAAAGTATCCTTTTTCTGGTGTTATCTATCCCATTATATATTGCCATCCTAATACTGATGCTAACTTATTTGGGCTGCCATCCTGCTCCCACAAAACACAGTGGGAAAGATTCCCAAATGCCAACCCTGAAATTTTATTTCATTTTTTTAGTGTCAATTTGTGATTATACTGTAATTTAATCTGATCTCTATCTGTCAAATACTATGTTCAGTTTTTGATCATACAAAATACTGAAACAAATTAAGTAATTTGCTCACTATTTAAGAGACTATCAAGCTCAACCTGAGTCAGTCACCAGAGATTAATATGACATTTCAGACTTCATCTGCAGAAGGTGTAACTAAACCTTTTTTCTTTACAGTTTCAGATTAAAAGGATTTTTTTTTTTCTGTGCTAAAAAATCAGTAGCAGTGTGAGTCTGTGTGCACTGGTGCAGGTTTGGGATTGATTTATGTAGACAGCTTTACAAGATTGCTTCCATGATCTGTGATATTTTGACATTTATGGTGTTTGTGATAATGAATTTTTCCTTAATTATATTTTGATTATTTTATTTCAGATTATTGAAATATACAGGGAATTTCTAATGAAGCAGTTGTCTTCCCTTAGCAGCAGATTTTCCATCTATTTTTATATAAGTTCTTAGAAAGTTTAGATGTTGCAGCCAGTTTTACAAATACTCTGCTTGCTGAAGTTTAATAAGGAGATCTGGGTTTTGGTTAATTTAATGTATAAATTTAGTAATAATCCCTTATACAGTTAAAAAAAACTCCTTGTTTCAGGATACATTGATATCCTGGCAGGGCAGTAATGTACCCATATGTAACTTGCACATAGCTGAGCAAACCATTATTTTACCTCATTTTCCCCTAGTGATGCCTTTATATTAAATATGTTTTGAAAAAAAGTAATAGAGAACACAATTAGTATTTTAATAATCTGATTTTTAAAAAGTACTACCTCTTGTTGCTTTTCTTTACCATAATATGTCTGCATAATATATTTTCAACAGAATCAGCTCCTTTCTTTTCCCTTCTCCTCAAGTTTTGTCTTGAGTACCAGCAGTGTGTGAGATTTGAGAGGTGAAGTGTGGCACCGAGTGTGGCTGGTGCAGCCACAGCGTGCTGGGAGCAGCCCTGGGCTGGCATTGTGTCCACTGCTGCCTGTGTGACAGGAATTGTTGAAAGGTGCCCCTTTAAAAGGCAAGAGGGTAGGACTCATCACTGGGATCTAACATCCAGAATCCCATTTTTTCTAGTGCTATAAATGTTTTTAAAGATACTCCCAATTTGGAGGAAGCTGCTGTGAGTTTGTCATTGCACAAGCAAGCACAGAATATTGGTCCTTTAAGCTTTGCTGCCTGCTCTGCCAAGTGTGTGACCATTTAGGATCTCAGGAAAGTTTCTTCAAAATCAGACAGAGAGAATAAAAGGAGAAAAGTGAGCTGCTCCTCACAGCACACAGAGTTTGGCTCTGTGAACAAGAGGTTGTGTGTGCCTCTCTGCTCCCTGTGGCTCCTGAGGGCTGCACAGATCTGTTCCAAAAGGATCCCTCAAATCCTGATCCCTTTCTCCATGCCTGATGCTGTCACCTCAGCTCAGGTGTGGTGAGAGTTCAGGTTTTGCCTCCTCCCTGCACGGCTGGGGCAGGGCCAGCCTTCAGGGCGCGGGGCTGAGAACGTTCGATGTCACCTTGTCCTTGCTGAGCACTGCAGCACCCAGGGCTCATCCCTGAGCCACCTCAGGTGAATTGACTTTGCTGTAAGGGAGCTCCTGGTGTGGTATCAAACACCATTACTGGTGTGGTTAGATTCCAGTGATGGAGTAATTGATCTTCAAAGAGGGCAGAGCAGAAAAGGACCTTGAAAGGCTAGTTTGGCCCCAAAGCTTTGTTCTGAGTTTTAGGAGGGCTTCCTGCTACGATTTCATACAACCTGTGAAAATTGATGGCTAACATTTTCTGGCCTACATAGGAGCAGATCTTTTATTTTGTATTTACTTTCCATTGAAGCTTTTAAACATGTTTTATACCAGCAGATTTTATTATGAGTCAACCAAAAGTGTTTTAGCATGAGTTAGCCATAAGAGGATGGTTTAATAAGGGAATTAATGTTTTGTTCAGTACCTATATTGAGTTGAAAGATGTTAATTTACATTTAGAAATTAAAAATGTTTTTAATTTTGCTTATGGTTAAGCTAACTTTTTTTCAATCTTATTTGATTTTAATATTTAATGTTCTTAATTTCTTAAAGCCAAAGCCAACTGAAACAGTCACAACTGATGAGTCTGGGGTAAGATCAGTAAAGTGACCCCAGTGGTTTTACCTATACTTGAGTTTATTCTTTTTACCATGTCTTTTTTCCACCAAGTTTTTCTGTATTTTTCATTCCTGTCTGACTGCAAAGGTGTTATGCAGTGGTTTGCATTCATTGTCAGTGTTCTATTGGAGTCTATTACAAACAAACCCAATATGATCCTATTAACAAACCAGAAAACTTGGAAATGCATGTGGTGTGTGAAGCATTTCTACAGGTCCTGTGTTTTCAGCATGTAATTTTTCCTTTCATATCATGGTTATCAAGGTGAACAGGCCCTCAAGATACATTTCCAAATCCTACCTCTTTCACCTTTGCATTTTATGTTGTTTTTCTGAAGTGTTGCATGTTTGGGTTTGTATTTGGTTTGACTTCTCCATGATGCTCTTCAGAACTCTGAGGACAGCGCTCGGATCTCCATCACTTTTTTCCGTCTCTTCCGTGTGATGAGGTTGGTGAAGCTGCTGAGCAGAGGAGAAGGAATCAGAACATTACTCTGGACATTTATCAAGTCATTTCAGGTTAGCACAATGTATTTAAACTTGCTTTATAATTGCAACCATTTATACACCAAATTTTATGAAGCAACACCCTGTAGAATGCAAAAATATTTTTTAAGCTAATGTTATCAATGATGACATATTTAAATATATTTGCATACTAATGCCAAAATTATTTTCACCGATTACTTCTGAGTCTGAGGGTCATTCTTTGTCTTTTAATATCAGCTGTTACTGTGAGGTTTCTATGGTACTTCCAGAAAAATATTTGGCATGTTTAAAAGAGATGGGATAGGTTTGACATACAAAGATCTCATGCTTCCACACAGTTTATTAGATGACTAGAAAAGAAGAATTTAACACATTTTACATAAAACCAATTTCATAAGTGAAATAGATACTTGAATCATTGCTCCTGAAAACTGATGAATGTGAAGTTAATGAAACTCTGTAACTGTATAGAACAAAGTATCTTTGTGTTGTCAGGATCAGTAATGAAAATAAAATTAAAAACACTAAAGATGATCCTTCCCTCTGGATTGCTGGCAGTAGTAATTTAAAATACAATGAAACTGGTATACATTGCATGCAGCAAAGTATTAAGACTGACAGGTAATAACATTTTAAGCACTTCCATAGGAAGAAAAACCTTAGAAAAGTCTGTGTTGAACAGACAAATTACTTTTGCAAATTGAAATAGAAATAATGGTGTGAGATTACTAAAAGACAATGCACCTGTCCCTTTCCAGGCTCTGCCTTACGTTGCCCTTCTGATAGCCATGCTGTTCTTCATCTATGCTGTCATTGGAATGCAGGTAATTAGAGCATTTTTTTAGCACTAATCAACAGTACAGATTTGTCTGAGACTTGTTTCTTAAGTTGCTTATTGAAACATTCCTTTGATAGTGGTGCTATGTATAAGGCAGAGCTTTCAGAGTAATTGAAAAATCTTTATTTGGCTCTGATTTTCTTAACCAGGAAATTCCAAAAGACACAAGAGAAGAACTTGGTGTGCTGCTTTTTTTTTTTCTTACCTTGTATGTGTGATATATTTACTGCACTTGTATGACTATCATGAAAAATCTAGTGTGAAAGGGTTTTTGTGAAATTCCATGCATCCTGAAGGAAGTTGAGATTGCAAGGCCTACAGCGTCTGACAGCACAGGTCACTGGAATGAGAGTCAAAATTCTGATTTATTGTAGGTATTTGGAAAAGTGGCCATGAGGGACAACAATCAAATAAACAGAAACAACAATTTTCAGACTTTCCCACAAGCTGTGCTTCTTCTCTTCAGGTGAGTAAACCTTAACTCTCCCTCAGTGCATCCCATTTCACTGATCTATGAAAAATGTGCAAAATGTGTTTGCAAGTGAGAATCAGTTCAGCTCAACAAACACCTCCTGTTTGTGGCTGTGTACTGAGTGTGCTTTGGCACAGCAGGGCTCTGGGGAGGTGACACAGACCTAACTCATTACAGCCCTTGTGAAACTCCTCCTCTGGGCAGCAATTGGCTTCAGGCAGAGCCCAAACCCAGACATCAATCTGTCTGAAAGCTGCAAAAGCCTCTGCCCTTACTGGTGTCTTTAGAAGTGCAACTTGTGTGATAATCTGAAGAAATGAAAAGTTATTGCAAACATAAAGAAATAAACTGTTCTTTACATTTGCTGAAGGGGGTGTAACTTGCAGAAGGGAAATACCAGATGAGCCATAGGAGAAGCTTCCTGATGGAGAAGGCAGCTAAATCTTTATGGTGGGGGGTGGGGATTATGGGATTTCCATCACTGGAGAATTTAAGAAGGTGGCAAACATTTGCCAGGAGTGCTTCAAAATGTCCTGGAACAAGGAGAGAATGACATGGGACAGGGATGCCTCTAAAGGTGGCAGCCTTGAGAGATGTCTTGCCTGAGATTCTGTAATTCAGCTCCTGTGCATTGTTACTCTCCTGGTTGGAAAAACTGGCAGGACATTCCTTACCTGGAACCAAAGGCATCACCCACTGAGATCCAAGTGACTTTATGCCTTTGACACCAGGTAATGAACACAGCTAAAGATGTCATAATTATGTAATTGTCTTTAAAGAATTTGAAATTTTGGGACTGTACACAGGCTTTATGCAACTGTGAAAAAATGTAATAGCAGAAATTAGAGACAGATATTTCTTCAACCACAGAGGAAAATTCATCTTTTACAAATATGTACTTTGAAATTTTATGACAGATTTTCATACACAAGACTGCTTTTGTACACAGTAACTCCACTGCAATAAGTATTTAACTTGTAAATCAGAGTTTGGGGTTACAGTTTTTACATGCAAGCCTTAGTGCATTAGTCTACCTTATAAAATGTGTCTGCAATGTCAGATTATGCTTGTCAGTTCTAAAACTTGCTCTGCACTTTAATTAGTTCCTGCTCTGAAATGTTCATAGTCTGTCTTCATATTTGTGCTTGTACACTGTGAGTACAGAATGTAACAAATTAATACATTTTTAATCCATCTTGATCAAATAATGCTGAATTGATCTTTGTGGTGTTATGAAGGTGTGCAACTGGAGAAGCCTGGCAGGAAATCATGCTGGCATGTTTGCCTGGAAAGCGCTGTGATCCAGAATCCGATTATAATCCTGGGGAAGAATACACGTGTGGAAGCAATTTTGCCATCATTTATTTTATCAGTTTTTACATGCTCTGTGCATTTTTGGTGAGTTTAGCTTGTGCTTATTAGCAGCAATGAGCTTTGGCATTTTGGCTTTCTTCTGAATGAAGAGTAGTGAGTTGAGAGAATGTCCGAAAATCCCATATCCAAAATGTTTTGGCAAGGTTATGTTTTTCCATACAGAGTCTTAAATTCTGTATTTTCTACCAATTTTTACAGTGAGAGTAGTGAAACACTGGCACAGGTTGCCCAGAGGGGTGGTAGATGACCCCCATCCCTGGGAATATCCAAAGTTAGGTTGGACAGAGCCCTGAGCAGCCTGATCCAGCTGAAGATGTCCTTGCTTATTGCAGGGAATTGGTGTAGATGACCTTTAGAGGTCCTTACCAACCCAAACTCTTCTATGATTATAAATTCCCATGTGTGAGGGTTTCTTCTGACTGCACGTGTGTGCAGGGTGGTTGACTGCACGTTTGAAAGCTGAGTTAGCAGTCGTTTCATAGCTGTTATTTCATGCATTTCTCAATGGTACTATTAAATATTCATTAATAATGGAGCTGCAATTCCCCTGAGTAGTAATGCTGTTTGTTTTGTTTAAACGTAGCAGAATTTGGATTTGTGTCTTTACAAGTGTCCTCACGTGTGGCACATGAGAAGTGAACAATAACCTTCACCCTAATTTGTGGCAGAAATGGATTATTTGCTCTGAAATAATCATTGAAATAAGTTTTTCCTCATTGCAGGTGTCTGGTATAAGCTGATTAATTTGTTCTATTCACAGAAATTGTTTTCTTGCAAAAGGAGAGTGGTCCAACGAAATTCTGTGAACTGATGTAAACATATGTTCTGTGCTCTGTATCACCTTCTGTGTTAACAAAATGTATTGTGATGGAATTGAATCCCATTCCTGAGATACACACTGTGTCATAATTTGTGTATTGGATCCATTCTTCAACTTGATGAAGTGGGATCTGGTAAATGGAGGAAGAGAAACAAAACCGTGTTGTAGCCTATGTCAAAAAATCGAGTACTCTAAAATACCATGTTCTTGTCATGTCATTATTTGACAGACTTCCAGTTAGTTAAATGCAAATATTTTCAGTGATATTTGATGATATTTGCCAAAAACTGTTGATTTACTTGAGTTCTTAAGCTACTACATATTGAATTGATAAAAATTAAAAATAATCAAGGAAGATTGTTCTTAATTACTTTTCTTTTTTAGATTATAAACTTATTTGTGGCTGTCATTATGGATAATTTTGATTATTTGACACGTGACTGGTCTATTCTGGGCCCCCATCATTTGGATGAATTCAAAAGAATATGGTCAGAATACGACCCTGAAGCAAAGTAAGTTAGATCATTTCTCTGATATAACTGACGTGGTGAAAACAATGCCAGCAGAACAGGGTGTATGTTTTAGGAGTGGAAGTTTGTTAACTGCTGTGTGTTGGTTCTAGGGGAAGGATAAAGCACCTCGATGTGGTGACGCTGCTGAGACGGATTCAGCCACCTCTTGGTTTTGGCAAGTTATGCCCTCACCGAGTGGCCTGCAAGGTGGGTTTCACCTGATTTTGTCTGGCTGCAAGGTGATAAACCAGGCTGGAGTGAATAACAGTGTGTAAGACTATGTAGCAGCAAGAAGACAGAAGATTAATGGGAATTTAAAATGTTATAGAATCTCTCAGGCAAAATGTGTAATTTTGACAAGGATTAATGGCATTTTAATGTAAAAGTTGAAAAGCAATACAAAGGCCCTGAATGGTTGTTACATTATTTGATGGCTTCAGAACTATGGATATTGAGATTTTAGCAATTTCATTGGAAATAAGATCAAACCTGTTAATTGAAGGATTGTTACAAAAGTTCTGTCATTTGGATTCCTTGTATATCTGTTTTATAAATAGGTAAAGTTGACGTGTAAACCTCTGGGCTGGAATTCAATGTCACAAGGCGTACTGAAAGCAAACCTCTATCTATATGCTAAAATCAATTATTCATTGAGTAATGCTTTTAAACTAGAATAGAAGAAAATCCAAGTCAGACATTAGGAAAAGATTTTGATAGATGAAATTGTGTCCTTTTGGCAGACAGGGTCACAGCAATGCTGCTCTAGGAGGAGAACTGTGATCAGGGATGGACTGACCCAAAGAGAAAAGCCCCTTTCCCAGCAGTTCAGTGTAGTTGGTGTAAGAGACTCACAGCTTCACTGAAGAGTTACCTGAGGAATGAATGGGCTGAGACAATTGAGACCTGGTGCTCTGGTTCTTTATGGAGCACGAGGAACCCTGGGGAAACCTGGGACACGGCTGCAGCTGGAGTGCGTGTCCTCAAATAACTGCTTTTGTCCTCAGTACTGGCACAGCGTGACTCAGTCAAAAACTGGGCTTCAGTGTTTGAAAGGTAGCCCACCAAATAGCTCAAGAAATTTTCCATCCAGTTTTAACTTGTGTTTAATGCATGTGATTAATATCAAAAAGAAGTAATATTGTTCTTCATTACTGCATATTATACACAGCTATGATGGAAAACCCAGCTTTGTTTTGAAGAACTTACAGAATTTATGTTCCTCTCAGTAATACTATTCTTTAAATACATTGGTTTTTCAAAAATGAACATTACAGGAATTTTTTTTCAAAGAAAGCAGCAGCAAAATTTGTTTTCCTTTTCTCATTTCAGAGGTTAGTAGCCATGAATATGCCACTAAACAGTGATGGGACCGTCATGTTCAATGCTACTTTATTTGCTTTGGTTAGGACTGCTCTAAAGATAAAAACAGAAGGTATGGTTCTTCACTGTAAAGCCTTTACTGCTCTTGACAGAAAGCACAATGAGGAAAAGTTACAATTTATTTCTTTTGCTGATTGTGAGTAGGGCTGCCTTGGTCTTGCTGGATCTGGTTTGCTTTTGGGTCATGGATTGTATTCACTGTTGCTAGGAATGATTTGCTAGAAAATGAAAGGAAGGGGATAGTGAGGCCAGAGCCAAAGATACCTCAGAAATTATTCTATGTTTTCATCTGGTCAGATAAAAACATGCAGCACTGTCATTGCAGAAGTTCTACTCCAAGAAATGAATGAGTTTCCCTTCCTGCCCACACCCAACTTTTGCACACTTGAAGGCAACATTCCCAGTCTGGTCGAGGGCCAGTTCTGTCTGGGTTGAATAGATTTCTCTCATTTACATTAAAGAGAGAAAAGTTTTTAAAGATAGTGGGATGTTTCAAAGATCTTTCTACTTTAACACATTTTTCAAATTTTTTTGCCATCTTTTACTGCTCTGAGTTCTGTTTCTTCTGCTGTTCTCAGGAGAATTTGGGTTCCAATAAAAAAATTAAGGCCCCTCAGGCATTGCTGTGTGAGCAATGCAAGAGATGAAATACTGCTCAGTACTCAGTTGTTTGAACTTTTGAGCCTGTATAAGTGAGTAATTACTGTGATTAAGTAAATAAAGGCTCAGCTTTGCTTCAAGGAAGAAGTGGCTTGTAAAGAAAAAGTCATCACTTTCTGGACAATTTAGGCAGAAGGAGTGACAGAGTGAGGCCAAGGTGTGGAAGTCAGCTTTGACCTCTGCAGTGCTCCAGAGCTGGGTTTGAAAGCACCAGGAATTTGCTGCCTTATGCCCTTTTTTCTCTTTAGTTGTGGCATTGTCTGCTACATCACATAGCATGGGCTTGCCCCAAAGGATCTCTATCACAGTCTTTAATTGTATACAGCTAATTAATATCCAAGGGATCATTCATTGCAGCTGATAACCATAATTACCATCCTCTGTTTTGCCATTTCCTTGCCACAGGTAACCTGGAGCAAGCCAATGAAGAACTTAGAGCAGTCATAAAGAAAATATGGAAGAAAACGAGCATGAAATTACTTGACCAAGTTGTCCCTCCCGCTGGCGGTCAGTCTGACAAACTCTGCCATGTGCTGTTCTCTGTGCATGTTGGTCTTTCTAGAGTGTCAGGAACCAAAGAAATAAAACTGCTGAATTTTGCAATTATAGTGTGATTTAAGGACAACAAAGAATAGCAAATAAATACTGAGACAATTATATCCTATTGCAATAGACAATACATAGAAGACTGATAAGTGAAACTTAGATCAAAACGAGAGAGAGAGGAAAATGTTATGCTTATTTTCTTGCTTGAAAAAAAACCTTATTAGACCTAAATATAATCTTAATTTCAAATCATTCAGCAAAATAAACTAGCTTGATTCCAATGCATTGAGCAAAACACCATGTTTTGTACTATGCTACATTATAGCTTATCTGCTTGTATATGTTGAATCCTTCTGGGAAGAAAAAAAATTAATTGCCAGCTTAATTTTTTTTTGCTAAATTAATAAAGCAAAAAGCTAAATTATCTCAGTTACACCAATTTAAACCAGAGCCATTGCACAGGTGGTGGAAATGGTTCAGATTTATGCCAATAAGACTGAGATATGAATGTGGCCCATTTAAGGAGATATCTGAATTCTAATGGCACCAAACATTTGTGAGAACTACAAGGCACGTGTATGAAATGTTCTTACGTGCTGTGAAATGACATGTCAATATCTCTCTTTGTAAATATATATATTCTGATATATATATTTAGCCTTTTCAATATATACATTTTTATTAATATGCTGTAGTATAGGTTTAGGTGACTGTTTTTTACTTGCTTTTTCAAGTTTTAAAGGTGCAGGATCTGTCTCACTGTCACTCATGCCCAAGGTATATTACCCAGACATCCAATCCTCAGATCCAGTGCAATCCCCTGGTGTTCTTGTAGTTTATTGTACCTGCAGAGCTTATGGCAGCTCCCAGGACTGCCCAGACTCCAGCCCCTGGCCCTGGAAGGGGATGCTCAGTGCCAGGAGGAGGAGCACTGCCTGCGCTGCCCCTGGCATCACCCAGGAGCAGCAGCAGCTCTGTGGCTGGAGGAGCCAGCCTGTTGGTGGGGTGGCTGCTGGATAAGAGTGGGGATGAAGCTAAAAATCTGGCTAGATTGACTCTCCAAAGGGGAACTGATACTGCACATTTAAAACCACTTTTGTGTTCTACTCTGTTGTTTTTAGCCTTACACCTAAGTGCTTGCATGGCATAGATGAATCGCTTTGTTATTGTTGTAACTATGTGCTTGAGCTTTTTCTGCAGCCTCTGTTCCTTTCAACTATGAGTCTTTCCGAATATTCTGAAGCAATTCTGTTTTAGGGTGGTGGCATGGAATTAGTGTTGCCTCTTGCCAACTTTATTCCCCTACGTTTTTATTGAAATGGAGACGCATGCTTCAGAATAGCGAGCTCTGCCTGCCTAAACCAACCTGACCAAGAACCTGTACAGATTACATTCCTAGAACTAATCTCACGTAGTAATTCACTCTTAACTTCAGCTTCATTTCATTGCTGAGTATAAGCTGTGTATTTATTTTCAGCTATACTAAAATCCATTGCTAAATGTTTATTCTGCAAATGTAGCTCTTCAGTGTAGCTGGAAGGCTGAAAACCTGGATGTGCTCAATTGATAGGAAATAGAATGGCTTTGGCAACCCAGTATAAATGGGAACGTGTTGGGAATTCCTGCAGATTTGAGTTTTCAATTCCAGTTTACTTTGTTCCTCTGTGGACCTTGTTATGATTCACCTGAAAATTGAAAATATTGTAAACCACCTAGAAAAAAAGAGGAATACAGCTATTTTACATTCATATGCCATAGGAGTGTAAAATAGCTTAGTGTACAGTAGAAATTAGTTTTGATGTTTAATATTCAATGGAAAATTGTCTATGAATAAACACCAGTGACAGCTGATAATAACAATTTTCCAAGAGATGGAAAATTCTCTTCAGTGTAAATCAACAAAACATTCAAATTCAATACGTTAAAATCACTTACACCTAAAGTTATTGAGAAGTGCAGTTTATAGTAGTTTGCTCCAGTATTACTTGTGCTGATATTACTGCATGCTGGGTCCTTTATATGTCATGGCTATGTCTCCAGAACACTTATTTGCAGAGCACAATGAAAATAATCCATATAGTAGGCGTTTTTTTCTCCCTTGGATTATGAATAGATGCATTAGAGATAAACAGTTAATTCTTGGTACTGATTAAATAACTTCTTATTATAACTGAGACTGTTAACAGTTAGCAACACAGTCTCAGTACAGAAAGGTGAAACTGCTTTGCAAAAACATAGAATGTCAGTCAAATGTCTGATGAATGAATGAGACTAGAGAGTAAGAGAAATACATAAAACTCACTAAGGACCCACCTGTACTCTCTAAACTTCCCAATCTCCACTTGCAAATCCATTTAATCCTGCCTAGTACCTTTTGCCCCTTCCAAGAGCTTCCCTCTGAAATGATTCCTATTGCCGTCGCTAATTGTACCGAGCGATTTGTCTGTTCTGTGGTCAGTTATGCTTAGCTGCCTTCCTGTACCTGTCTACATCTGGCTGTATGTGTGTGCCTCAGCAAACAGAGTCAAGGATGGCTCCCCTTGGCCAGGCATCAGTTCCTGTGTGCTCGTGTGTGCAGTGCTCCTGGCTGTGCCTGTGACATACACAAGCACTGTGGGGACACAGACAGACTTTGGCACGCACACTCCAGCAAACTGGCGGTGCATTGGTCTGATGTGCTCATGAAAAATTGGTCCAGGGTGATCAATAAGGGCCCTTCATTTCTGCATCCTGGTATTTCACAGGTGGTGTCATCTCAGGCACAGTCAGTGGTGGTGCCATAGCCTGACGTGAGACATGCTCCGAGTGCCACCCACAGCAGTGTTTGTTACAGCGAGTCTGTCACTTCTGTGTGCTTGTTCTTTCTGGGAGCCATTTGCTAACTCACTTCTTTAGAAGTTCTGTTTAAATACTTGGAATGAAATAGTAGGGAGGATGGGAAAAGGCTTATCCGGGGAGTTAAACGAGAGCTGTGTTGCACATCAGTGGATTTAACTAAACTAGGGAATCTAGTAAGAGATCTCATCCTAATACAATGCACCATTAGCCTCCTGAAGAGCTGCAAAGGAAGATTACAGGTGAACATCAAAGCACACGTTCGCAAAAAGTTTATTGATGAGATTCATGGAGTCAATGAAAAAGCTTTTTATTGCTGAGATGGAATCCACAGACTGGTGAGCTTTTCTTGTGAGCTGTTTCTGATGTTTCCTGCTAGCTCCTCCTTTCCAGGCAGGAATTGGAGGGCTCTGACCCTTGAGGGGTTGTCAGAGTTTGGCAGAGCAGGCTCTTTAATATGCTAAGATACTTCCTGCAACAGACTGGTCTCCCAACCAGTATCTTTTGAAGCAATTGTTATAACTATTTTTGTTTTGATATATTTAAAGACAAACTGCCGAGAGAAGACATTCTGGGTGCATTTTCAGTGTAGGTGAAGCCTGTTGTACTTTCTCACATGCATACAGACCATTTCAGACATTATAATGAGAGGAGCTGATTTTGCATGGCAGAGGTTTCATTTTGAGATAAATTTTATCAGAGAGGTAAAAATGGATTTAAAAAGTCTTGTCCATGGCATGGATTCCCCACTCTCTTTGATGAAAGTCACTAAAAGAAGAAAGTCAATTTAAATAAAAAAAACCACAGTCATTACAGGTAAAAAATAGTACTATAAATACTATTCTTAGTGAGATACATTTGCACATATTATTGATAAGATACATGGAAACTCTATTTTAATCAAATGCTAAAAAAAAGCCCATAATTTCTAACAGAGGTGTGTTAAAATGTGTCTGGGCTTGTTAGATTTTCATGCTCAGTCAAGTCATGACTGGACAGAAAAACAGCTGATGCCTGAACCACACCGGCCCCTCTTTATGTGCAGCAGGAGCCAGAAACCCTGTTGCCAAAATCCATGTCTGGATACTGAAAAGCATGGGGAGATTGAACAGTGCAGCAGGAAGGGAAATGGACCTTCATGTCAGATAACTCTAGGGAAGAAAAGTATGTGACAACAAAAGCAATGTTTTTGAATAGAAGACTGTTTCTGGTTTTCTGGCAAGCATTAGTCACTGCGAGATCAAACTTGCCCAGCTGAATGATTCAATGGACACATAAATAGGCCCATTCATCCTTAGCCTGCTATGAACCAGGTGATTTTGGTGTCCTCACAAGGCACCTGCCTTTGGAAACTTTCAAATTTGGATTTTGTTCACAACAGTGACTCTGTAAAAATACTACATTCACTGCCCTGGCTGTTTGCCTGTTGTTTGAATTGTACTAAATTCACTGATGGAAGTTATTTTCATTCCTTTCAGCATTACAGAACTGACACTATACATACACTGACCAGCAAATTTGGTTCAGCAGTGACAAAAAAAGGCAGAGTCACTCTTATGAACATCAGTGTATGTGAGACATAGTAGATTTTATATAATCTATTTACTCCAAGTAACTAAAGCCAGTACTTCAGCTTCTATGTATATACAAACATGTTTATGGTTTTGGTAGAAACTTACTTAGAAGTACACGAGTCTTGGTAAAGTATTGTATTTTCTCTTTTATTAGGATGAGTTCACTTAACTGACTGAACCAAACCTGCTTGCTGAAACATTGCTTTTGAGCCCCTTACGGGCTCCACTGCTGTAAGCTGGAAGTGTAGTACCTGTAGCACCCATCACATTTCCCCCCAGATCAGATGTGAGTGTACAGGCTATTGATAAATGTGCTGACTTGGGAGAGATCTGTCTGGTCTGTTCGTTTAGATGATGAGGTAACCGTGGGGAAGTTCTATGCCACCTTCCTGATACAGGACTACTTTAGGAAATTCAAGAAACGCAAAGAACAAGGACTGGTGGGGAAATATCCTGCGAAGAACACCACGATTGCTCTGCAGGTGATTTTTTTAATGTTTTTAACTAACCATTTTGTGAGCTTACTTGAAATAGCAGGTAGATGAATATTGATGATTGTGCAATGCTGCCAGGATTTTATTTAGCTGGGACACTTTTGGCCCTTATTCATCAGAAAAGTAAAAGCTAATCCTGCTATTCTGTCTATAACAAGGTAAGTGCAAAAACTTATTGTCTATGGATTACTCAAACAGTAGCAATAGTTATGAAATTTCTTAGCAAGTCTAGAAGATAAATCACAGTCTGAAGTTGCTGATGGCATATTGGATAAATAAAGCTCTGAGCTATCATGTATGTTCTTTGTTTTGCTTTAACTGTTCAATTTCTTGTGTGCCTAAAATGCTACAAGCCAATTCTCAGGGAACTTCCTACTGTGCATTACCTCATAGTAAATAAGTTTTTATACAGTACCACTTTTTTTTAACTCTCATTTTTTCTTTTTCTTTTCCACTTATGATATGGTGAAATATCTTCCTATTTTTTTATTATTTGCAAATTCTGAATTTTTCATCCACGAATTTATTTCACAGGAAGTATTAACATCACACACTTCTGTCTGTCTCTTAAACCAAGCTATCACATGGAAACCAGGACAATAGATTTGGCCTTCTGTCTCTCAACAGGCCTGCAGCAAGCATAGAGTACCATGTGATCTAAAGAGCAAATTCTGACAACTTCTTTCCACTGGTACCTTCGTAGAATGAACTTTGAAACAGGCAAATGGAAAGCTGTTCTCAAATAATTCCAGACATCATACACTGCACCATTTTTATTGAATTGGGACTTTGTGAATTTCAGTTAATGATTAGCAGTTTGCTACAAACTATAAATATATTTGTTTCTGCTAGTTTTTTATTCTGATGCCAAAATTTAGGAATATGTTTTGAAAATACCTTTCTAAAAGAGGAGAACTGTGTTAACTTGATTGAGATACTGTTTGTTAAAACCTTGTTGGTTTGTACTTCAGTTTAGCAAAATGATCTTTGCTGTGTTAAGTAGGTAACTTGTTTCATTCCCATTTCCTGAGAATGTCTCTGCTGGCAGCTCTGACTCCCTTTGTGTTCCAAGTCACCACAAGCATGAGAGGTGCAACAAGCAGGGAAAGATTCACCACAATCCTTGCTTTGCATTTGTGCCCACGTGGCTGCAAGGGCTGTATGGACTGTATTTGCATACATGGAAGAAGAGACAGTTATTGGTAATGGACTGATAAAAAGGCTGTAAACAGTTGAGAGGGCAGTGAGAGATGTTGGATTTTTAGGAAGGGCTTTTCAGACTTCTTTATTGCAGAAGCATTTGAGCATAAGGAGGTCAAAGTTGGTTTTGAGCCTCAGTATTGCAGGTTTCCACTTGTGTTTTTTGAAGCTGCACATATGAAAATGTAGAGAGAACCACCGAGTTCTCAAATGTGAGTGTGCTCTCTTGTTTATTATCAGGCTCTGCTTCCTGTTCAATGACAGAGGGCAAGATGGGACTGGAAAGACTAAGCTCTTCCTCTCTCCTTAGGCAAATATTTTTCAATTAAAAAAAAAAAAAAAGACCACAAATCTGTACTAGAAATCTGCAAAGGCCTATGGGATTTGAGGCATGGAACTTTTTTTTTCTGATTAAAAAAATGGTATTAAAATGACCCAGGCCAGTAGACGGGAAGATTATTTCTTCCTTTTTCCCCATCTTCCTCTTTTCTGCTTTTGTCTTTCTAACAATTCAGTAGGAACTCAACTTGATTGACCAAATAAAAATGGAAATACTGTTTCAAAGAGACCTGAAACCTTTGGTTGGAAAAAAAAGCCCAGCCCATATAAATGAATAATATAATTTTAAACTGGAAGCTACAGCATGTCAAATTCAAAGTCATAATGCTGTGTTTGTTAGAATAATTAATGATATGAGGATACAGCTTTAAAACAGCACTGGATATCTTGTTAAAAGAAATGTTCTACTTCAACAAGGAATTGATTTCTTGTGATCAATGACCCTGAGAATGGTCCTGTGGGATGTGTTATAAGGAGTTTAGTATAAATGATAACAGAGAATCTTTTTGGCCTTATAATGTACAAAAATGGGGTTTCTCCATTTTCAGCCTCTTCATTCCAGGCTTGGTCCAAAGCTTAAATGCTTGTAAAATTTTAAAGTTTTGTTTCAAAGAGCCTTTGTTCCTATCAACCATTTTTGGCAGCATGATTTATGGGTATATGATGCAGCTTGTGTCTTAGCTATAGAAATTTTGTTAGATGATCCATGAAAACCTTGTAACTATGAAACTATTGCAGTTCTTGAAGAGCTAATAGTAACTGTTTTTCCATTTATTCTCTCAAACACTCGGGGTAAACTTACGTTTGCATATCTCTCTGGTAAACAATATACTAAGAAAAGCAGGAACATGCAGTATCATTCTGTTATCCAGATTTCCAGGGAAGTTGTGATATTGTTGTGTCACTATAGCAGGGGTGCTCCAGCATTAATTAATCAAACACGCTGCACATTCAGTATTGCAGCACCTGACTTTGTTGCAAAGACCTGAATGGAACAGATGATGAACAACAACAACAGAAAAAGAGTTTGTCAGCCTTCTCTCCTCTCTGGAGGGGAAAATTATCCTCAGCTACACCTGAGTTCCTGACACTGAAATCTGACAGTAAATACAGGAGCTTTATTTTTATTTTTGGCTGTGTAAACCTTTTCTATTGAGAACCTTTTTTTTTTTTTTTTTTTCCAAATTAGCAACTTGCTGTAATCAGGGCAGGCATGTTACTTCAGCAGCAGCTTTTATTAAGTTTCTCTGAACCAAGTAAGATTTCACAGTGTCTGGTAGTCATGATCATATCACTGCAAACAGCCCCTGCTCTCTGAACTGCTGGAGATGAGAGCAGCAGAAGCTGGCCTACTTCTGGCTGTGATTTTTTGAACCCTGTCATTCAGAACCTTTCTATAGTAGGAATTGCTTGCTTAGAGCTTTAAATAAGATGAGGAAAGTACTTTTAGCAGGCTAATGAGAAAAGGCTTTCCAGCCATCTGATTCTTCTACATCTCAAGAACAAGAGCAACTGTATTTTCATATTCTAGTTCACACCTCACCCCATTGCAGACCAGTTGTCATGCTGCAAATTCCTTAAGCAGACCAGCAGATAAAAGCAATGTCACCTGTTCCAATTTGTGTCAAAAGCCATATGAGCCATAAATGCTCTTGTACTTCTGCTGATACCTGTGACTTTCTCTTGGGGTGAATGAACTAGTTAATTAGTGAAGAACATGATTCCTAAGGATCTAATAAACCCTGCAGTTCCTGCATTACCTAGCCTGGCTGTCCTTATTGCCTATCTCTTGCAAGAGAGGAAGAAAACAACCTACTATTCTCTTCAGCTGTTTGCAGTCCCTTCCTAACCTTTGAGTGAAGCAAGAGGTGAGTTACAGTTTTATAATCCTGCTGATTCTTACAGTTGGCCATGTCTCACTTTCCTGCCTTCCTGTGAACAGCCCCTGAGAGACAGAAGGCTCCTTGTGACAGAATCCATTGTGTTTCAATTCAAAGGACAGCTGTTGGGCAAAGCATTAATGGATGTTGCCAATTTCCCTGTTTTATGAGACTGAAACAGCCTTTTTTAAAACATAGATAATTTCTTTGCCATTTTTTATTCCTCATGCGAAGGAGGCTGGGTTTTTCACAATAATTTCATTCAGTACTTTTGAAGATACTGAAGGGAAACCCTGTAACTGTCAAATGGCCTAAGGTCCTGTTTTTCCAAGGGAATTACACTTTTTTTTTTTACTAGTCCTTTAGTTGTAATCTAGGATATTAAATTGGATGCCTTGCTTTTAGCTAAAGCAAACATGTACCTCTTATGCTGCTGTCTCTGATAGAATGGCTTATATTAACACAGGCAGAAAAGTCATACAGAATAATTTAAGAACTTTTACATGCAAGATAGAAGCGGTTTTTAGAACTGCAAAACAAAATCTCCACAACATTACAACTAGAGTTCAAGGCCATAAAAAGTCAAGGGAAGTCTTTCTGCCATGAAGTTTCAAATTCCTCCTCACTCAGAAAAGGACACTTCAAATGATAACCAACTGCAGTTTGTTTAAACTTGCATATTGTCACCAAAACCATCTTCAGAGCTGCAGTAACACATCCCTTGGAACCCCACAGTTTGTTTTCTGCACACCCAGGGGAATTCACACCCTTGTGAATGCCAGAGAACAAGAGGCTCTGAAATGATGGGTAACCACTTTGAGTCAGCTGTTTATGCCAGTTTTGTGGTGGTACACATGCCCTGAGGTCACCAACAAAAAGGATTTCCGTTGCCTTTCTTGTGCTTTTGACTGATACTTATGCAGTGACAACAAATATATTTTCTGGGTCAGAAATGGATGTCTTTGTGTAATGATGGAAACTTGTATTGAGCCAAACAGTTGTCACATTGATAGTAAAATAGATGTTAAGTGAAGCATGAACAATTTTAATTACTTTCATCTAGCATAGAGAGGTAATGAACTAATTCTACACTATTTTTCCTATGGAAAACACTTACTGTAAACTGATATAGATGAAACGCATCTATATTTCATATTTATTTATGTGTAGCCCTCTTTGTTAATACACACAAATAAAAGTTAAATTTTCTTTCACATCCCAGGTACATAAAAGCACTGATTTATTGACCTGAGCCTGATTTTGGAAACACGTTCCAGATTAAACTAATTACGCTTTTTTCTCTCTGCAAATGTTACAACTGTCATTAACCATGCAGTAAACAGTACCAGAAAAAGGAAAAAGCCAAACCCTCTGGTAGGCGTCAGCTGAGGGGTTAATTTGATGCTCTAGTTGCATTTAATTGTGCTCCCATGTCCGTGTGGGGTTCAGAGAAGGGCTCAGCTCTGGCAGCCGGGGCGGGCTGGGAGCTCGGAGCTGTTGCGCGGTTGCAGCGCGCTCAGGATGGAGACCTCTGGGCAATCAGGACTTGACTACTATGTCTCTTATGTCCACTGCTACAGTGTAGGTTATTCAGCTGTTTTTCTGCATGCTTGTTTCCTTTTCAAGTAGTTCTGTCGTTGTATTCTGCTCACACTAACCTCAGTTTATTTTTATGTTAAAGTGTCAGTGTAGCTCTGAGGTTTTTACTCTTTGTAGTTTTCTTTGCTCTAAAATAAGCAGATAGTAAAAACTTGTTCTTTACCTAGAAATCTAATGGTTTACAGGAATGTTTTTAGAGTTCCAGGACTGTGAAGCTCTGAGAACCTAAGCATTTAGAATTCATGTTTGTGCTTTTTTCCAGTTCTAGAGAGTTTATATAGCAATATACATAAATATACATCATTGCTCTAAAGTCTGGGAAGCAAAGCTTGCCAGTGTCTTCCAGTTCCTGGTATCACTGTAAGATGCCTCAAAAGAGGGACCACTGGGTATTTTACTGACTGGAAATAGTGTAGGTGACAATGATATTATTTAAATAAGGGTAGTGTACTTGCACTTCTTAAACTAAGCTTAAACTTCACCTATATGTAGGTTGGACCACACCTTAAAATGGTTGTGGACTGAACTTAGTACAGGGAAAATGATCTTTTTGTAGTTCCAGTATTTTTTAGCATTTGAGTTTTTTTCTGAAAGTCATTACTAGAATCTTGCATTATACACAGATTTCTTAATATAATACATATATTTAAAATGGTGTTACTCTTTTATGTATACTGTGGATGTGGGAAGTTGATTTAAAATCTGTTTGGCATTTGTTAAAAGCAGTCTTTTCAAAATGTTTACATGTTTAACTTCCAAATGTTTTGATGTTTTGGTGTGAGGTGCCATTCAAGCCTCTTAAGGGATATCTCCAAAAAACCTGTCTAGGGGTACAGTTATTGGTCATATGATATCTTTTCTCACTGAGGATGAGGAACTCATCTAAAACATTTCTGTTATTTCTGCTTTTGAAAACACATCTGTGTCATCTCAGTGGTGTGTCAGAGGCAGGGGCATCAGTCACTGTCTCCTGAGATGCTGTTTAGGACCCAGCACTGGTGTATCCTTGTGCCATCCAGAAAACATTGCAGCTGCTGTTGTGCCTCCAGAGCACAGCTGCACAGAATTACCATGTTCATCTGAAGTCATTCTGGGCATTTATGGGAAAGCCTAATTAAAGACATTCTTGGGTTTCTCATGTAATTATGTTGTTCAGCACTCTATGTGTCACTGCTTTGCTAAGTAACCTTTGGTCTGATCCTTCTCATCTTTCTCTCACCCACAAGGAAAAAAGATGAAGCAAGGAAGGAATCAAAAATTAAATTTTGGATAAACAATGTGTCTGAACAAGAAATAAATTATTTTGCAAACTTCTAGTGAAATCTGTAGAACAGAGTTAGAGCAATGCTCAAGGACTGTGAGGTAGTAATTCCTCTATAACACTCAAATTTGACATTTTTAAAAGTCATTATAATGTGATGCTTCAGGAATGTGGCACATCTTGAATCTCTGTATGTAATAAAAGTCTTATGAAGTTCTACACAGGGTAATAACCACCTCCTAAGAACTTTAGCAGTCTTAGTGAAAAAGAAACAAGCACACCTCTGGCAAGGGTAGACAATTCACTATCCAGGCTCTTTTTTGAAAAGCCCCATCTGCTCAGCTTTTGTTTCTATCTC
Source organism: Promerops cafer (assembly GCA_013398275.1). Lineage (NCBI taxonomy): Eukaryota > Metazoa > Chordata > Aves > Passeriformes > Nectariniidae > Promerops > Promerops cafer. Next base: position 1,502,657 of record VZSE01002590.1, on the reverse strand, counting down.
TGATTTAAATGTAGCAGTTTTTAGAACCTCACAAATGGAGGACATGGAGTGCTCCCATTGCTGTCCTGTGTGTTACCTTGTCACCAGGGCTCTTGCTGGGTAGGCTAAAATGTGCAATATTATGTAGGGAATGTGTATCTGAAGGACCCTTCTCCCTTTAAACTAAAGAAGAGGTGTGGGGAAGATTGGTTTGGTATTTGTGTGTGCTCTTTGTTTAAGAGATCTTTGGTTTTGAAGCACTTGAAGGTAAAGTCAAATGTTTGATCAGTCCATGCTGCCTCGTCAGTCTTTGCAGAAGATGCTAAGTGTGGTTCAAAGAAGGGATTTTCCTAGTGACATAAAAGTACCAATTCCTGTGTTTTTATGTCAGTCCCACTTTAGTGGTAGCTGACTGATCTAATGAAGAATTGTCTTATCAGTAAGAGCTCAGCATGAGCATTTGTATCATTATGTGGTGCTCCCTGTCACAAAAATGTCTCTTAGATTACTTAGAGTGCTGTTGGATTGCACCGGGTAAAATGAGACAGTAAGTGGGAGTAGTCAGGTTAAGGAGAGCGTTCACAAAATTGTTGTAGGTCATTCGTTGAGCAAATAAACTGAGGAATATTTCAATCCTGTAGACTGGTGTTGCTTGAGTGCTTCAGTGAGTGAATAAGTCTGTTTAGTGTAATTTAATTAGTTTAGTGTAATAAGCATATACCTTCGCATATGGTGATCCAGGTTTCTTTCTTCCCCTGCTGACTGTGTAATCTTCTGTTACTTAGAAATGAGTATTACTGGAGAGAGATGAGATGATAAAGGCTGCCTTTCTCTTTAGGAAAGGAGGGGTAATTCACCAAGAAGTAAGCCAGAAGGCATTTGGAAATGTAATCAAAATTAAATTACTATTCGGTGTGTTGCTGTCAAACACGTGGCTTTTCTCAGCTTCCAGGCATAGATTTGTGGGGCTTTGTCACAATTTGGCAGACAGGAGTATGAGCTAGTAGATTTTGTCAGAGTTAAATTTTGTGTGGTGCTGCTCTCTGACAGTGCTGTGTTCACAGAAGGGCTCAGCTCGAAGGCAGCCTGGGCTGGCTGAAAACTCAGAGTTTTTGTGAGTTGTAGAGCAGCACACTCAGCCAGAGTTGAGAGATGGGCTCCTCGAGCATGAATAACTTTGGACAATCAAAATTTTGCTGTGTCTCTTATTATGTGTATCTTATTATTATGTGTTCAGTGCTGTAGCATAGGTCTATTCAGATATTTTTCTGGATGCTAATTTCCGTATTTTAGGAATTTTCAAATTGTATTCTGTTCATATTAAGCTCAGTTTATTTTTATGTTAAAGTGACAGTTGAGGTTTTTTGTTCTTTTTAGTTCTCTTTGCTCTAAAGTCAGCAGGTAGTGAGTGTGAAATGCAAGTGGCTCTTCTAGCTAATGGTCAAATAACCAAAATATAATAGCAGTCCTCTAGTAAAGAAATACTGCCTTTGTCTCTGCTAAATAAATAGAAGCCTCTAGTCTTCCACTTGAATACCTTAAAGTTTTAATTTTGCTTTCCTTTAGTACCTTACAAAATGATGCCATTAGCAACCTTGCTGTTTTGACTGTGCAATTAGCATAAGTGGGAGAAAGCACAATGTATTCATGGAACGAGTATTGTATATTAACTCACTAGTAAATGATTTTTAGAGCCTTGTTCAATTATAGCATTACTCTCAAAGTTCATCCCTGAGGAAGAAAATTGAATTGCCAAATAGATGTATATATTATGATTAGTCAGGCACCTTTTTCAGGAAGGGAAATACTGGAGTGAGTGAAACCTGAAGTGGAGCCTGTAGTAAATCTACACCATTAAGGTTCAAAGATTTTTGGTTCATTCCTTTCCAGGTTCTGATTGCTCACACTGCATAAATGCCATTTTTCTCCCCAGCAAAGCAGCTGTTTCTGTTTTGAGCAGTTTTGAGTGTGCTCCTGGGAGTCTGTGAGGAAACAGCATGAATGAGACCAAGCCATGTTTGGGGTCCTCCAGGGTCTCTCAGCTCCTTCTGCAGCTCTGAAACACAAAATTCTCTACACATCCTCATGCTACCCCAGGGCAAGTAACATGCAATGTCAGTGTTGTGCTGGGACAGCCCTCACATCTCCTTCAAAAATGCTAAAAAAAGAATAAATTAGGTTTTTAGATCATAATCAAAAATTGAGCCAAGTGCTGTGCAGGATTTTTAGTTGTGTAAGTGTAGTGGTAGTGAAGGGTTAAACACACCCATATCTTGGATTTCTTCTGAACCTGAGGAGATAAAAGAAGTTGCTGGGAAGAACGAGATTGTGTTTCTGGCTTTGGATCATAACAGCCAGAGTTAAATCAGGAAATGTCTCCTTTCTGAAGCCAGGCCTGTACAGAGCACGGAGCTCTTGGCGTGGGGTATGACGTCGCTTTCCTCCCTGATGTGCAGGTCAGTCCTGGCCAGTTTCAGCATTGCCCCTTTTCCTAAATATTGCTTGTGGTAGCAAACTCGAGGGGAATATGAACTGGTGTACACTGAGTCTCTGCTGCTGTAACTCAATGGTTTTCTGTCCTAAACTAAAGCTTTAAACCGAATATCTGCAAATCACAGTGCAGTGCAGATGAGCTGGAATTATTTCACTGCTTTCTTTTCCATCTGAGCTGTGCTAAAATTGCTGTTGCTATAGCAAAGATCTCCTTGTCTTTCGTTTGTTGACACAGGCTGCAAACATGTTTTGAACATTAAATATACATCTCATTGAAATGCATTTTATTATAGTTCTTGCTGATTACTTATAGCTTTTAATAAGATTAATTTTTCTTCTCTAGGGGTCCATAAACATCAGTGGTGTTTTAGTCAGTATCTACACTGTGATAATAAAGACATGATCACCTCAGTACCACCAAGGTGGTACTGGAATATATAAACCTTTTATTAATAACAGTAAAGGAACTTACAGCAGGATGCATCCTCTGTGGATGTCAGGATACAAAAACTGTTAATTTTCCTTTAAAATAAATTTAAGACCGGTAATTAAAGAGCGAAAAAGAATTTGCATTCCTAATGTGTTATGGTATTGTCATTGATTTAGGCAGGACTAAGGACACTTCATGATATTGGCCCAGAAATACGCCGAGCTATATCCTGTGACTTGCAAGATGATGAACCAGAGGAAAACAATCCAGAGGAGGAGGAAGATGTTTATAAAGTAATGTCAGAACACAACCATGTGAATTGTTTTTGTATAATATGAGAGTAAAGAATGACCTTATCCTTGAATATGAAATAACATAATAATAGTAATACTTTTAAATTCCTCAAATCAGAAAATATAAATATTTTATAAATAAGTATATTTTATGTATAAATCTATAAAAATGGTAGTATCAGGACACTTGCATTTCTTCATAAATTTAGGAAGCAGTTCCTGCAGGGTGGTTCTCCTGCCCCTAATCCTCTCTCATTAATTCTTATTTTTTCTTAAGCAAATACTATCAAAAGGTATGAACCTTGCCATCTCAAATTTTGTTAGTGGCAAGGTTGAAACTGGTTTTAACCTCTGCAGTGGTAGATAGGAAGAAGAGAATGAAAGTCTATGCAAGCAAACAACAACAGACCCGGAGCTGCGTATTTTAGAATGAATGCACGGGGTCACATAGAGGTCAACTAAATATAAATGCAATTTCCAATCCCATGAGGGATGTCAATAAGAATCAATCAGAAAAAAAAGATTAGGTTTCCTCTCTATGCTGTTTAGTCCTAAATGGTGAACATGTAAATTTGGTGTTATAATCAGAGGCAGTCTGCAAACCATTTGTCAGCCAGCAAGAAAACTTATTTTTTCCCAAGCATTTCAGAAGAAGCAGATGTAAAATCATGCTTCTGCAGGAATTACAGCAGAAGCCCCATAGCTTGCTACTGTCCTTTGCAAAAAGGAGGATGTGGCACTGGAGACAGTGCCTCAGCTGCCATCAGTAGATGCATTTCTCTGCCAACCATCATTACCTCCTGTCTTCTCTAGATTGAGCTGCAACTCAGACTGCTGTCATCCAGGACCCACACCTGGCTAGACAGGGAGGCTCCCTAACCTGGGTCAGGTGTCCAAGAGAGCTGCATGTCATAGTCATAACTTAGCACCTCATCCTCTCTTTCACCATCCATTACACTCCCAGGGCTGATAAACAGAATCTACTCTTTCTTGTACCTCTGCGAGAAGAAAGAATGGGAGCACTGGAGCTGAATGTTCCCCACCTGGGATTTGCTTGCAAGCTGTTGCATGGCACTCCATCCTGTCTGAGTGACGCCTGCTGCAAACCGGTGCTCCGGAGAGCAGGAGAGCTCCACCAAGGCCTTCCCAAAAATTAAGCAAACACATCTCTTTCTGAGGAAGCTGGTGCATGTTCATGTATGGGAATCTAGGTTTCTCCTGCGTAATAAAGTGTGGAGAAAGCTGGATATGTCACTTTGACTTGTGTGGAAAAGAATAATGATCACAGCATACTGTTGATTCGACTTTGAAATACAATATTGTCATCACCACAATCACATCTCTGTCACTTCAGGAGATCCCATCTGAAGCATCATAAAATTAGAAAGAAAAATCACAGGTTACTTGAATTGCTACTTTTCTATGCATGTAGGAGAGAAAAGTAAGTTGTCGCTGTCAAGAGTATGTTCTGTTAAGGTATCTGATATAATTTTTTTTTTCTCTTCCCCTGAAACAGAGGAATGGTGCCCTCTTTGGCAACCACATAAACCACATTAGCAGTGACAGACGAGATTCATTCCAGCAAATCAACACCACACACCGTCCCTTACATGTCCAGCGGCCTTCAATTCCCTCTGCGAGCGATACTGAGAAAAACATGTATCATCAGGCAGGAAACTCTGTGTACCACAATCATCATAATCACAACTCTGTAGGAAAGCACGTCCCAAACTCAACCAATGCCAATCTCAATAATGCCAACGTGTCCAAAGTCCATGGAAAACACACAAGTTTTGGGAATCGCGAGCACAGATCTGAAAACGGTTACCGTTCGCACCCCAGGACCGACCACGAGAAGCGCAGACGGCCAAGCAGCAGGAGGTAAACTTAAATATGTCTTTGTTTTTAAATAAATTTATAAATACACTATAGGAAACTTAAGCTAAGTGAAATTAGTTTGAATCTTCATTTCTGTTGCCTACTGATATATGAGCTGTATTTAAAATCTGGCTCTGATGAATGGGAAATGCATAAAGCTTCACTGGGGTTTGAAAGCAGCAGTTTTCTTTGAAGTGAAATAATTAGTTACAGCACAGACATTGTAATCACCAAAGAATTTCTCTAAATGACTTGTTCTTAAAAATATTTTTCTCATTTTTGTGGCCTACCTGGATAGAACACGCTACTATGAAACATATATTAGGTGAGTTGATATTGTTCTGACATAATTGAAGAGGACAGGGAGTTTTTCTTCTTTCTTTTTTTTTTTTTCCTCTCCTTTCCTGTTTCTTTTCTAAATTAACTGTATAAAAATGCATATGCTCGGTAATTTAAGTGACAGTTTTAAGTCAATTTTTTTACTGCCTGTTCTAAAAGGACAAACTTTTGGTAAAGTTCAAAATTATTCAAGCCCTTTTGAAAGTCCAGGCAGATTTCTGCAGTTTTCAGGCTAAAGATCACACCTGATTGTAGCCCTTGTTAAAAATTGACTCACCAAGACTGGAAAAACCTCTGGTGTTAGCTTTGATGAATGTTAATGTGTACAGATCCTGTTATAGGAGACCCAAAATCTTTCCTGATCTTCTGTCTGAATATTTTCTAAGACACTTTCTAAAATATAGGATCTATTGTTTTAATTGAAGTGCATTGGTAAATGAGTGCTCAGTGGTGGTTTCAATGTCTAGATTTGCATACCCATTTCAGTTTCTTTTTGAATACCTCAGTGAGAACTTCTTAATATTTGAGCCATTTGGCAAACTTCAGGCACTGGAAAGAGGCTGTGTTTTTCCAAATTACAGTGTATATCATATAAAAATGTCTTGAATGTATTTGATTTCACTGAGCATCCTTTTATTGTTTTTCTGTTGGAAATAAAGGAAGGCCATCTTTAAGAAACAGATAAATCATTGGTGTTCTGAACTGCACTGCTCCGCACTGCTGTAACACCATATCCTGAACTAGAGAGTTGTTAATGCTTGTCTTTTCCTCTTTGAAGCACATGAAAAGAACTGTGTATAAAATAAACAATATATAATTGATATAAATAGGAAAAAAATAGCTATTTGGTTGCTGCTTACAGATCTGACACCGGTGATGGGCGCCGACCTACCATTCGCCGGGAAGAACATGAGGTCCAAGACTATTGCAATGATGATCATTATTTGGGAGAGCAGGAGTATTACAGTGGAGAAGAATATTATGAAGATGACAGTATGTTGTCAGGAAACAGGTGAGGATATTTTTTAAATAAAAATATTTGTTAAATAAAATAGCATGCAGAAATATTTCAGTATTTTAGGTACACAGATGTAAAGGCTTCACTAAGCGTACTCACACTGCAAATTCTCTAATGAAATTAATGCTCCACAACTGCTGAAATGGGAAATGATGAGTATGAAAGGAGAGTATCCCAAAGATGGAATGTTTCCCTTCTACTGAATACATTCAGTAGCATCTCAAAAATAATCTCCACTTCTGTCCATTTTTTTTTTAAATTTTCAAGTCCAGCTCAGAAGTAGAGGAATTTATTGCCTTTTAATCTTAGATCAATAAGTGGATATGCTCCAGTGCCAGACGTGCTTTCTCCTCCTCCTTCTCCTGCTATATGAACTGCATTCACCAGCTGAATCCTGGCAAGATTGGCACCCCAATCTGCGTCCCATTGGTTTGCATTAAAGCTGAGATTTGCCTGAAAGCTAAATTTTACAGAATTCTCAGGTCACTCATTGTTTGTATGATAGTTAGCATCAAGTAACACTGTTTCAAGATCTGATTTTAAACATGATAATATCCAGGATATAAGAGGCTTAAATCCATTCTGAGCTTCTGTGCTCCTGCACCTTACCCAGGGTTCTCAAGAGAGCATGGCAGGAGTAGAAGAGAATATTTATTTTATTTTTTTAAGCAGTATGTGATTGACATCTTGCATTTTTGCCTGTACTGGTATGAATAAATTCATTGAAAATACAATATGATTAAAAATTTAACCTGAGAATTGACCATGTAACTGTACTAGTACAAAAGTATATGTCGTCTGTCAAAATCCTACAAAAACTGGATTTTAAATCTGAGACGTGCATTTACAGAATGCAGTGTTTAATTATCTTGCTGGAGAAAGAGTAGACTTGAAAATCTTTTAGAAGGGAACTAATTTTGTAACTGTTTACAAAAATTCACTGAAAGAATATTTTCTTTATTGATTTTTAATGCAGGCATAGATATGATTACCACTGTAGATATCACTGCCATGACTCAGATTTTGAGAGACCAAAAGGTTACCATCATCCACATGGTTTTTTTGAGGAAGATGATTCACAGATCTGTTATGATACAAAAAGATCTCCTAGGAGACGGCTGCTACCTCCAACACCACCACGTAAGTACATTAAGGACAATTTGTTTGCAAATCTGAAATAATTCAAATGCATTCAGACAGATTCCAGTTTGAAAAGGCTTGTTTTTTTAAACTTGGATTTTAAGCATCTTATTTCAGATTGACATTGGTACTTTATTCTGCTATCTCAAGAACAAAGCTTAAAATTGTGTGTCTTCTGAGGAAGAAGATGTTTCAATTTATGGACAGAATTAGCGTTGTCAGCAGAGGTTTTTTCCTGATTCTTTAATTTTCATTTCTTCTCTTCCTTGTATTTATCCCTTGGTTTTCCCTTACTTCAAGAACAATGTTGCTTTATCTGCATTTCTACAAGATGTCATGCTTCTTCTCTTGCAATTCTGTCATTGCATGTTCCAGGCCATACTGCAGAGATCAGCAGTGCTAATCCTCTGGTGAAACTAGGCACAGACTCAGAGTTCTTGGCTTTGGTCTTTGACCTCTGACACTTCACAGAGAGGGAGTACTTGGGGGGGAACTAGAAGTGCAAAAGCAACCTCTTTCTAAGGCTTTTTCTTGTCTCAGAGATTCTCAAGTGTGTTGAGATCATTTCATATCTGAGGTACAGTCTCAGACTGTTTAAAGCTACAGAAAGCCATGCTGAAAGGCAGCAGCAAAATATATTTATCTATAATAAAGGTAGCATTCTCCAGCAATACTGCCAGGACTGGATCCACCCTTAAGACACTAAAATCCTTATGGCAAGACTGGCAATGCTCTCTGCTGTTTGGCTTTCTGCTCTTAGGGGGCACAGGGGCAGAATGAGCCTTGCACCACAGAGAGTGAATAACTCAGCTGAACAATAGTGAAGGGTACAGAAAGCTGCTGTCTGTCTTTCAGGAGCAGAAGGGAAACACATCAGATGAGGGGAGAGGCTGTGAAAGGAGACCCCTGTACATCTTTCTACAAGCTTTTCTGATAGCAGAGGAATTTTAAGCCAAAGAAATAGATAGATGCTTTGTATATCTATTCCACAGATTGCAGGAGAAAAACTTTCATATAAAAATTGTCCTGGGTCTGCCTATGGAAGTGTTTACAGTGGAGGATTGAAGGTTTCCTCTAAATGCAGTCTTGGAGATAGTTTTAATGACAGTGTTTTGGCAGTCATTTGTTTAGAGGAAGTTATGCTTGTTATCTCATCTACAGGAGACTAGATTAAGGTACTAGAAAAAATTATTTGATGTCCTAGGATAAGAGGACCTAGTTCTGATCAAAGTTGCATAAGGATAATTTAGAAAGTCCTTGACTTTCACCGATGTAATGTCATAAGAGCAATCAGTGTCAGACCTCCTGTCATAACAATTTGTTTAATATTCAGGAAAAGAGTTGAGAGATTTTAGCAGCTCAGTATCTGAGCAGGTTTTAAAAGAATCTCAAATCTATTATTTGTAACTAGTGTATGGGCTGTTTGGCCTGGGGAGGAAGCCTTGATCCTCTCACATAAATAAAGAAAAAAGAAAAAAAAAAAGGACATGCAACATTGCACTAAACAGTTCCTGCAAGCATCTGATTCAGTCCAAGTGAACATAATATCCAGAGCCTTGGCTGAGTACTGCAGTCAGTACATTGAGCTCCATTCAAGCTTTCTGGATGTTTCTATACCAAACTCATCACCACAGTATTTGAGCAGCTTCCAGAAGTGTACTGAGGAATGACTGAGATTTCCTTTCAGCCTCTTCTCAGCAGAGAAGCATGTGCAAAGAAGTGCCTTGTTTTGGATGAAGGGACTTTTTGGGTTGCTTATTATACATTTTGGTATTGGGACATTTAGCATGTTCAGATCAGGAGCTAAGGCTTACATTCCTGTATTTGGATTTGACATAGAGACAAGGGAGAGAGACAAAGTTTGCTTAAGTTGGACAGAATCACCTCGTGGGGGTGCCTATTTTAGTTCAGTGGCTCTTTGATTGTTAGCATCCAGCATGAAGTGTCTGATGATAACTGTGGGGTGCCATAACTCCATGGCACTTGGTACAGCCAGCTTCTCTCCACTGCCCTACTCCAGTGCTTGCAGCTGTGAAGGTGGATCTGGATTCCAGCTGCAGTTCAGCATCCTGGCTTTCTGTGCACTGAAGCTGGCACAGGGGAATGATACCCACGTGCTTCCCATCATTCTGCAGCTTTTCAACAAGATCAGCTGCAACATCTCCACACCAGCCAAACATCTTGATTCAGTTCAGATTTCTGCTTTTTCTTTTCTATCATGGAAGTGCACATAACAGCAGAGACCGTGGATGATCGCTGTCCTAAGCAACAGAGTAAACATCAGGAATTGACAACCTGAGTTGACTTGGATATGGTTTTACATATTGCATATTGCTTCCAAGGAACTGGACATCTCATATTTCCTTTGGGAAATCTGGTTTGTTAGAATCAAGAGCTTGAAGCTATGGGGTGGAAAGAAGAAAATCACAGCAGTTTATGGCAGAACTCTGCAGCTGAGTGTCTGAGCCAGTCAGCTTCATCAGACAAGCTTGTTTTCTGAAACAGCTGCTTCCAATTCTGTCATATGAGGTTGCTTCTGTGATTTCTACCTTGAACTGCTTTTGCTTATGTGATGTCCTTTATCTTATAACCTGTGCTCTATTAGCACAACTTGTTTCTTACTGGAGGATCTGTTTTTATTGGTATCATACTTCACTCACCCTGGAATTCTGGAAATAATAGACTTTGAGGAAAAAGATTTTGTTTTTCTAATGAATTATGGTTTCCCTGTAGCACACAGACGATCTTCCTTTAACTTTGAATGCCTCCGCCGACAAAGTAGCCAAGATGACATCCCACTCTCTCCTAATTTTCACCATCGCACGGCTTTGCCTCTTCACTTAATGCAACAGCAGGTAAACTCAAACTCTTCCTTAACCAACAGTGAATTGCATCTTTCCAGCCCCTACATTGCACTCCTGACTTTCACTGTTGCTTGAAGCAGTACTGGTGTATTTGTTGCTAGACACAAGGCTTCTCATACATCAACCTTGTACAAAACACAGACTGAGCAGCCTGCCCCTTGGACTCTGAGTGTTTGCAAAGAGTCGCCATACCCTAAATTTTGACCAGGACTGCATAATACAGCAGCTGTCTATTAATCTTTACCTATCTCAACTCCATTTGTGACAATTAGCAAGTACAAGACAGACACCTTCTGAGGCTCAGTGCCCAGCTGGGAAAATGCTGACAGCTTCCTATCCTGTCCTGGACAGAAGGAATGTTTCTATACTTTGTTTTCTTTAATATGTTGTATAAGCAAAAAGATTTTGTGATATGAGTAAAATGGGAAAAATACCATTTTGTTGTGTCAATTTACCAGTTTCAGTCCTGTTCCTCTCTTACATGGCCAGTACACATCAGAAAACGCTAACTTTGTGTAGCTGCTGCCTGAGAAATTAGTTTGAGCTAACTGCTGAAGTGAGAAATGAGTGTAACTGAGTATTTGAAATCACTAACTTCTAAAATTTTTCCCTTTGCCAGGTGATGGCTGTGGCAGGTCTGGATTCCAGCAAAGCTCATAAACATTCACCGAGTCGTTCAACGCGCTCCTGGGCCACCCCACCTGCCACCCCTCCCAACAGGGAGCGTTCCCCCTACTACACCCCTCTGATCCAGGTGGACAGGGCTGACTCCACAGAGCACATGAATGGCAGCCTGCCTTCCTTGCACAGGAGCTCCTGGTACACGGATGACCCCGACATTTCCTACCGGACGTTCACGCCAGCCAGCCTGACCGTCCCCAACGACCTGCGGCACAAGCACAGCGACAAGCAGAGGAGCGCGGACAGCCTGGTGGAGGCGGTGAGTGCTGCAGGAACCTGGAGCAGCCAAGAGTGCCACTCTGGGCACTTCTGGGGTTAACTTTTAAAAGATCAGGGCTGGGTTCACGTCAGCCCTCTGAAAATGGATTTTTAGTCTTATAGCCACAAACTGGTTTTGGGTAAAGAGGGGAATTTATTAATAAATGTCATGTAGTAAAGGATTTCTACTGAATCCAGATCTTCACATTATTGAGAGATCAATTAGAGAACTAAAGATGTTTCAGAATTTTGAAATTTAAGTTTTCTAGATGGGCATGAGTTCTAAGTATCCTTCCACAATGCCAATAAGGAAGAGATGATGTGTATGCCTGTTCTCTCTGTTGTTTCTATAGAAATAGATCCCTATTTTTGAAGTAATCCGAATAAAAGATCAAAAAATCCACGAATCAGTGTAATAAATGCAGAGGGGATAATAACAATTGCAAGGATTGATTTGTAGGTGTACTAAAGAAAGCTAAGAATTGCCTTTTATATTAAAAAAGATTTGAAGCTAAAGTGCGTGCAGCATTTCTGAATCACAGTTAATGTTGTAGCTTCCATTCATCATTTCCTTTCCATTGCTATGAGCTAAACAACACATTTTATTATGTTTTTGCAAATGGGAATTCATCATCTTTTTCCATGTACTCTAAAGAACCAAAACCATATAAAATTCTGTATTTCAGACAATTGTTCTAACTGCACCATCTCAGATGTATTAACTATTGTCTTTAGTGTGTCAGCCTGATGATTGATGTTCAGCAAAGACTCTGCCAAATCTCTAAGGAGAAGTGTCAGATGTACTGCAGCACCACTTACATTATGGCACATCGTGGTGCTCTTTGGAGACTTTTCACTGTTGATTTAATCATGATTTACCTGTACAGTTTGGCTCTGGGTAGCTCCAGTGATTCAGCATGGGGTTTCTAGTGCTTCCCATCAATGAGCAATGCTATGATCTGTCTGTTCTGTAATTCCACTGAAATTCTCACTCTCTCCCCTCCCTCTGCCAGGTACTTATATCTGAAGGCCTAGGAAGGTATGCAAAGGACCCTAAATTTGTCTCGGCTACGAAACACGAGATTGCTGATGCATGTGACATGACTATTGACGAGATGGAGAGTGCAGCAAGTAACCTTCTCAATGGAAATATCAGCAATGGGACCAATGGGGATATGTTTCCCATTTTAAGCAGACAAGATTACGAACTTCAAGATTTTGGTCCTGGCTACAGCGACGAAGAGCCGGAAATGGGACGATATGAAGAAGACTTAGCTGATGAAATGATATGCATTACAAGCTTATAGTATTTAGCAAGGAAAATGTTCTAATAACAGAAAAAGTGCCTCATAGTTTCAAGATGCTAGGCACTAGCTGGAGTGAATAACCAATCCAAGTTTTGTACGAGTGATGTCACACCTCAAGGAAGCCATAACCAATAAATTTATTATCTCCAGGTTGCCGAAACGTGAACAGAGCTGCAGTAGGTCAAGTCTCCTCCCACAGAATCTTCAGTTCCTCTGTAGGAATAAGGTTATTTTGAAACCAAGCAGATTGTGACAATCAGTTTTTTGAGGGCTAGAGCAGGATTCTGAGGTGTAATATCTTGCCTGTCTTTCAACCTTGTGCTGCTGTCCTTCCTAGTAGATCAGGATTTTGTCAGTGACAATGTCTGTATAGGTCTGGCACAGGATTGTGTGGGAAACAGCAACATGAGATGAGTGATGACAACCAATAATGTCATTACCTCAGTGCTAAAAGCATATCAGCTACCCATTGCATATCCATTCTAACGCTGTTTTCAAACTTGCCTCCTGATTTCTTTTCTTAATGCTCTTCTAAAATACAATTAGTCATGCTCTACCTGTTAGGGATCGTTGGAAAAAGAAGTTATATAAAGAATAATCTGTCATATGTAACATCAGTTTACATAGGAAAATATCATTCAGATGGTCTGTTTTATGACTATCATGTTAAGGGCAAAATATACTGGAATAATTGCATTCTTACTAATGCACTTGCAACCAGGTTATAGTAGAATTAGATAAGATAGTTTGCTAAAAATTATATAGTAGAAAATATTGTAAATTAATTGTAATATACAATGATTTGTATTTGTAAAGAGATGTTCTATATTTTGTAATTATTGTACCGTAATTGAACTGCAGCAATATTTATGGACCCTAATTATTGTAACTCTCCACAGAATTCTAGATAGAAGTATTTTTACTTGGAATATATAGATCTATAGCATACATATTTAAATAGAGCCACCTCTCAGTGTAAATCTCTTTTTGGGATAAAATGTCAAGTTTGAACTTGGCAACAGATCAGATTTTTTTTAAAATAATAGAGTCAAAAGAATCTCTCTGCAAAAGGGATACACCGTTGACTACTCAGTCGTATACTTGGAAAGGTAAAAAATGTAAAGTAATTTCACCTTTTTCTTTTTTTGACTGAAAAGTAAGCTCTACTTTTATTTTTGTAATAAACCCATGCAAAAAAACCCCCAAACCTTGGCAAGTTCATGCCAGGGTATTCTTGGCCATAAGACAATTAGTTTTGACAAAGTGTAATACCTACATACCCTAAATTGACACAGGAAATATCTGGGGCAGAAAACACTTCACAGGTAAATGAAAATGCTTTATTCAGTACTACTGTCTCTGCTTGGAAAGAGAAGGATTGTGATAGTATGATTCTACACAGAACCAAAAACCTTGATATAAAAATTCTATTATTTTATTGCCTCTACTTTTCTGTTGTTCTATGTGTACTATTTCAAAGATTTATTTTTATGCAATCAAGAGAGGGCTTCGATATCGTTCACAATGCAGTAAAACCCTGAAATGTCTTTGAGGCTGAAATGACCTTGGAGGATAATTAAAACACCCTGAAAGCTACTGTCTATTTTGTTAGCACTGGATAACAATGACTTGTTCTAACAAGTTATCTTATCAGGTTTTACCTGTAGTTCCTATGCTAGATAGCAATCCAGTTCACATTTTTACAAATGTGATGTTTAAAACATGTCAATAAACATTTTGTACATAATGAGAGTTTCCTATGAATAGCTTACAGACTTCCTCTGAAATCATTCTTATTTCAAATGCCAGGATAAGAACTTAAAGGTTTGTAAATTATTTCTTGACCGACATCATTTTGTATTAAAACAAATGCAAAATGTTCTTCAAAATAAAACTGTGTAATAATTTTATTATACCTGGGAGTCCTTTTACTAATAATTTTTCACCAAGAAGTTCCAAAGGTTAAATTCAATTTGCAGTGTTATAAGAATGGGAGGGAATGTGTGGAATAGGGTATCAGTCTGCAGTATCACATCCTGCAAGTCTTTAATGAATGGTTGCTGTTAATCACAAAGAAATAAAACAATCAGAGTATTCATGTGCAAAAGGGATTACTTCTTCCCTGGAAACTGTTAGGAAAATTTGACAAAAATACCCTGAAACATCTAAATAAATTTTCCATGCTGTCTTCGGAAGCTCTTGGGTAGGTTGCCCAGCAATACTCACTCTGTTACACTTTCCCACCTTACAGAAACAAAATCCATGAGGCCAAAATGGAGCTACCCCTGTGAAGTAACACTGAGTAGATTCCAAAGTTCTACCTACTGTGGTAAACCTGCTTCTGATAACCACCTTCAAGGCAACTGAAGTTAAACTTAAAAAAAAAAAAGAAGGAAAACAATCTTAGAATTGTATTTTGTCCAGCATGGACATTTGATAGCACATCAGGTTTGGCAGATTGAGCAGTGACAGGATTTTTAATTAGTGATTTCTCCAAAGAGACAGAAAACAATATGATGACCTCACTGTATTTTCATGCTCTTTGTCCTCAGCCTTTAATTGTGTGATGAGAGACTCTTCAAGGTAGATAAGACATTTTATGAGAGAACTGTTTGCAAAAACAAACAATGAAGGCAATTTAGTTGCAGACCATATTCTGTGTAGTTATTGGCTTAGGGGAGAACATTTGTATAAGATTCAAAGAATTCTTGTTCGGTTTTACTACAGAAATATGTGGTAACAAGTAATATATGCATAATTATGTGGTAATTGGCACCCTTAGAATACTAAGGGTTAACAGTAATCATAGTAATTAGTACAAAAAACCTAAAAGTTCTCTCAACAATTAAATCATCATTTATGAGACTCCAAATTTGTTTATATATGTCTTTAGTGAGAGAAAATACTAGTAAAGAATTAAACACTGGTAAGTATTCTACAGTGAAGTAAATTCACTGAAAAAAATGAATCTATAAAATATATTTATATTTGAACAACATCTTTTTTTGGAGCTTAGCTGACAGAAGAATTGAGACTAAAAATTATAATATTGTAATAAGATATGCTTGTGTTCTTCCTCTTCATTTTAACTATAATATAAAAACTATTTAATTATTTTTATCATTCTTTAATGATATATATCTATATTTTATATTATTTAATATATTTATGCTTTTATTATTCCTCAAAACCTGTTTCTATTTTATAGAAAATGCATATTCCAAGCCCACTTTTTCAGTGTTCATATAGCTGCCTAATTTGGTTGCAGACTAACTGAAAGCAGACACTTGGAAAGGATTTTAAGGTTGTGGTGTACAAAATCTTACATAAATTGAATACAAGGCAATTTTACAAATAGGGCTATATTCTTCTGCTTTTAAAAGCACTTCTCATACTGAAACAACTTCGTGTGTACAAAAGAAATGTTTTTGGTCACTTTTCTTTCTTAATCTCATTGTCCCCAGCCAGAGACGTCCAAGTGCCTGGAGCATCTGCAGGAAGCCATTTCCATGGAGATGCTGGTGTTCTCTCTTGCAGGTCCAAGCCATGCTGGCAGGTCTAGTAGTTCTTGAATCAAACAGCTTTTATAGTTAACAGGTTTTGAACACATAATATATTATCTGTATATTTATAGAATTTATATCTGGGTAGAATTTGGATAATCACACTGTATTATTTTGTTAAATAGGTAAAACTGTGGAATTACAACCTGTGTTCTGCAGTCCAATAAGGTGTAAAAGATGATTAATTTTAGCTGTGATGCTGCCAGTGCTACCCAGGATGTGTTAGAACAACCTGGACCTGTTCTAAGAACCCCTCTGCTGGAAGTCAGAACAATTTTTAAAAGGAATTCAATATCAGCAACCAGATACAACACAGGAGAAACTAATGGTAAATTGATGCTACTTAAAGATTTCCCCAGGGCAACAAACCCTTCAGCACTGCATCACGGGCATCTCATGAAGGAGCCTCAGTGCTCTGCAGCACTGAGGCTGGAATTAGTAAAGCTCACAGCAGTGAAAATGTTTCAGTGTTTAGAAGGGGAGGAATCTGCAAGATGTCTGTGGATGTTTAGAACTGCAAGGAAAGATGATGATGTTTCAGAAGAAATGCCTGATTTTCTGATTTCTCAGTGCAGCAATGTCTCCTGAACATGACACATGGATACCTAACCTTGCTATTTACTCCTCTTTTTAGAGCTTGGCATAACAGCAGAGGAGAGGTCTGTGCATGTTCAGTGGCAAGTTGTGTAAGCCAGTGGCCAGTTACTCCTCTGCAGTTGCATAATAACAATTCCCATCTTGCATGCCTGGAGTGGAAACCCACATTGTAAATCTGCAAATGCAGGAACTTCAGTATCTCATCTTGGCAAATTGCCTCCCTTCTCCACTGCACAGGACTGTGGTGAGTCTCACCAGTGTATATAACTTCAAATATCCTTATTGTACTCCAAATGTCACTAGAACTTACTGAATACCTTTAAAGAAAAAATCTCACAAGCATAAGTGCTGAGAAAGAATTATTTCCCATCAGGAGGTACAAACATGCAGTCCATGCTTTTCTCAAAGAGTTGCACCAGATGAATTGTCTCCACAACTCAGCTAATCAATCACCTATGATGTGAAATATTCTTGTTCTTCCCCTCATTTCAAAAGTCTGCATCACGTACAAAGAAAGGGTTTACCTGTCTCCCTTTGGAGCAGAGTTCACTGCTGTCATCTTCCATCTTCAGTGGTTTTGTTTGTGTTTATGCAGATGCTAAGGAATTAAGTCCTTTCCTTCAGCAGAGCTTCCAGCCAGTGCCTTACAGAGAGCAGCACCAGGTACGAGTGTCTGCCTTGAACATCTGCAGTTGTCCCTCCAGCCAACATCTGAGTCAGCAAGGTTTTCTACAGTCTGTTAAAATGGTGTAAAATTCCATTTTTTTTTTTTTCTGAAAGAAAGTTTATTCTCTTTGCCCCAAGTCCTGAGCAATCTTAGCTACAGAAGCTTTGGCTTCATGATTTGACATCTGCTTAGTCAGATGTTACTTTGCAATACTTAATAAATACAAAATAATCAATGGAATCAATTTCTTTCAGTGAGTTCAGTTTCTTTAGTTTTTTTTAAATCAGTACCTGAAAGTTAGTTTGACACAGAAACAGCCATGAAAGCTCAAGTATCTTAACTTACACATCTGAAAATTTAAAAAGAAAATGTTTAAGTCTTAACTAGAATATTGGTTCACTGAATAAGATATTTGCCTTCTAATTTAAAAAGACCTCTTCCCATATCATCAATATCTGACCTTATACAGTTACTTTGAGTAACATTTCGTTTTAAATATAGTTTGGTTGTAATTTTTATAAATAAAATTTGAGTGATAGCAAGGCACCATTCAGAATATTTACTGATAAATATCTTCTGCAAACAATCATCTGAGCAAAGACCAATCACTTTAAGGATGTTACATGAAGTGCAGGTCTCTTACTGCTAGAGTGGTAAAACTACATCAGCTTAAATTGTGAGCAGAATTCTACTTTTGTGGGGAAAAAAAAAAAAAAAGCAGAACAAAACAAAGAGAAATACCCATTTTCCAGTAATTTTTATAAATTTCAACTCCAGTTCTGCATTTTTTAGAAAAGTACACTGTATGTCTTCTCCCTGAATGCTATGCAGTTAGAGACTGAGCTTAGTGAAATCTAACTTTGAGTGAGGATTTGTAAACTGTGCATTCCTTTCACAAAAACCACGTTTGACACACTCTGAGCACGTGCAGGTTCCTCCCTTTCCTATGAATTCTGATACAAACTAATTCATCTCATGAATATGAAATTCCATAAGTGCTTGTATTTGCTTGACCCTTCTTTGCAGGATGTGGTGATCACTGAGTATGTGTTATCCTGTGTAACATCCTCATACCAGTTAAAATTCTTCAAATAACAATCATTTTCAAAATAGCACACATGAATCTCTTCCATTCCTCATGCAATCACATGGTATTTACAACCATCTTGTCATCTAGAAACAGCTTCTTTTCAACAGAAGATTTGAATTTACCACAAAAAGTCATATTTAACTAAATTTGTGATTCTTGGAGTGTCCTGCACAGGGCCAGGAGTTGGACTCAATGATCCTGATTGGTCCCTTGAAACTCAGCATATTCTATGATTCTAAAAAAGGAACTTAAGCCAGCTGATTAGAAAAAAGGTAGTCTAATACCAAAAAAATTATTTAAATTAATAGTTATTTTAATAGGATGTTGTTTAGTATATTTTTTCTCATATTCATTATGAGATACCAACATGCTGATGAAAGCCTAAATAGCAAATGATATGAAAGGATGAGAATATTTATTTATCTCTGTGTTTCTAAGGTCTTGGGCTTATACACAGGAACATTTTTCTCCTGCAGTGATGGGAGGCCCTTAATTATATCTGCAGCTTTCTCTGCTATCATGATAGTTGGGGCATTCAGGTTTCCAGTGACAACGCTGGGCATTATTGAAGCATCAACTACTCTCAAGTTTTCAACACCAATTACTTTTGTTTGGGGATCCACGACAGCAGTGCTGTCTGAAGGCTGACCCATTTTACAGGTGCAGGAGGGATGATAAGCACTATCAGCCTTCTGCCTTATGAAAGCATCTATTTCTTTGTCAGACTGAACATGATTTCCTGGTTGAATTTCAGGCCCACGAAATTTTTCAAAAGCATTCTGAGCAAAGATCTCTCTGGTCAACTTGACACACCGGCGGAATTCCCAAATATCTCTTTCTGTATAGACAGAAAATAAGAAAATTGTAAGTACACATTTAATTTACCGGTATATATAGAATGAAAAACAGAAAAAAGCAGCATTGCAGAAAAAAGGCTGGAAGGAAAGTCTCTCACTTCTTGCTGAAAGCCATGATAAAGCAGAATATTTTCCAAAGTCACAGATATTTACATCCACTGTGAACAAAAACTGTCGCTTATGTTGCACAAGCTCAAAAGGGAAGATGGGAACTATGAGGAATTGCACTTTATCTTGCTGTACCCACTGTCTAGGAAAAGGAAAATGGTCTCAGCACAAAGAAGCAAAAGAAATTAATTCCTTCACGAGCAGAGGTGGTGATGAAGCAAACAACAAGACACAGCAGATACTGGGAATTCTGACTACATCCGCAACAGGGAATTCTTTCTAGTTTACAGAGTGCTTTGCACAATCACCTCTTTCCATACTAGTTCACTTTTATAAATGAGAAATAAGTAACAATGTACCCACTGGCACTTCTCAATGTGTGTTGAGCAGGTACAAAGATCAGCTACTGAAACAGGTGGGAAATAAGCTGTCACCAGAGCAAGCAGAGGCTGCAATTACCTGTTGACAGGTAGTTGGGCTCAATGATGGGGTGGTCCTTTGGGTCTGAACTCTTCAGCTTCAGCCAGCCCACACTTGTGCTCCTCATGGGTCCCACGTGGACCTGCAACACCCACGCTGTACTCATGACACAATCCCACCAGGTCTACTTCCAAACTCAGCATGGGATTTTTTTTTTTTTTTTTCAATTTAGACAGACTTTACAAATTCAGCAAATGTAAACATTAACCTGAGATAGTGGAAAATAATATTTTTCCATTTTATATAATTTCTTTTGTAAATATGTCATTTCATTGCAGGGAGCAAATACGCCTGTCACTCACAGCTGTTCTTTTCATTTAAAATACAACCATTCTAATTTAGTAGCATCAGAGCACTCTAATACAATCAGCAACTGGACCAAATTATTGTGTCTCTGAAGGAAAGAGGTCAGCAAGGAAAACCATGTATATTCAGTGACAGTTCCCCAGAAATAGCATTCAGAGTTTTGGATCAAGATGATAGTCTAAAAAGGGGCTTCGATTTTTGGCAGTGAATAAATGAGGGTTTCTATACATTTTCACTTAAACCTTTGTCTAAGCTGCAGTGTAACAGGGAACACCTTGTTCCACTGCAAAATTGTGTCCTAAGCCACAGCACCAGGGCACTTCAGTAGAGTGAATACCTAATTCAGCACTTCTTTCTTTCCCAGAGATGAAAACTAGCATGATTTTGGTGGCAATATCAAATAACAAGGCTGTGTTTTTTCCCCAGTGAAGGAGGTTAAGCAGTCTATTTCATATTATACTGAAGAAAGTATTTTTCAGTATATAGCCAAATTATTAACATGTATAAAGGAGCATAAACCTCCTTGCTAATGGCTACAGAATCTTACTGGAACATTCTCTCCTGCTTACCTGGTAAGCTTCCACTGTGGAAGCAACCCGACCATGGTCAATCACCTGAGAAGGAAGGAAGTGGAACTGAATGTCAGGGTGAGGAACCCCTGGTTCACTTCGGATGAAACCACCAGATTCTAAGTGGGCAGTGGCTCCCTCACCTAGAGAGTGTAAAGGAGGGAGAAGATGCCATTAAAATACCTCTGAAGAGCAACAAGTCCACTTGTTTTTGACCTCTACATGCACTACCATGAATAATTGATTTGTTCAGCATCAACTGCAAGGAATGCAAATCCATTATGAACAGCTTGTAGTTTAGGCACTGTGCATCACTTTAATCTGCTTTTTAATCCCTAGATAAATGTAAATATGCATAACTTTGGAAATCCCACTGATGAGAACGGGATGTTACAGTTATCTCACTGTAAGTAGCAGGTCAAGGGTCTGACTCCAGAAGCAGATCTGGATCCTAACAGGTGTGGAGGGAACTGGCTGCACATCCTGATATTCCTGCACTGCTCGTTCCATGATGTACACTCCAGTTATCCCATCAGTCACATGGAATAGGCAGAGCCATCCACAGTGCCTACCCTGAAGGGAAAGATGAAAGCCCTGCAAAGGGCCTTATGTTATTTTCATTTCTGTTTAAAACTGTAAGTTAGCCCTCAATATTTACTTGCATTGTAAAAAGCCACATATATCCAGAATAAGTTGCCAAATAATAACATAATTCAGCAAGTGATGTAGAGCTCAACTTTGGCCAAGCTATTTAACTGGCATCAAGGATTATATTTACAGATTCTTTTTAAGGTACAGCTTATGACTGAGGTTCTGTAAAATGCATGTGTCATTCTAAGGAAAGTCAATTCACATTTACTTTCAGGGCAAAAGGATTCTGATCAGAGCAACAAACAAATTCTTTTGAGACAATTATACGGGGTCAACAATATGTTTTTATTGACATCACATTGATTTAAAATAAAATATTTTCTCCATCTTTTCTGCAATAGCTTTTCTTAATAGCACTGATTTTTAAATGTAGGATTTTTCTTTGCATGAGATATAGGAATGTTAAAAGTGATGTATAATAACCTCCTTCATTACCTAAGATATAAAAACTTTAAAATATTCTGGTATAGACGAAAAGAAATAGTTCAAATCCATTTGCAAATTTCAGTTATTTCCCAGAGCATGAAAAAGATTATATATTAAGGCTCCCAGACTATAAAACTCACGGATAAAATGCTATCATAATTCTAAATCAGTCAGTGATAGAATGGTTGCATACTGTGCTTCATACCTGTAAATTTCCAGAGCCATTCGAGACCAATCCTCACCATGTTAAGTGGCTTTTGTGCACTGTATAGAGTAATAGGTTTGGTGCACTTCTGCTGGACATACACTTCTAAATGATCTTGAAGGTTCTGCCCTACTCCTGCAGGGGGTGGAAAGGGTGAGGGACAAGAAAGTGAGAGGAAAAAAAAAGTTATTTCACACAGAACGATTACCCACCATGTTTCAAGCAGAGAACATCCTAAGTGGGAACTGAACCAACCTCCAACAAGGGCAGTGATGACACAGACCAAGGCCATGAGTCACATCAGCCTTTTGCTCATGTCAGAATAAGGTTTTATATAAACATAGCATAACTAGAATGAAAATAGAAAGTTAAGTGGCAGATATATCAGTTGTTCTAAAATTGCCAGATACAGCTTCTACATACTGTGCTAACTTCTTTAGCTTTAAGGAAAAGTTGATGTTATTTCTTCTATATTTGAATATTTATGACAGTGGGAGTTTATACAATCTGTAGTGGATCAAAACTAATTCAAAACTCTTAATGATAAGTGTGCTGCTTAACTATAAAAATATGCCTTCAGAAAGGCATTTTTCACTATCAGATGTGGTGAAGAAACAGTAGGAGTTTGTTGCTTAGTTCTAAAATCAATGCATGTTTCCACTGAGTTGTACAACATCAATACATCTTTCCACTGATTTGTAACAAACACTTTTTCAATGTGTTGAAAAGTCTACACAACTTGACATAAAGAAAACTCAATTTCATGATTAATTTAATTTAATGGCCATTCAGTTACATCCATAGGAAGATGAAAGAAAAAAAAATTACCAGGAAGATGGCAAACAACAGGGATCCCCAGTTTTTTTAGATCATCTGCATTTCCAATTCCAGACAACATAAGCAGCTGGGGAGAATTTATGGCACCTCCACTTAAAATAACTTCCTTATTGGCAAAAACCTAAAAGGAAATGAGCACAAAAGCCCTAAGATTATAAAGCCTGAGCTGAATGCAAGCAACGTCAGGGGCTGCTGTTTGGATATGCTGTTCTGATCCAGATTAGACACCCTTCCCCTCACATTTTCCTCACTTAAATGTATTCCTGTCTTGTCAGAATTTTCCACAGAGAGAAGTAATCAAACTCTTACTTTGATCATTCCTGTATTTATTCCCATCTTTACAATCCATTCAAACTGTATGGCACAGGAACATGCAGCCCAGCTCCTCTCCTACTTGCCAGGGGAATAGTACCTGTGGCACTCGGATCAGGCAGCTAAGCTTCTCTGCCATTTTCAGTAACCTTTATAAATTAAAACTGAAACTCTTAAGGAAGATTTAGAATTCACAGACATGGTAGCTCAAAAATTCTCAAGAGCTTATATTTTTTTTTAATTCAGCCAAGGCTAAGGTTTGATTTCTTAGCTCGTGGTAGTCCTCAAAAGCCCCCCCTGCATTCACTAAAGCACTGCTGATAGAATTGACTGCAGGCATAGACTGAATTTGGTTTTGCTGACAGTCTTTTCATCAAATGCTTTGGTCTGAGCCCTGAGCTGGTCATGATACAGGCTGCTAAATTATTCCTCTGCCTTTGACTCAGAGTTTTAACAGATTAGCATGGAATGCATATTAACTTGGAATCCTGTCCTTTTTGAATGACACCTCAGCTATACAGAAAGATGGCAAATGAGATGGTTGCTACAGTAACATCCAAATGTAATAATAATAATAATAAAAAAAAAATATAATAAAATTTTTCACACAATTTATCCGACGTGGCAAACAGATGGCCAGTGCTGTTATCTTTTATTTGTTATGGCTTTGCTCTGGGCAATCATTAGTATGTTAAGACTAATAAACACTGTATCAGAGCCTGTTGAATCAATACTTAGAGCTGTATTTTGCATGTTATACAAACTTATTTAACTTATTTACATTTTCTGTGGTAGACACAGAACTGGCACCAGTTTGTTCAGAGCAGCATTCAAATGATGCTTGCTCAGTCTAAACCCACTGCAAAGTCAGCACTGCAGTTATTCCTAGCCTACACAAAGTTGTTCATAATGTCACAGCTAACATGCTAAGAGGAAAAAGAGACTTTGATACACTTTTGTTTGGGTTAGTCTATAATACAGTAAAACATTTTCATCCTTTATATGAAATATAAAGTATAAATCTACTTTTATGCTGCTTGATTCTGAACTTAAAAACTCCAGGAATCTTCAGTCTACCTTTCCTACTTTTGTCAGAGGGCTTACTGGAGTCCTGGGAGATCTCTAGGACTTCAACATTACACAAATAACAAGTCACTGGCTGGTGAATACAGTTTGAATAATTTTTGAATCAGATTTTGATGATCTTTTCACTTTGCTGATGACTGACGTAAAAGAGATTATATCTAAAATAGACTCTAAAAACAAAAACAGTTTAATGTAGTCAATTGCTTCATCTTGATGTTCATAATGCAATCAAATTATTAGTTCTTCCATCCTGGCAGGTATAAAATTTTCCAGAAAGTAAAAGCAGATACTAATCCTGCAGTTTTGATGCTGGGGAAGAGGGGGCAGGGAGAGGGCAGGAAGGGAAATACTTTGAAAGTGTATTTTATACAATACATGATATAAATATGTATTATTCACTATCTAAAATTCATGCATATATTAGTATGTATGAAAATTCATAGCGATTGAAGAACTTCTCAATTAAATGGTCCAGTATTCAGAAAGTCTTTGATCATGTGTAATTGGGTTTCCAAGACTTTCTTCAGCAAAATTGATCTTGATAATGGCACAAGAACAGCAATTAGAGGTACTGTTTTCACAGACATGTAATAGCTTATGAAATCAGTTAAAGGTTCTGCAACTTTTCTTTCATATTGGCAAAATGATTATAATTTGCAATCCACTTAGAAAGCAGCAGATTTGAACTGTGCTGTAGAAAATCAAAGAACAGATTATTTACACTGCATTTTAACTTCTGCAGGTGCTCAGTCACAGAACTTGTCTGCTGAGTTTTATAAGGCTTACGGAACTCAAACCACCAAGATCTGTACTCAGATCTCTGTAAGATATTATTATTATACTTTGTTTTATAGTCATTTGTGACTAAATATCTTAGGTTATTAGCATACAAGCCCCTTTTAGGCAATATCCTAGTTACAGACTAATCCATAATCAGCTGTTAAGGGAAGTGAGGATGGTTCAGGTCTTACAGAAGTCAATGGATTGAAAGAGGCATAAAATGAAGCAATTATCCAGAGTTTTGTAATGACAATTCAAACTTCCTTCCACACACTCACATTTTCAGTGGAAGTTGGACTGAAACTGAGAAACATTCATTCCACAGCCAAACATAAGGCAAGATTTGTCATTTATCCCTTGAGCCATTCAGATTTCAGTATCTGGCTTTTACAGATTTTCCTCTGCCAGAATTTTTGTTCAGAAACCTCCCCATTGCAGCACTCTGGTCAGTGTGCTGGGCCAGGGCATGGTTTCACCATAGGTCCAGTCTTACACAACACTCTGTAACATCAAGTTATGGCTTGTCCCCTCAGCACTGGGAGATGGAAATGTTGTTAATCTCTAAGCCAATACACCTGGACTATAATCTGCTGTAAAATAACTGACAAGGAATCATATACTGTAAGAAACAACACAACTTCTAAAAAATTAGAACATTTTGCACAGTAAAGTGCCATTTTTAATAGACTTTTAAAAAAATACATAATTTAGCTTTGATTCATACCTTTCATACTGGAAATTGAAAATCTCTTACCTTTTTCCTTTGCCCATTTTTCACATACTCAACACCAAAGCATTTTGTTCCTTGGAACAAGATTTTTGTTACAAGCGTCTTCTCTGCAACTGAGAAATTTGGGCGTGATATGGCTGGGCGAAGATAAGCACTAGCTGTGCTCCATCTTTGACCTACAATGTATATTTACATTAAACATCAAAACAGTCATCCTCAGTATGCTTCAGATTTTGGCCAATAACCACCAGGATGCCGACAGAGGGAAAGTCTTCATAGAGTTTATAGAGTTCAAAGCAAACAAGATTCGATATAATAATTAAAGGTACTATTTTAACATAACAAATTTCACAATGACATAATTTAACTGTGAATCAGGACTTTCCTGCCAGTGCAACTTGCAATGAAGTAGACAGTACACTGATAGCAAGCTGCTGGGAAACCAATAGGGTGTAAATACAGAGTGCCATAGCGGGGTAGTGACTTAAACCACCTAATGGCATTCGGTGCAGATTATACATCCATATTTCAAAATTGTTTCTGGGTCAGAAATAGAAATTACTTGAGGACCCCTTTACGGTTTACCTTGGTGTATAGTCATGTCCATCCAGCCAAAGCCTTCCTGCTGATAGCCATTCATGTCGTCTGTGAAGGGATAGCCGGCTTGCTGGGCTGCCTCCAGGAACGCCTGATGAAGAGGATGGTTTGTTTTCCCTCTTGACACATGCAGGGGGCCATTCCCGCCTCTGTACTGATCCGGCCCCAGCTCGTGTGTCTGTGCCTTCTTAAAATAGGGCAGGCAGTGCTCATAGTCCCAGCCCGGAGCCCCCTCCCTGCTCCAGCGGTTGTAATCCTCGGCGTGCCCGCGGATGTAGACCATGGCGTTGAGCGAGGAGGAGCCGCCCCACACCCTGCCCCGGGGCCAGTACAGGACTCGGTTATCCATGTGCCTCTGCGGAGTGGTGTGGTAGTGCCAGTTGTATTTCTCGTCACAGAGGTTGTACGTTAACGCGGCAGGCATGTGGATCTTCCACATCAGCCTTGTGCTGCCCAGCAGGGTGTCTCTAGGGCCTGCTTCCAAAAGCAGCACGGAACTGTGCGGGTCTTCTGTCAGCCTGTTGGCCAACACACAGCCTGCTGATCCAGCTCCCACAATGACGTAGCTGTAAGAGTTTGCCTTTTCAGAGCTCAGTTGAGACGATGCACGTGAAATTTTGAATTGCTGCTCATTGATGCCTAACACGTTCTTTAACGTATGTGCTTTAAACAGGCTTCCTGCTACTTTGCACATCACGGGACTGTGACATTTAAATCCTTTCATTAAATATGACATCTTTACTGATAGTCACTCTTGCAGAATTTCTGACAAAAATCCAGGGGTTTACCCTAGAAAAAATCCCAAAGATACTAATTAAGATGTAAGCATTACTACCTCTAAAATGTCAGTCATTTTCAGGTGACAATGGTATACTTTACCCATTTTCACTACCCAAAAAGTTAACAACAATGGCAATAAACCGGTAAACATTTACTATCTTATTATTCTTTTAATGCAGTCTATGCAGCAGTCAAACGTACTATTCTATTCAATTTCAAAAACTTCTCTGTAAGTCTGTGACAGTGGTATCACACAAGGCAATTCACAATGGAAATTATGAGTATGCTCACAGCACGCTCTGCCAGAGTGTCTCCACAAAACAAATGTGTAACAAACTCATTTCCACCTATCCCTAAGTTGAAAACTGCTGGATTTGCAGGGGTGTCTCCTAACACAGGGAAAGGCAAAATCTGTTCATCTGTGCCTTTCTGCCTTGCTGCTAAACCCAGACCCTGCAAGAGTGCTCAGAGTACAGTTACAATCTAACACCACCAGATCCTTAGGCTGAGTAAGAAAGGCAAGATTTTTACTTTCAGAGAATCCTGTGGGCCTTGGGAGTACCACAGCTTTAGCTCTGTGTTGCACTGCTTCGGGCACAGGGACTCAGAGCCAGATTTTCTGTGTGTCACAGGTACTGATCCTGCTGGCCAGCCTCAAGGGTTTCTCCTGCTCTCTCCCCCTGAAACCATTCCTTTTGGCCTAAACAATAAGAGAAATGGAGTGTCCTTAGACTGCAGATAATATTTCTCCCTGGCCCACGACTTCTGTCCAAGCTGTTGTTGTGTATTCTAGAGACAGCAACTTATCCAGAGTCCATTACACTTATCCCTTCCAGCACTGCCCAGCTGGTAGAGATAAGCAGGCATTCTCCTGAAATATGTTGAATCCCCAGTAACAAAATTAGGTGTAAATTGCTGCTAAATGTTAAAAAAATTTCCATTCACAATTACAATTTAATGCACAATCTCATTTGCAAATGTTCCTTTACTCTTGGGGAACAGATGGGAAGAAGCATAACTCTCTGACTTTTCTTAGGAAAACTTGTAATAAACTTGTTCAGGGCTGTACAAACCCCAAAACTTCCAAATGAACAACCAGCCATGGAGAACAATTTGTTCTGCAAAGAAAAAAAAAAAAAGGTGCTGGGCATATGTCTGAGCCTGAAGTTCACACAGCTGATTCTTTTTACATGGATAATTCAAAATTGTTCCCAGCTGAAGATGGGGATGGTGTTAGGTTTTTTTTTTTCTGCAGGTGAAGTCTATTAAAGGATTCTTTCTTGAAGAAAAAGGTTTATCAGCTTCTTGTGATGCAGCAGAAGACGCGAAGGTAGAGGGGTTTGTACTTGTTTTGTTGTGATTGAGAGGGTTATGGTTTTGTAGTACCTGTGTTTAACCTGCAGAACTGGTAGGCCACAGGACTTTATTGACCCAGGAGCAGCAGATTGGTGAGGAGGTTGGTAGAACATGGGCCTGATAATCTGGGAAAGATACTCTGTCCCAGTAGGGGACTATAGTTTTACGGCCAACTCTTCTAAATGTTGCACTGGCTATGTCAAAAGGAAATGGGTTGAAGTAGGGAGACCCTACTGGTCCTACTGGGATGCTCTGTACTCACTATCAACAAAAAAAATCTTTTGGACCATACTGGATGTTACTGCATGTCTTTATCTGGGTTCCCCCTATATCATGACCTCTTTATGAACATGTAATAAAATGCTCCTCAGTAATCTGTGAACAGACTTGAAGAAATGCATATGACAACAACATAAAATACATTCCCTGTATTGCAGTAGAGCCTCAAAATCTGGAGCTTATTTGAAAAAAGTTTGTATTTATGAAGCTGCTATTCAGCAGGGCTGGTGGTTGTACAAGACTGAGGAGAGCAGGAGCATCTCAGCAGGAAAATTCCATTGCTACAATATAATAATAACACAGCCCATCACACACTGGTTAGCTAGAGGTTAGCTAGAGGTGGGAATTCTGAAGCCAGAAATGTTGGGGCTCCTTGTGTCATTGTAACAGATTTCTGAATACAGTATCAGGCTGATGTAATCCATGGGTACCTACAATTGCAACTCTGTCCGGGGTCACATGTGAAAACAGACTTCTCTAAGGGACTCAGGGCACTCTCTGTCTGGGATAGAAGGCTGAACTGCCAAACAAGAAAGCTAAACCTAATGTTCCTTTTAAGTAACTTAAGTAGTATATTTTAAATCTTCTCCACCATGTGTTTTCAGCTATATAGTTAGATGTTATTTTCATGGTTTTCTTCACATTTTGTTGTTGTTTTACTTCAAATGGAACAGGACTGGCAGATTAACACCTGAGAGAATTTTTATCTTGCAAAGAGAGCTGGGATTGAAGTCAGTCAGCAGTGTCCTGGCCATAACAGTCAAGCAACTGACAGTCAGTGTGTAGATGATTCACAAACTTTGGTGCTTTTGAGTTCTGAAGTGCAGAGGTCAAAAATCAAGTCAGTCTGATTTAATATAAATCTAGCACACATGTTTTGACTGAATGTATTAGATGGTGTTAGGCAATGGACTAAAACACTAGTTTCAATGCACAATTCTTTTTGCCATATTGATTCACATCCACTCTCCTCTTTCAGTGGTCCCTCTGCATGAGCACTATCCTACTGCATTTATTCTAAACTGATCCTGAAACAAAAAGGAGAGGGTCATTGAGCGTGAAACACTCCTTGCTCCGTTGACAGAGGAGAAACGGGTATCCTCTTTGGCAGATGGAAAACATCTCCCAGAGATGGCCACAGCATAGGCAACACATAATGTAGAGGAGCAATTAGGCTTTGTCAGGACATTAACCCTTCATGTTACCACCAAATGCTGTCAGGCCTGACCTTCTAAAGTGCAGGAGGAAGAGCTCCTCAGGCTAAAGCATATCTTGCTTTTTGTTTGTTTGTTTTTCCCTGCTGCAGGCTGTGTAACAGGTTTAAATGTATCTGCTGCAGAATGTTTCGGACTAACTTTCCCTTCAGTCCTGCTAGGAAGAAAGTTCATTCACTTTCAAAAACTTCGTGGTGAGTTTCATTTCTAGGGCTGAAAGTGTTCAAGCCGACTTACCTCGCCGCCCCCTCCTCTGTGCACAAGCGTGTCTGCGAGCTCCGGCGGGTCCGGGGCTGCCCGCGACCCGGCTCTGGGGGCTCCCGAACCGGACCGGGGCCGCGGCCGCTCCCGCCCGGCCGCCCGAGCAGGAGGGAGATGGGTCTGTCCCGGTCCCCTCAGCAAGACGGGGCACCCCCAGGCCGCGTCTCTCAGGCCAGGCCGGGGAGGCCGCTCGTGTGTGGGGGCTGCCGCCGACCCTCGGCAGCCACCGCCCAGCCCGGCGGGCGGAGCGCGGGGTGGTCCCTGGGAGCGCGGGGGCCGCCGGCGGGAGGCGAGTGCGGGTGCGGGGGGAGAGCTCCGCGGGGAGGCAGGGCAGGAGCGCGGCCGGGACTTCCCCCCGGAACGCACCCTTTGGCCGCTGTGCGGGATGTGCCAGAGCGGAAAGCGCCCAGAGGGGCAGCGGGCGAAGTCCTCAGCCTCGGCCATCCCGCCGGACTCCCCGGGCGGCTGCGCTGCTCCGCCGCTCCCGCACCCCGCCGGGACAGGGCTGCCAGCTCCGCCAGTGCCACCGCGACAGGGTTGCCCGGTCCCCCAGGACGGGGCTGCCAGCTCCACCAGGCTCCCCCGGGCCAGGGCTGCCAGCTCCGCCGCGGAACTCCGGGGCGCGGGGCAGACCCAGCCCCGCGCTGAGGCGACCCCACCCCGCTCCTTCCCGGAGCGCTCCAACTTTTTCACCCCGCTCTTAGCAGGGCGGAAAAAACTTTTCCCCCACCCTCAGCGGCGAAAACGCTTTCCAGTGGGAGCACTGGGAGCTGCAACGCGGCCGGGGATGGAACCCCAGGTGTCCCCGGTCCGTGCCCGGCACTGACGGGAGGTAACTCTGCCTGTGTGAGCGCTGGGCGCAGTGCTCCAAGGCAGCCCGCGGAAGCTGAGCTGGAACTTGCCGCTGAAGGCTTCAATTGCGATCCTTACCTGGGCAATGCGTGTTTCCAGGAGAAAGCCTTGGTTTGGAAGTGAGAGCCGCAAACGCGCTGTCCCGACGGGCCCGTCTGGGTTGACTGATTCGTTACCTCAGCAGTGACGACTTTGGGGTTTGGTTGTATCACTGATATGTGTGTGTTCAATCATAATTCTGAATAGTTTCCCACTGGGTAGGCAGAACAGCTAATAATTTCACAATATTACTCAGATAAGTTACTTCTCTATTGGCTTTGTCCTCTGACTATCTTCAGTATATGCTAATGCAGTCCATATTCGTTGTAGACTAAAATGCATTGAAACGTGTCGGTGGTGAGAATATCTCAAAATTCCCTGAGAAATGGCCAGGGATTGGTATTGTGTGAAGAGTCAGTGCCACTCCTGGAGGGTAAACCCAGGAGTCTTGTTTACCCTTTCAGAATGCTCATGGCAGAGCAAAGCCGATGTAATGAAGACAAATCAAGATTATTGTGACATCCTGTAATTTCTCCTGACATCTAAGGACAATGGTCTCTGCTGCAACATCTTTGATGTTCCTTGTAGATGCTGGGGTTTTTTCCAAGTCCTTCCTTATTCCTCTTAGAATGTATTGAATCATTAATAGTTTTCTAGCCTAATCACTTGTTAATATTTTTGTTAATCAGATAAATGGACAGTCTCGGTGTGGTTGGTTATTCACACTCAAGTATCACACTCCAAATTTCTGAATAATTATTTGTTAATGGAAAAGAGTAATTGTTCCCTCTGGAACTATGAGTGAATGTGTACTTGATATAAGTGGTCTTTAATCTTTGCAGTGATTAAGAATGCTTGAAACCAAACTGATGTCTGTGTTTGCAGTGTTGAAATAATTCTGTACAATTTCAATGCTGTTATTTGGTAAGCAAATAAAAAGTCTATAGAAAACATGCACTAAATATGGATAAGAGTATAGAAATTTCATTAAGTAACAGAGCAATTTCAGCAGTGAAGTAGGGGTAGCTGTAGAGCACAAACTTCTAAGTTCATTGTTTGGAATGTGAAAAAGTAGAGGAGTTTCCACTTCATTGTAAGGGCTCCTCCAGTATTTCATGGGTTGTGGACTAGAAATTGGTGACAATATCTTATCCCTTTGTTACCAACTGAATCATACACATGGCCTTTAAACAGAAATTTTGAGAATTCTGTGCAGGTGAATTTGCTGTTTTTTAATGCATGGATACTTGAATATTTATCATTCTCAAGTCAGTATTCACTGCAAACTAAGCTGAAACTACTCATTGTTTCCTGTTGCAATATTTATCAGGTATATTCAGCAGATTTTCCCCTGGATGTTTGCAAAAATATGGGAAAAATAAGTGTTCTGGCTATACAGATGTTTGAATGTTAAAATCCTGTTAAGATGCAGATGATTTCGGTCTTAGGTGACTTGATATATACTGGCCTTGGCAAATTTTGCCTTTCACCTTCCTTCTCTTAAGTTTTATGCTTGTTAGAGTAAGCTGCACTTCAGGAATTAGTTATTTTGTAGCTTTTGCTCAGGGTAAAACTCTAAACAAAAAGGAAGAGAGGAGATGAGATGAGGACTGATGAGACCTCAGGTTGCAGGGGGAGGTGGTACATTCCAGTAACATGGGAGGAATTGGCAGGGAGCAGATTCAGACTGATATGCCTTGCCTCTTTCAAAGTGGGGAAGAAAAGTAAATTAAGTAAAGTAATTAACACCTCCAATATTGATGATTAATCATTCTGCATTGCTTTTTAGCACACTTTCTATGTATGGACATTGGAAATAATTTAAGTAAATCTGTGTGCATGTTCTCTAAATTCTATTGAAATACACATAAATGAATCCATAAATACTATATATTGGTAAGTATTATGATGATAATTGATGATAGCT
The DNA here is from genome assembly GCA_013398275.1 of Promerops cafer. NCBI lineage: Eukaryota > Metazoa > Chordata > Aves > Passeriformes > Nectariniidae > Promerops > Promerops cafer. The sequence goes on along the minus strand of VZSE01002590.1, from coordinate 1,469,408 downwards.
TTTAGAGACTTGTTTCAAAGTGATTTTTTTTCTCTTCTAGAGCTCCTCACAATCAATTCAGTTGGAGGATGTGAGTGTTTTCTCCTTGCTGCTCTACTTGTGACTGTGTCTCACTGCTGTGACAGCCCGTGCCATCTCAGATGGAGGTAAGAGTTCTCACCTTCTTGAGCTTTTGTATTCTGTAGAATTTTGTTGCAAGCATCCTTCTAGATAAGGTCATATAAAAGAGACTGCCTTCTAGGTATTATTGCAATAGGAAGGCTCTCAAGTGTGTTCAGGAAGCTCCAGCTTCACTATTTCAGTTCAAACCAGTCCTGTGCTTTTGAAGGCAGCTGCCCGACCAAACCAGGCTTGGTTGCTGTTGCAGGGTGGTCGAGGAGTGCAGCCTCGCTGCCCTCAGGTGGAATGAAACTGGAAGATGTGCTGGCTGTATGAAATTGCAGCTAGGTCTTTTGGGTGTATTATACTGATTTTTGTAAAATAAGGGAAAAAGTGCACTCTACAATGGATAATGAAAAGCTAACAAGAGGTTTGGATGATAAGTACAGGACAAGAAAAAAATACTCCACTTCCGATTTCTATGTCTTTCCACTGAATAAAATAATTTATTACATAAGTAAAATACAAACAGTGACTGTAGTTTTAGTTCTTCATTTCACTTTTACCTAATGATCACTTATATAACATCTTCATCTCCTGGTAATATTAGAGTAGGAATCAGAATATGACATTAAACCCACAGCTGCACTCTTCAGCTGTTGCTTCTATGTACATGTTTCTGGAATGAATCCTAGCTTAACATCTCTCACATAGTATTTTATACTTTAAGTTCCTACATTGTGCAATTTTAATATACATAACCTGTACAGTATAAATATAGTTACTTTGGAGATGACAGTGGTACTCTGTATGCAGAATTCAGTGCATACAATTCAAAAGATGAAGGGTAGCTGAAGTCAAGTGAATTAAGTAAGTTTTTTTATTTTTTCACAACACTTCCAGAAAAATCTCAGTTAAAGTTAGTATTAACAAAATACAAAAAATATGTATCAGCAGAAGATCAATTCATGTGCACTGGGAAAAAAGGGCATTTGGGGAAAGGAATCTTCGGTGAAGTTCCTACAGGCTCCTCAGTAACCAGCTCCATTACCACACAAACGCAGCTCGCTCCCGTAACATCCTGACACCAAAACGCTGCCACTCCCTCTGGTATATCCACAGCTCCTGAGTTGTGTCCAGACAAGCCAAAACTGCACCTCCTTTCCAGGCAATCAAACGTGGATCCATATCCTAAATTCAAAACACAGGTTGCACACAATCATTGGTCTCATATTGCATTGTTCTGCAAAGCTGTATCAAATTTTTCCAGCAGTATTCACCAGTTAGAATCTGGTGGGGTAGGGAAGGAGAAAAGTTTTTCAGTATTATCCAGGGAAAAATAGTGAGATAAAAATATTTAATTGATATTCAAGATGCTTTGAGAAGTCACATTTTAAGATGCTTTCAAAGCACACCATGAAAATCTTGCCTTCAGTAATGGAGGCTCTGAAATAGATGTAAGAATATTTACAAGTTTTGCCTGATTAATGCCAAATGAAAATTAATCTCAATGCCTGTTTTTCTATTATCTTGATAGTACTAAAAAAGAAAAAATAACCTGTCTCCTCAGCAAGAAATTGTGATCTTCATGGGCCAGTACTAACTGCTTCTTTAAGAATGGGGCCTTGAGCTAATAAACACTTCAGTGATTGGTACCAGTCACAGTCTTGCTATGCCTCTAACTCCCTGTCTCTAACCAGCCAGTGCTATGTTATAGGCTGAAAGCTCCCTTAAATCTCAGATATTCAACTACTCTGGGATTTTGACAGAATTTTTTTCTTTTAACCTTTCAAAGATTTCAACCCATCATAGTTTACTAACTACTTAGCTATCAGTTAACAGTTACCTTAGGCCTTGTGATGACCTCAACATTTTCAACAACTCTTCTGAAAGAAGGTGGCATTTTGTTGAGAATTCGGTGTTGAAGAAACTCTTGAGCTTTATGAAACATAAGGCCTCCTCCCACTACTAAGATGGAGCTGTACATCTTCTTTTTTGTATCATCAGATGCTGGAATGAATGAATATATAGAAATCTGTTTTTTAAAGTTAATATGACTTGTGTTACAATTAATTTAGTGCAAGTCAAACCAGATAGAAACCAATGTTTGCTTTAAAAATTCTTCTTCTATTCCTTGGACATGTAGCTCGAGAAACATCAACAAAGATGCAAGCATAAGAAACAGTATAGCTACTCTCCAGGTGATAAAACATAGGGACACATCTTTCTTTGGTGAAATACAGGAGTTACATGAATCCACCTGGAGGTCTATTTTACAGACTTGCACACATGTAATTCTTACCACAGCAGTCGATACTATGAAGGATGGCTTTGTCCAGGCCCAGGGCTTTGCCTTCAAACTGAGAAACAGCAGTTTTCCTGGACATGTGTGCAGTTAAAGGTTCCTCTGTATCATTGCCCGGTATCATACAGTCGCCCTGGGAAGCTCCCAGTTCCACTTCTTGTGGGTAGATCCTCTCTGAAATGTCTGAGGATTGGCCTCTCAATTCTCCCTCAAATGCACCAGGCTTTGACGTAGATTTTCTGTCAGCTGTAGCTTTTGCAGACTTAAAAATGAGAAAACAAGTTGAAAAATGGAAGAAGGTCACAGCCAGTTACAGAAGAGTACAAAGACTTAAGTAAGCACCATTGTACTTCCCTTCACCTTTCTGCACAGCAAGGGTAAGCCCTGCATTATTACCTCATCTAATTTTCATTTTAATCCTCATGTTCTAAGAAAGGGCTTATTTTGAACTCCACCACATTGATCAATCCCATAAAAGAGGGATCCCTTCTTAGACTTTAAAAATGCACACTTCTAATTAAAGAATTGTTTAGGCATCTGTAACTACTTTAAATTTATTCTTTAATACTTCTGACCGAGGTAACAAACTCTGGTTTCTGAGATGAGCTAATGAGTCCTCATTTTATTCCCCAATTAACTGACAGTTAATGAAAAATAAAACCAGCAATCACACACCTGCTCCTGCTTACTTTGTGTGGCCAGCAGATAATGTTCATCATGAGGATCCTCAGGATCACCTTGTGACCTGTGCTGCAAAATTGTCATTTTTTGTCCAACAATTCCAAAAGTTGCTGGATAAAACAGAGCCATGGGTGCCTGAAGAGAGATTTGGCATGGTATGACTACAGTATTGCTTCTTTTGGCAGTTACTACAGGAAAAAGAAAAGTTTTGTTCTATTTTCCTCACAATTCAAAATAAAATAGAGGTGTTTTTTTCCCAGGTAGTTTGTAAAATACTCAAGTGTCTTCTGTTTCTTTAATTTAAAAAAATCCCAACCAATACACAAGTTTCTTTACAGATTTAGCATTGTATGATAAATAAGTACTCAAACGCTGTTTGTTACAAAATTAGAAAATTCAATGGTGAGCTGAAAAACTTGCAGAATTAACATTAATGCTTTGCACTTGAAGGATAATTATCATATTTAGATGAAGGAACAACCATTGTGACTGAAGCTACTTAGAAAGTCTTGTGCATCCACCAGTGCTGCATTAGGCCCACTCATACATATAGGAATTAATTTTATCTATAAGCACAATTTAAGAGCAATCTGTAAATCACATGGGCTTAGTAGCACTGGACTGATACAAACTGAAGCTCTGAGTCTGAATGCTCATTATACTTGTAATTTAATTAAAAAATCACCTGTAATTTTTCATCCCCTAATCGGAACTGGTACAACAGAGCTGGAGAATCCGGATGCCGAATTTGGAACTCGTGATCTTGTAATCCAGAAATATCCTAAGGTACAGAAACAATGGAAACAAAAAAAAGTATCTTATATATTTATCCAGCTGCATAATCTATTTAACTACAGAACATAACAAAAAGTAACAAAACTCTCTTCTAATCATGGATTTAATTTATCTGTTCTTGAGTTTTTAGAAGTCTTTTCCATGTAGTGTGATGTGCCAGACAGCTTTCTACCTGCCTAAGCCTCTACACTGAGGGTTTTGTAGGAAGAAGAGGCCTGCTGGCAGATCTTACAGAAGTGAAGTTGAAACAAGTATGCAATTATTATCAGCTTCTTTCAGCAATAACAAATAAATTATCTTTCTAAGGGTTGAGATTCCTTTCAGCTAGAGGAAAAACAAACCAAGTTACAAACATTTCAAGTCTAAAGCTTCTACAGCTTTTGTCAGTATTCTCCTGAGTAAAATATTTACAATTAACTCGGACTCACAGAAAGGCTCCCCAGAGTAATATTCTGTAAAAGAAAAGAAAATTACTTGGATAACACATGATTTGCCCCTTCTCACCTGATCTAGATGACAAAATGTCTCCTTTAGGTGCTGAAGCAGCAGGCAATCCAACTTATTAGTTAACTGGCAGTCTCTGTATGGGAATCCTGCTCGCTGCATAAGCCAATAGAAACACCTTGACACATCAGATCCTCCATATGCAAGGCACAGCCTAAAGCACAGAGAAGAAAAAGATCTCTTTATGTAGTTGCTGAAATACTGGCTGACTGCAGTGATAGGGAGAGGAATGCTAGGAAGATTTTAGACATGCTGGGATCATGACTTCCACAGGGTTTGCAGAACACAGTGTTAGTTCTGATCAGTTCTGCCTGTTTTCTTTTCAAGATAATTCTTTAAGGTTCATATTGTAACAGCTGATTTTGTTAAATGCCTCAGAGTAAGAAAACCCCTATATTTATAGAAATTTTGTCTCCTTTTAAAAGAAGTCAGATCTTTGGTAAGCAATAAGTCCATGATTATAATAATTCTGCAAACTCTAAGGTACCTGGTGTTGCGATGGGAAACACCATCTTCTACACAGCAAACACTTGTCTTCTGATCTCCCACATCTACAATGCATGCACTGCTTAAACCACTTCCAAAGGTAGCACAGACAGACTCCTGGTGTACAATAATTCCTAGCAACATGAGAAAAAATTATATTCAATTCATGCCAAACTTTACAGTCATGTAGCTGACATTTAAAGGACATTTTAATGTCTTTTAAAGATCTACAAAATAGCCTGACTCTGCACTGAAAGCCTGTATGTTTACTGAAGATGGGGTGGGGGATACTGAGAGACTTTTTTGTTGGATAAGGCTTTAAAAGTCCTGGAAAAAAGCTAAGAGCAGGGTCAAATGATCCTTTTTCTACAAGATTAAAGGTATTATCTCCAAATTTTAATTATTTTTTTAATCTGGTAGTGCAGGGTCTTGTCTATCAGATGTACATGAAGTGTTTCCCTATTTTTTTTCTGGTTTTAATCAAATAGCATTATTATTAGCATCTCAGATATGGTCTGAGTAGTTATGAAATAAGGTCCAATTTGACCCTCTGTTTTCCTTACAATCCATCTTTACAGAGTGCATTTGTGTCACAAGCCCATACTTAAACCTGGGAAGTACCAGAGATTCCACTCTGTCCTTCTAGACTATCACGCATTTCAGAAATACTTAAGAAATCAGACTGTTGCTACTTTTACCTCAGCTGAATGAGAAGCCCACAGCTGGAATGCATAACAGCAAACCAAAAAACTTGTTTCAATATTAGCCAACCATTTTGCCCCTTTAAAAGAGACAGCAGTTATGTGATTGGCAAAAAATGAGGGGGCTAGTCCCAGCTAACCTGGGACTGATGTGCAAAAATATGCCTTAAAAGAAAAAAAAAAGAAATCTTCATGCAATTAATCATTAAGTACTTGCTTCATTATAGTTTTTACCTGAGAAGCCCATCTTCATTAGAACCATATTTACCATTTCTTTCACGTGTTGCTTATTATAGATGTCTGGAATTAGTAAAATGCATCTGTAGTACTGAAGACAAGAAGACTAAATTAAAGCCAGCTCTCAAATAAAGTTTGATATACAACTTACTAAAAAAAAAAATCAAAGTTTTAGGAAAGGCGAAGGTTTTTAATACTTTAAAAAATGTGTTCAAAGTAAGTGCCAAGAGTCTATAGCCATTAAAATGTTTAAAAGTACATCAGGCATGAGACAAACACCTACTTGGCAAGGATAAGCAGTTATACAAGTATCAGGCAACCCTTCCCCAGGTGCCTCCTTTACAGTCAACAAAAAAAACCCAAACAAAGACTAAGACTGTGAAATGTCTATCATGGGATTTCTAAACATCCTTGTTAGAAGTTCTATCAACAGCTTTTGTCTTAAAGACATGGACAAAATTCCAGATGAAGTCTTGGGAACTCTGCTCACCAGCAGAAAGAAGGTATTTAGGAAGAAAAGCCCCAGTAAGAGGCTACCAATAACAGCAAGTTGCTTCTCTTTTACCCCAACACTTAGAGAAGTGGATACAGCCCACACCACATAAATGTGCTGTTCACAGCTCACCTTTAGGTCTTTCAGTGGTATTTCCAGGTATTTTTGTATTGCATGTGACCATATAACTTCCAGGTCTGCCAGTACTGCAGTGAGGGAGCCACCAGGCCCTGCGTGGAGATTCAGCTGCCCCCTTCTAATGGGCCAATGTATGTTATAAGAATCTAATGGATTAACATATAGTGCCTGAAAAGAAGAGATTACATTCTGGGAATTGCTTTTCCCAAAAAAATAGTAACAAAATGAGTAACAACTGGGAAGAAAAGTATTTCAGAAGCAGATACAAGACACTGCAGAGCTCAGACTGATGTAACAGCAATATAGCGGATTTCTTTGTACAGGGCTTGATTATAAACCATTAAAATAAAAAGACAGCAAAGACATTGTTTAGATTGTTTGAATGTTCTTACCCACAGACACCTAGTGAACATAAAGGTATATTTTTCCATTACCTCATATTAGAAACTAAAATAATTTAAACACTTTGAGGCCCACAAATATCAAGTTACTCAGCAGCAATTCCATGTAGTGATACTTTTATCACTTTCTTGCCTTTTCTCTGAATTATGCCATATGGGTAAAGTTCTCACCTACTCCCTGCAAAAACCCTGACTTATAGTAGCAAGGGATCCAAGATACTTGTTAAGCAAATGGGGGAAACCCTCTTGTCTTGCTGAATGATAAAAAATACTCAGTTACTCCACAGTAAAGTTTCTCAGTTTTGCTTGGTTAGCTTTACACATCTTTCAGTACATATTAACTTACAGCAGACTGCAACTGATCAATGGCTGCATTAAAACACATGAAGCCTCATTCAGCAGAAAAATCAATCTTACCTCTTCTCCTACCAAAAACTCAGGATGATTTGATGTGTTTGTCCACTTGGCCCCAGAGCTGTGATCCAAAATGGCAGGCCTCATCTGTCTGTTGTATGACCTAGCCTGAAATGTAACCAAACCAAATCCTGTTGTTAAATATTTTACTCATCACTTTTTTGCACGGAAGAAAAATTAAATACCCCTTTGAACACAGCCCTTAAGGAAACACTTACAGTCTTAATTTTCTCATGTTTTCAGAATTAGGTAACACAATAGCACTTATGCATATTTGGTTTAGAAAGGAAATCTATTCTTGTCCACTGAAGCATAGCATCACACTCAAGGACTGTGTAAATGAACAATTTAAGAATGAGTTACCTGATCAGGTGACACTGGTATGCGCCTTGCTCCATTCGACATCTTTTTGGACCATATTGCTTGGTCCACCATTTTAAGGCCATTTTGTCTCTGCTCAGAACTTTCAGGTTTCTAAGGAAAACCCCAAATATGCAATGTAAATACTTTCAAACCACGTCTGTATACTGGTAATACTGAAGCTATTAGGAAACAACGAAATCTTTACTGTGGTTGATAGACTGTAGAAAGGACAGATGCAAAGTGAACTTATGCTCATTTTTAAAGAAACTATTTTTTGTCTTAGAGTTTCCAACACATATTCAAGTCAACTTGAATCTTTTAACTGCTTTTAGTGGCTGCTGGACTTCATCTCTAGTGATGTGTTCAGGCCATTATCTACTTAACTACAGACATATGAAGTAGGAGCAAAAAAGTTTGAATAAATCTCAATTATTTAAAGGTGAGGTTTAATATTAGAGAGGTAAATTTGATTTTTACAGATTGAGATTACAGGTAAGATTATTACATATGTGATTTGACCAGGCTGGACTAAAATGACTTGCTGTGTTACCCAAGTCACAAACTAACTAACTAACACATTCACAAACGGAGAAGTCTGATTCTAATGCTACAGTTGGCATTCCATCAGAAGAAATACTGAGTGTGGTACCAGACCACAGCACAGGGAAATCAACATGTACAAACCCTCAACCTATCAACTCTTTAGATTTAGTTCATTGCAAACAAGTCAAATAAAACGCAAACACAGACTGGTCCAAGCCTACTGACTTCAGTAGGTGACATCTACAATCCTTAAAAGAGCGAAAAAAAAAGTCTGACTGGAGAGGTATTCTCCTCTGGAAAACCATGAAGGATGAAGGGCACACATGCACTACACAACAAAGCAAACCACCCCAGAACAGGCGATGGACACTCGGACTTTGGCGGGGCCGCGCCCGGCGCCGCGCTTACATTGAGGCCGTCCCGGAGGAGCCAGCTGTCCCTGTAGGCCGCCTGGCCCGGCTGCTTGTGCCGCCGCGCGATCACGTGCGGGATGCCCGCGGGCAGCGTGTCCGTGGCCCGCCCGAGCCGCAGGGTGGTCGAGCCGGGGTGGATCACCACGATGAAGTTGCTCTGTATTTGCTGAAAGCAGCAGAACGCGCACGGAGTCAGCCCGAGTCCCCAGGACCACCTGGAGCTGCCGGCGCTTCCACACCCCCCTCCGCAGGCCTTTAAAAGGCCGAGTCCGGGCCGGGCCCGCCCCAGCGGGGAGGGAGCAGCGCCGGAGCAGCCGCCGCTCGGCTCCGGGCCTCACCTCCTGCAGGGACTCGGGCACGGCGGCGGGGACGATGGGCCGCTTCACGCCGCGCTGCTCGCGCTCCCGGTCGCGCTCCTTGTCCTTGCCGTTCTCCGCCTCGCCCTTCTCCGCCTGGGTCATGCTCCGGCCGGGCGGAAGCCGCGTCTACCGGGCCCGAGCGGCGCCGAGCCCGGCGCGGGGCGGAAGCGGGCGGGCCCTGGCCCGGCACCGCCCCTCGAGCAGGTACCGGGAGGGACCTCGGCGGCTCCCGGGCTCTGCCTGGGATGGCCCCGCTTCTAGCGGAGTGCGGGGCTCCTGCCCCGGCGCTGAGGAGCCCAGCAGCGGCACGGGGAGCCTGGGGAGCAGCCCTGCCGCTGCCGCGGGTCTAGAGCACCAGCCGAACGCTGTCAGCTGGACTGGTAGTGCTGGTGGGGCTGCAGGAGGGGCTTACACAGCTTAGAACTCCCCTCTATACAAAGGCTGTAGTACAGCTGGTGTACGTGGTACAGCTGTAAAGGCTGTAAAGGGCCAACGATGCCCAGCCTCCCTGTTTGTGGGCAGCGAGTTCCTTTACAAACCATGCAGATAGGATGTTTGACTGGAGCTGGGGGAGATGTGGTTTTTAAAGGCTGAAAGTTGCCGTTACCTTACAACCAAGTTTAAAAGACGGGAACTTTGTGTTAGGTAGGTGCAGTAGGAGTGGGAGCTGCTGGAGTGGCTTTTTAATTGAGGGGCATTGTTGATTAATTTCCGGCTAACGAAAGGAATACATTCGGTGCAGCTGCAGGTGGAGCTGCTGGGGGCCAGGAAGCCCAGGTGAGAGAACCCAGGCACGGCAGCAGCCCGTGACCCCCAGACTTTGCCATGCTTACACTGAGGGTATAAAAACCCAGGGGTTCCTTTGTTTGGGGTCCCTCCTCGGAGGCAGTTTTTGTTATTTACTTATTGCACCAAGATTAAGTTATTTTAAGGATCTGGACGACTAAGACTCTGCTTTGGGAAACCTGGGGTTGAGCTGGTAAGGAAACCTGGTCTGAGCGTGGTGTGTGCAGGGAGTCAAGCAGGGCAAGTTTTGATCTCAGCTTATGGGGTGTGGATGTAACTGCCAGCGTGGCGCCTGAATGGCGAGACAGGAACATTTCCTTAACAAGAAATTATTAAGGAGACTTAAGTGAAAAATTTGCAGTGGCACTATGTGGAAAATAATTTAATCCAGATTCTTGTTGGCTAATTTTTTCTCAAATGGATGCAGCCCTCTTTAAGCAAAAATCCCCCAAAACCCACAAATGCTAAATGAACTCCAAGAACACTGAGAGACTCCCATCCTGAAAAGGGGTATATTAGATAAAAGACAGTTACCGTTTGAAAAAAAGTAACCGTTCTGAGATAGCTGTCAGTATTTGAGTTCACCTCCTTTTTCTTTATGTAATAAAAACATCACCGAATTTTATAAAATTAAAAAACCCCAAAATTTGTACAGTAAATTTGTTTATACATTTCAGTAAGTTTATAGGGGAGAATGAAGGTGTTTCAAGAGGTGTTTTCGTTAAAAAAATGATTATGGGCCCTAGTGAAGCAAGGGTTGTCAAACAAAGTAATTTGTTAACTGCATTTTTTGAAGTGCTAAGAGTATCATTAATAGAAGGAAAATACAGCAAAGTACAGAGTGTTTGTCCCGAGAGAGTGAATACAAAACCTCTTAGGAAGTGCTTCTTTGACTCGAGGGACCATCTCTATCAACTATAAATATGTATTTTTTCTCATCTGAATTGCAGAAGGCTTATTGTACCTGATTTTGTCAGTTTCTAAAAATGATGAGAAAATCAGCCTTGTGACAAGCCAAATATAATTTACTTATAACTTTGCAACTACAGTAAAATGTTCAGAAACTATACAAAGACTTTAGACAGTAAACATGTATTTAATGAAGCTGTGGTTCAGTTACACTGGATCCTTGAGGAAGGAGTTCCCAGTACAACTTCATTAATCTGCTTCTATCACAGAACAGTTTCCAGTCAGGCATACACATCCCCATTTGGTCCACCACTAAACTCTTCTTTTCATCTGGCAGATGTGTATGCTTGTGCCTGCCTCCTCAGCAGGCGTTTACCTAAAAGATAAAGTAATAACAGTACCTTTAAAGAGGCCTTTCTTTGTGAGATAAAATTAAGTAAAAAATTTTAAATATTGTTTTTAATTTAGCTAAATGAGATGTGAAAGACTTGCTGACTTTATTTCTGAGCAGGTTCCACATTGCTGGGATTACCCAAAAGCCATCTCCACAGTCTTTGCTGGCCTTGTGTCTACTCAACAAGAAAAAAGCACCACAACGTCCCGGGGTTTTCCTCCCACTTGGAAGAAGCTTATCCTTGTTCGAGTGGACTGAAATACTGGTGTATGTGTTTCCTGGTATATGAACTTTTTCCTACAAGGTTTACAGGTATTAACCACCTGCGTGGGTTGTTTTTTTTCCCCTTGTAACTTTTATTACAGTAACAATGGGAGGGACTGATGGAAAACAAGGATTGTTTACCTAAGTCTTAAAGTAAATTAAAGCATACTGTAAATACACTCAGTGTCAGCTGTAACTCCCAGCAGCCAAACTGATTTTTAAACGGAATTAAATATCAAGCAGCTGTAAGCAATTTAAAACCTCTTTTACCTCTGTTTTTAAGCAATTCTAATTTTTAGACTTTACTGGAATTCAAGATTGGTATGGCTGTATCATTGTAATGGGGGAAAAAAAAACATTTTTACTGTCTTGTAGTAACTTTTTTTTTCTTTCTTTTCTGTTGAGAAATATCAACTTTAACCAAAACCCCTCACATGTCATATAACTATTAGAAATGCAAACAAAGCTTCATTTTCCAACAATCTTATCTTTAAATTAGCAGCCAAAACGGATGAGAAGCTATAACTTATTAGTTGTGCTCAAAAATCTTTGCCATGCTTTGTCTATCAACTTCTGTGCAATTAAAAGTGAAAGCCCACTATTCCTAAACCAAAATCTTTTTTAACATCCCTTCCCCTTGCTTTTTCTCCCCTTTACTGGAACCACCTTTAATTCTCTTATTATTGAATAATTTGATTATTTTCCTGTTTTGGTAACTTCTGCAGCAGGAGGCCAAAACACTGCATTCTACCTTAACCCTGAATTAACACTGCTCTTAAAAAAACCCCCAAACCCTTCAAGGCAGGATACAGCAGATTTGGAATTACCTTCCTCATCCACCTCCAGCCATGGGTGGTGGACTGGGGCCTCCACCCCAGTGATTTATTCGGCCCATCCTACGGCGAGGTTGTGCTGGAGGCCTGAAAAGAAAGGAATTCTACTGTCATTAAACTTTTCAACTAGAAATACAATAACACTGTCTCTAAATGTCAGTAGTGAGAAAGTCTGAACCTCTGAACAAGTTGAGTTTCAGCTGAAAAGCTGTAAAAAAACCCCAACCCCACTTCCACAAAAATCCTCTCCTGTTTCATTACTGCTGTGTGATGTGAGAAGGCTACAGATCACTGATACTTTTACACAGTCCTACAGAACACTTAGGCTGCAGTGTTCATAGAAATTATACCCCATAACAGTGTTTTGCTTTATCTGTAGGTAAGGTAATACAAGAAATGACTGCACTAATGCAAGCCCAGTGCTGAGTATAAATATGTCTAAGAAAAGTAGAATTTTAACAAAGACATATCTTGTCTCCTAGGCAGGCTTCAAAAATATTTTCTGTGTATGTTAGTCTGTACTGCTTTTGCAGCTGTCCAAAGCTGTGTATTGTTACCAACAATAGTGCAGATGACCATTTTAGCCTTCCAGCACAACCCAGTTCAACGAAAATCACAACTGTAAGTTACTCAGATTCATGTCACTTCACCAGGTCAGGGGAAAAAACCGGCGTGAAAACGAAAAAAATACCCTCTTCCGTCATGGTATCCTGAATAGGAGGAAGATGTGTAGCCTCTTCTTCTCAAGTCTGGTTGAATAATGCTCTGGAAACTGAAAAATTAAAACAAGGGTTAGGTGAATTGATAGCTAGATATAGTTTTTGAATTTTTTGATTGGAAGATAAGAAATGGCCTGAAAAATAGTAAGTAGTGTTCAGGAATGAAGAGTATATCCTCTCATGATCACTGTTGTTTAAATCTTGGCAATTTGTCTCCTACATATGAAACTAAAACTTGAAATAATTCCACATTATAGTGAAGCTTAAACTATAAAATCAGGTTTTCTTGGTAATACACAAGAAATGCATAAAGTATAAGCTTGTAACTGAAATCACTAAGAACTGTTGAATACATCACATGAACTTTCTGTTTGTTAACTAGCTTTGATCTGGGGCCACACATTTCTGTTTAATGTGTTTGCTCTGTGATTACTTTTACATAGTCAGAATCTATTGTCACTAGTAGAAATTCTCCAAACAGCTTAATTATTGATCAGCTAGTAGCTACTTTTTAACAAAATTGTGTATTTTCTTCTTGCAGTATCAAAATACATGAAATGTAAGAAAAATCATTTGAACTGCCAATAAGTTAGTGTCACTTTTCATGCACTTTTTGTTAAGTATATTGTGCTTAACAAACACAACCACATAGTTGTAGTAAAGCATTTAGACATATGGAATGCTAGAGAGTAAATATAACATTTTTATTGTTGTGTTACTGATAGCAATGTGTAACTTCCACCTATGTCATATTTAAAATGAAGCTCACCAAAAGAATTAACTTCTACTTACAACAGAACCACAAAATCTGCTATCGACCAGAAGAAATCTGTTATAGATGACAAACTCCAGGGAGCCCGACTCTGGTTATCCAAAACTTGTCCTGTAACATATCCAGATACAAAACATCCAGTGACGTTCAGTGTGTGACACTGTACAGTACATTACACAAAACCAGATCTGCTAAGTCCAGCGTTTGCAGCTGGGGCGGTGAAACTGCACTTCACGGCAGCGAGTTTCATTTTCTGCAGGTTACTGCCCAAGCACTTGAACTAAAGGGGTCAGCACCGCCACAGGGGCTCTACGTCCAGAAAACCTACAGAAAGTACCGGCGCAGCGTCTGATTCCCCGTAAGCGGTTAAAGTGCTGCCCTGGGACGCTCCCGGTGTCTGCAGCACGCAGTTGGACTCGTCAAAGTCCCTAGACCCGGTTCAGAAGCAGACAGGGCTCGGCCACAGGCCGCAGGGCAGCGCGGGGTGACGCGACACCGGCAGCGGGCGGACCCTGCCGGGCTGTCCCGGCAGCGCTGGGGTGCCGCGCTCTGCGCANGCCGCCGCGCGCATGGGCAGCGGGGCGGTGACGGCGGCGCGGGGCGGCGCTGGGCTCCGCGTCCCCCCGGCGCAGAGCCGGAGGTTAACGGGTCCCGCTCAGGACAGGCTGATATCCAGGGGTCCCTGTCAGCAGCCCTGTTACTAACGGGTTTTCCCTCGGCACCCCGGTTGACGGGGGATCCCAGCTCTGCACCCGGGGGAACGAGGGGTGCCCCTGGGCAGCCGCTGTTATTAACGCGGTTTCCCCTCAGAGCCCCAGTACCGCGGGCGGTGCTCAGGCGGGACGGCTCCTCCCTCCGAGCGGGCGGATCTGGTTCACCCTAAAATGGATTTATTTTAGTGGTTCCAGTGCTGTCGGAGCTTCTCTGCCGCGTTTAGCAATAGTAACGGGAGCTGGAATAGTCTGTCACGGTTTCATAAAAACTGAGTGTCGCCTTCTGCAGTAATGATAGAAATATGGCCAAGTGGAGAGATGATTTAACTCTTCTCTCCAAAAGGAACTTTTGTCCCTGTATTTAATGACAAGTGTGTGGCTATGTATATTCACATTATGTTCGTGGGCATGTTCCGCCCTAAGTCGGGAATTTGTTTTAATTTATTTTATTTTTATAAAAACCTTGCCCAGCAAATAGTGGCTAGCATTCATTTTCTAGGAGAGTACATGCTTGTAAAATTGGGGGTAACCATACAGCTTTATAGGCAAATTTAATATAATACCCTCTCTCTCTGAGTTTTTAAGCTAACCTAATAGAGAAGGGATGTTTAATTCTGATGTGAAACAGCGGTAAAAAAAAATATGTAAAAACACTTAATACTTTGCAACAGCTGCCTTTTCCTATTGATGATGAGGTAAAGTCCTTTGCTAGGAGGGGCGTAACAGAAGAGTGTTTTCTGAAGTTAAAATTGTAATACAGTGTCTCTGACAGTGCAGCTGTCCCCCAGTAAAGAAATTGTTTGCAACTGACAGGTGTTTATAAATGTTCAATGTTTATAAATAAACTCTTGAAAACAACTGAAAGCAATTGGCAAAGAAAAGTATCAGTAACAAGGTGTCTAAAATAAATGTTTATCGTTATTGTAAGAGCTGGATGATCTGCAACTCAATAAATGGTGCAATACAAAAGCATTTAGCAAATAGTGCTGCGCAGTGCAAAGTGGGCATAAACACAGGCAGTATATTAAAATAATCCAGGGACACCACCTATGTACCTTTTGCTTTCCAAATGACAGAAAATCCCCAAACCCAAACAACAAAAAAGATGATTAATGAGTTCTTAATGTGCTGTAGGGTTTTTTGATTTTTTTTTTTTTTTGTTTGGGTTTTTTGTTTGTTTGGTTTTTGTTGTTGTTTTGTTTAGTTTTTTTGGCTGGGGGATTTTTCAGTAAAATAAAATGTGAGCTAGTCTTGTTTTTTTTAATAATGGTGATAAATAATGTTTCAGTGCCATAGGATTATACGAATAAAATGCAAACTTTCTCTGTGAAATGTACTTTCAATGAATGAAAGTAAAGAACTTTTTAAAAATCCTGTTTAAATTGAGAGTACTGGTGTGTGTGTGTATTCCTAACCATTTTATTTTTCCAAGAAGGGATGTCCAGGTGCTTAACAATGGCAAAATAACCAACCATTGTATAAAATGATACATGAAAATGTCAGTGTTTGTAGCTTATGAAGACAAGACTCACAAGCTGAGAGCAACATGATTCTGTTTATTGCAGAGTTAAGACAGTACTCACACACTTAGTGTGAGAATCTTTGGCCAGTCCTATGTACACAACCCAGTTGCAGACTTGGAATAAATCTGTCAGCCTGACAGTTTGTTACTTTTCTCAAGGTCTGAGGCTTTGAAGAAACAGGATGCCTTTCCTGTTCTTAGTGTGTAATCTAAATTCTTCCATTTTCCCCAGGAATTTTCTGCACTGTCAGGCTTTGCTATTTTCTTACAAGTGTTTAAAACTGTTTTTTAAGCACTAACATATTTATATATTTATTTATTTCAACATTTAACTTTTAGATGTGCAAATGTGACATTTATAAGGTAGGGTTAAAAGTCAATGGTAGCACTGCATTATCAACTGATTCTCTCTCGGGCTGTCCTTGTGTCAGGAGCTGAGTAAGAGGAGGGTTGGGAAGAGCTGTCCCCGTGCAGCTGCAGTTCGTGGTGGAGCTGTGGTGGAGCCTCATTCCTGGGAACACCACGGCCCTGGTGTCCCACTCAGCCCCACCTTGGCTCCCACCTTTGGGGCTGGCAGGTTCAGAGGATCAAGGGGCTGTGCACCTGTGCTTAATGAACAGTAGCAGAGGCATTTAGAGAGTCAGCAGCAGAAATGCAAGCCAGCTGGGTCTCCTTGTGAAGGTAGGTGCTGTGAGCAGAAGTGTGTAAGAGCTAAAAGCAGTGCTGTTTGGAAGCTGGGATTATTTGACAATAGGCCAAGGAAATATTTGTGCAATGCCATGAAGACTAGTGTGGGCCATATATTAGGATAATCAATTAAAAAAGGCCAGTGTTTTTACATTTCCTTTTTTTTAATGCCTTCTGAACTCTCAGTGGAATACCTTCTCTTTTTAGATGTTTGGGGGTTTTTTTTGCACTCTGTTCCAGGTGTAGATTTGTATATTTTGATTCCTTGGGAACTGTGTTTCATACCAACACCTAAGTACCTGTGTCTGAGTAACATATTACTGTCCTGTAGCAATGTTTTCTATTTTTTCATGAAAAGTACCAAAACCATGGGTCAGCTATTTTGATAGCATTTTCTATACTGAGGGGTGACCTTTTAGTTGTGGTGCAAGAGAACCTGAAAATGGTGTGCATAGAGTGGTAATACAGCATGAGCAGAAACTTGGCCCTGCCTTGAGGAGGAATTGCAATATACTGATCACATTCAATAGCAGAAATAGAAAAGGCACTTTTTTTTTTCTTGCTGGCCTGTAGTTATTTCACATAGTGATTATCATGTTGCACCAGCATACAATTAAAATGGAAGCATTCAAAACTTAATTTGGACTTGAATTATTCATAAAAGAGCTGATTGTTATGTAGTATTTGTTTTATGCACACAGAATTAATCCTGTATGTCTTAGAATGAGCAGGTCTTCTAAATTCCACATTACAAATGTAGAATGTTTGCTGCAACATAAATGTAACACTTAGCAGATATTTCACAGGATTCTATTTATTAACTGCTTTTATAAGAAAAATATAAATAACTTGCTGCTTATGGAAGAGCTGATACTCACTTCTTGGGTCTAGATTGTGTTGATTTAATGGCAAAATTTTTAATAGAATTTATCTGTTCAAGTAGCTTCAACTTTTGAATAATTGATTGAAGACCTAATTTTTTTATTCTTTGGTGCTCTAGATAGAGATATCTTTATACTGAGAGCCCACAATACATGAATATATCTTGTGCAGATTTCAACTGGAAGATACATTTTGCAAAATGAGCAGCTCTGATCCTGGCATAAAATCAAGTCAAGTGCATAAGCACATAATGCTGTGAACCAATTTTTCCCCTGGCTGGACAGAGACTAGATGTTCTACTAGAGGAATTGTCTGCAAATTGCTTGTTTATACAGTTTCTTGAGATCTGAATAACAAACATGAAGTAGCTTTAGTTCAAAATTATTGCAGTTAAGATTTTTGAAAGCACATACATGCGGGGGGAATGCCAAAGGACTGCCTTGTGCTTTTGTATTTCTTTAGATAACAGCATATCCTTATGTACAGAAAGCCATAGGTGTCTGTATGTGACTTATTCTTCTTAACAACAAAGACTTGACCCTTCACTAGAATGAAATTGGTGGTCGCCAATTTAAAGGTGTTTGAGAGTTTAGAAAGAAACTTCCCCACTCTAGGCAGAGTGAGTAGTGCTGCATTTAATGTTCGGGCAGAGAAAGAGCAGGTTCAGTCCTTGCTGGAAGTGTCTGAGCTGAGTGATGAAATCCCCGGGACTGGGGACTGGGGATCCTTGGGGTGTCCCTCGGGTGGCAGCGCGTGTGTGACAGAGCGCGCCCTGCCCTGTTTAGGCGCACTGCAAACGTTCCGCGCCCTCGGCACGGCGTAGCTGCATCCTCCTTTAGAGAAAAGCCTCACTCCCCTGCCGGCTGACACTTTGTAATGCATAAATGGCAAATTCTTCCCGGGTGGAGGACTGGTGTCAGCTACACAGATTTAGGGATTTGTTAGAAGTTTCATACAGGCAGAGTTTTGGGTAAAGTGGGAGAAATGCTTGTATGTTTACATATCATTATTTTATTGATGGGAATGATTGGGTTTTTTTTTTTGATTGGGGCTTGTTGGCTTTTTTTTCCTTCCTTTTTTTCCTCCACCTCTGGATACTTCTCCAAGTTAGTGGAATAGCAGACTTCCTTTTTTGTTAATGCTCATGACATGGGTCAACTGAAAATGAAAAGTCCTCAAACCTATGTGGTAAGTTAATGGCAAAGCCTGAAATAGAACTGCCCTGCTTACTCTCCTACTTACGTGATTTCTTGAGGATACACTTATATCTGTCAGGCAGAGGAAGCAAAAGCAGTCTCAGACTCTGTCAGTGTTTTAGTTTAAGGCAAATATCCTTTGCCTTGTTATACTTTCTGCTAATGCATGGGAATTTGATTTGTCATGTACCTGATGAGTCTGGATTGTGAATGTGTGCACACACACAGTGCCTACTTTGGCATGTTTTCCTTCTTTTTTTTTCTGAATTCTTTAAAAAATTTGCCTTTCTGTCTAAGGAAAAGTAAAATTTAATACAATGAAATTTGAAGAATAAGTGTTCACATTACAGATTATCCTTTTTCACTACTGTTCCTATATTTTAAAATCCTCTTTGTAAAGATAGCTTGTAAGCACACCTACAGATTTCACATAGTTATTGCCACCTCCTAGGTTTTACTTTGGTACCAGCAATGATGTCATTATGCTGTTGTGGTATCTTTACAAATGAGAAGGAATGATTAACCAGGGAAATGGATTTGTTAAGACAGAGGTGAATGTTGCCTTTTTTGCCAGACTGTTTAGCCCACAGACCAGGGCAGTACATCGGCTGCAGGTGACCATGTGGTTCAGCTGATGTCACAGTCTTCTACTGTGATTTTGGTCTTATCTGCACACAGAAATTTGCTTCTACTGGCTTGTTTAGCATGGTGGTACTAGGAAATCAGGGAGAGATGCTCTAAAGACTGGGAAAAGATAACCATTTGAAGGGGAAAATGGCATCTCAGAATGCTGAAGAGTGGTTTAAATGCCAGACATTATCATATCTATGCAAACCTGGTCTCCTTCAAAAGGTTTTACATTGAATGTGTTCTCTGGAGCCTGCTAGGGCACATAGTGTGTTTCTGTAATCTGAAAAAGCAGTCTTAATTGTTTGGCATACTGAATGACTGTCTGTTTTTGGTGATAGCTTGATTGTGAATACACTCAAAAGAGGGAAAAAAGCTTTGGCTCACTGATGCTGTGAAGCTGCCTGTAGATAGCTGGAACATTTTTATCAGCCACCTGGTGGGAGAGGTATGGGCTGTTTGACTGAGGAAACTCCTACATGAAAAGTGGGAAAGGAAGCTGGGAAGACTTGCATTCCAGCAAGGTGCTACTGTTTGTCATTCATCTTTATTTTTGTGTCTGAGGTGACTTCTACACAAAATAGATACTGGAATCCTCTGGCCTCTGATGTGATATCCCTGAAAATATGTGCAGCTGGGATATCCCCGTGCTGTTTCCTGCTGGATGTGCATGGGTTGCATTTACACTGATGACTGAGTGAGTAGAAGTGTTTCTTCTTGATTCATATTTGCTTTGCTGTGTGTTTGGAGCTTTGTGTCTGCATTTGGAGCCTTTTAATGGGCACTTGAGTGTGCCATTGCCAGGGCAGGAGTGGATTCCCCCTGATGAAGCAAGGCTGAGATTGCACAGCAGCTGGAGCTCTCCTGCAGTGTGGGCATGGAGTGATCAGCTCTGCTCACGTGCTGTGCACACTGAGGACTGGCAGCTGGTAGAGATGCTGTGTGGATAAGCAGTTCTGGGATCAACAGCTTTCAGCAAATGAAACCCTGTTTTTTCTTCTCTGTGCAGCAGTAATGGCCAGCAATTTCCAAATGGCCAGCAGTTTCCTTGTCAGTGGAAACTGTATAAAACTGTATATGACAAGTTTAACATAAATTTTGAGAATTTCACTTACTGCACTGGAAAGGGAGGTGCAAATAAGGTGACAAATTGCACAAGGCTCTAGCTGTTGCTAGAGGCATCTCTGATACTGGATATACCCTTTTAGCTGTTAAACTTTCTTCAACTGCTTCAGACTTAACAGCCAAGGTAAAAAAGAGCACCTAGGGTTATTTGGCAGAAGTAGGTGGAAGAAACTAATTCCATAATCTATTTGGTGAATAAAATGCTGATGTGATAACTGGAACATTGTTCTAAAGAGCTTTCATGGTTCTGTTGTATTAATGTCAAATTTTTGTCTTCTGAAAATTTATTACTTTAATTGAATATGTATGCGCAATCAAAACACCTTTGAATGGCTGCAGTGTAGGTATTTTAAAAGCACGTGGCTGTTGAAGGTGGGGTGGACTCACACTGGAAAAGTTCATGCAGGACAATATCCCGTGTGAGGGACCCCAGGCTGGAGGAGGGGAAGGACTCTGAGCAGTGGCTGAAACAGCCTGGGATGAGCTAAGCAGCCCCATTCCCTGTCTCCCTGAGCTGCTGGGGAGAGGAGACAGAGCTTGGGAAGGAGAGAGGAGCAGGAGGAAGGTAGTTGTAAGATTTATTTTACTTCTCTTTATCCTACTCTGATTTTGTAAGTAATAAATTCAGTTAATATCCCCAATTCGAGTCTGTTTTGCCTGTGATGGTATTTGGTGAGTAATCTCTCTCCTGGACCTTAACCATGAACCTCTCATTACATTTTCTCTCCCCTGCCCAGTTGTGAAGGGGAGTGATAGAGTGGCTTTGGTGGGTGCCTGGTGTCCAACCCACCACACAGTTAGAGAAGTGCTGTGTAATATCTGGTTGTGGAACACACAGCTCCTTCCAGGTTTAGCTTTTGTGCGAAAATCACATTTGCTTCTGTCATTATCACATGATAGAGGACCCTAAAGATTCTGATTTTAAATACAGATGACACTTTTTACTATACTATTTACTGCATTTTCCATTTTTTAATCATTTAATGCAACCTTGTAATCTAGAACACAACGTACATGGGCTCTGTGCTATCAGAGGCAGAACTAGCCCCCAGTAAGAAATTGAATGTAAACTTGAATATTTTTGTTAATTTTCATCAGACTGGATGACAAAACCATGGTTTCAGTTCTTTACAGTCATATTGTTATGACTTTAAATATTCTTCCTTTTATGCCAGGCCTAAGTGGGTTTTAAATTCAGAAGGAACAAATTCAGAAGAATTTCCAGTAACTTTTTTATGTTAAAAATTAATTGCAATTAAATTATCATGGGCTTTGTGCTTAAGGAAGCAGAAAAGCCTACCTGTAAAGAATTCTGAAGTGCTAATTTTAGTCATCAATAACTATGGTAAAAGTTAAAGTTCTCCAGCAATCCAGTCAGCGTGAAGCTGAGCTTCAATGGTAGAGAAAAAGAATGCAAGCCAGACTAAGTAATGACATGATAAAATTTCTTGTTGAATTCTTCCATAAAGTAATATGTTGAATTCTAATTACCTCATCAAAAAAAAGAGACATTATAGCTGTACTGAGGAAGATTGTAAAAGGTGATTTCTTTTAGAAGCAAAGGCAGTAATAGGTAGGTGGTATCTGAAAAAATAAATGAGAGAGTTGAAATATATAAACATGTAAATGGATATAGCAGCCGTAAGTTTTTCATTTTCTTTGGTAACAAACATTTGATGACAGTGAAAATTAGTGGGTTGTAACTGGCATCTTTATGGTCTCTTGACAGAAAAGCACTTCCATGCAGAAGGAGGTTGTTCTTTCTAAAAAATGCCCCCAGCAAAACCTGCACTGACTGTTTTTCTTGAAAAAGACTTTGGAATCAAGCATTTTAGAATTTATGCTTTCATAGTAGGATTCTCACATTCTAGGCTGCTGTCAAAACTAAATTTCTCTTTGGAAGATGTAGAGGTGAGTTTACGGAAAGACATTTTTTTCCTTAGGCACTGGATTCCTTCAGTCTTCTTGCCTTGGACCAAAAAAAATAATCTGCGAGAATCAAAAGGTGTTGGACACTTCTGACTAAGAATAGTGTTTAAATTTGTGCTTTAAAACCAGTCATGTATATAAACAATCCCCTGTGAGTCTCCAAGCTGTAGGAATTAAGCTGAGATGTTTGACTAAGGAGCTTATTCTCATATTTATCTCAACTGGTATCTCTTGAGCTTTTCTTTGAAGTGCTTGACAGCAGGTACTGGAAAGAGCTACAGCAAAGCATTTGATGCCTGGAACTCCTTTCAGAGACTTTCCAGTCATCCTTGCTGCCTCCTGCTTACCCTCCTGCTGTGGATCTGCAGCCTTTCAATGGATATTAGAAGCAGCCATTGGGCTGCAAGATTTGCTTCTCTCCCTCTGTTTGTGTTCCAGCTGCACGTCTCCCATCATTAACAGGGGTTCTCACAGTCTGTCTGGGCAGTGTTTGTCCAACCCATTTCTAAGGCAAGGTACTCCTGTCCTGCACTGTCCCCCTGTGTGACACGGTCTTGCAGAGGACCAGTGAGCACCAGTTCGTTGTGAGGATGAAGTCAGCATGAGAACACAAGGATTTTAACACGCGGTCTCACGGCTGGTTTCCTTAAGAAGGATGTACCCCAATCCAGCTTACTGCAGCCCAGTTGCTTTGGCAGCATTTATCTCCTCAGCTCTCTAAGTGATGTTGGGTATCACCTGTGTAACGCTTTAGGGGGTGTGACTGGTGGAGAAGGTGCTTCTGAGCATTTCCCACCTGCACCATGACCCCGTGGGCCGGGGTTTGCTGCTGACCCAGCACAGCACACGTGTTCCCAACAGGCAGCAGGGCAGAGGGGCTCCGTGTCAGGTGGCTGCCAGAGGAAAGGACAAGGATGCCAGGCTTCAGGCAACTACTTTTGTTTGTCGTGCAGAAAATCTGCAGGTGCGTGGCAGCAAGGTAAGCAGGAGATGGTTGGTGATGAAGTTCTGTGTTTAATTGGCTATTTTCTTCTCTTAAAGACTCACCCTGCACCCTTTAAGCCTTTCATAATTTTAAGTCATTAAGGAGAGAGAAAAGGTAAAGGTTGTTTCTCTGGGCTCATACTTTCACCCTGTAGCATAACCCTTTATGTTACAAGGCTTTCTTCCAGGCTGTTAGCCAGGTACATGGATCATTGCAGACTTAATCAAAGAAATGACAACTAAAATGGTGTGAGAGAAGCTTCCAAAAAATTGAATTCACAGTAGACTACAATGCCTTATTAGGCTAATAGACTTTAGAAAGTGCTTGTTTCCAGATTCCCATCTTGAAGCTGCTCAAAACATGCTCCTGAGAGCAAGATGAAAAAAAAAAATCAATAGAGAGCAGTTTTGGCTATCACTTGCTTTTCTGCTGCAATGTGACGGATCCCATCAGAGTTCACTTGTTTAATGCTGAGAGGCAGAATGCAGGTTCTGGAACCATGAGCTGTATTTTGTCAGGTTGCTTTCTTTTGTCAATTACAGCTGTTTTGAAGACACCGAAACTTCACTAATAGCCTGAAGTTCCTTCTGTTCTTTTGGGTTAGTAGCTTTCCATGCATGGAAAACTGACACTGTTGCCTTCAAATTTAAGCTGTGTTTCATTGCTTGACAGCATCATGTGTTGATTTTGAGTTTTTTTTTTTCCTCTCAAGGCTTATTTTCTAAATCTCTTTTTCAGATGACACCTGACTGCATTAATAAAGTTTTTTTTAAAAATAAAAATTTAATAGTAACTTATGCAATCTATGCTTTTGCATGGAAATGGCATAATTGGACACTAAGTTACCTAATTTGCATAGAAGTCACAGATTCTTGAAAGTATTTGTCCTTTGGGAATACAAATGTAGAGATTGTTTCTGAGTGTTTTCTTACCAACAATACAAAATGTGGGGGTCTCTCCCAATGGGTAAATTGCTTCTACGGTTCTGTGTCTTCCTTGAACCTTTCCTTCAGCAGTTTCTGGTCCATTTACAAATGCTGCAGTGATAACATATCCAGTGGGTGAATATATCCAGCATTTGGGTGCCCAGAGAGTGATGTGTCTGCAAAGTGATTACACACAGAGGAGTAATTTATTATTAAACTTATATAAAAGAAAAACTGGAAGACAACTTCTTTCTTTTAGTCTCTGAAGCCATTATTTGAATCTCTTAATGTTAATATCTCAGTCTTTTTCTAGTCATTCTTTCTTTCAGATGGACTTGAGGCAACTCTTAACATTTTTACAGACAGAAGCAGGGACAGTGTGCAGACTTGAAGATGTGAGTGCATTTCAAGATCTGAGTTTTTGATCACAGCATTCTTCACTCCCTTTCCATCAACTTTCTGATTAAGTTTACATTACCATTTTCATTGTTGCTATCATTGAAATACCTATAGTCAGCTCAAGCTATGTATAAAATAAAGACAGAATATTTAACTACACTGCATATTTCATTTTAAGCATGAAACTGAATAAGCTTGATACTTCTGGAAAAACCAGTTCCCTTAATAAGGATAATCAATTACATTTTCCTTTCTGCCACATGGCCAGACATGCAGAGTGATTCTTTCCACCTGGGTTCCTCATGTCATTTGACAAGCCAGAATTAAAAGGGACAGAACAGGGATTGCAGCCCTCTCCATGTCATTACGTAAACTTTCCCTCTGTGCAGCTGGTACACCAAAACTGCTTCAGAATAGACTCAACAGATCTTAACTGTGAGAACAAAAGAACCTTAATTTATATTGTGATTTTTGTCCTAGAGAATTGGTATTAATGTTATTGTGGGGATCCATAATCATCTCAGTACCTCAATGAAAAATGCACCTCTGTGTTTCTGGAAGTTTTGTGGTTGTTTTTCCCCTCCCTCTTGCTGCCCTCCCTGAATCTGCCATCCCCTGGCTGTTAAGTGTAGATCTCCTTTTTGCAATATGTGATCTGTAGTAAGAAAAACCCTGAAAATTATGCACTTACCCTCCTATCAGCAATTAATTCTTTCAGTATTTTATGGCATCTCTACAGCCACTGGTACGTTCAAAACAGTTGGGATAAGCAAAAATTAGAGGAAGTATATAAATAAGCAATTAAATATAGAAACAAGGGAGAAAAGTGTTTTCTGTGCAAGTGGGTTTTTATGTATGAGCTGCAGCTACTTGTCTACTTGCTGAGGAAACTCAGGTCATCTTCAGAGGTCTGAAGACCCTTCCTAGGGAGGAAATGTCTTTGTGCCTTTTCCTGTAACACTGTGTTGTGGCTTCTACCAGCTAGAACAAGGCAGAAGTGTCTCTTTCTAGGCAAGAGGTTACTGCATGTGTCGTATACAGAGTTTTCATGACCTGTATGCTGAAGCCAGTTTAATTTTACTGATTCATAAATCTTCATCCATAGTCTTTACAGAGCCTCTTAAGCTTGGGCAGTCCTTTTTCAGAATTTATTGTATTTGAAATCATCAGGGTCTTTGAGGTCCTAGGCCTGCTGTGACTCTGCAAAATTCCCACAGATTGTTGCTAATTTTTTTTTGCCAGAGCTTTCCTGTTCTTTGCATATTGATACACTGTGCTCATCTCTCATATAACTAGTGCAGCATTTTGTTGTAAAATGTTGTTGTAAATCACTTTTATGTTTTAAAATGTCTTTGCAAGGTGGTGGAATGACTTAGCAGAAAATATTGCAATTGCTGACAGCAGATTCTTTCCCTTAAGAGATAGTGCTTGCAAAAAAAACCCCAAAAGGTAGTGTAAGCAGAAAAAAATCTGGAAGTCTCATTGTCCACTTTGGTTCCATGACCTTGGATGTAATTAGAAGACTTCATAGCTTTGTGCTCAAGCAATGTGTAGGTAGTCCTATACACAAACTTGACTTATTTTATGAAAGAGAAAAAATTATCTAATCTAGGAGCTTGAAATGAAAGGTAACTAAATTGATTTTCTTTTCCTAAGAAATTTTTGTTAAAAATTGACCTCTCTGAGATCTGAACATATACAGACTCTTAATATTTTATGTTAGTTCCATCTACTAAGGAAAAAAGAAAATCAGGGGTTTGGGTTTTTTTCCCCCCTGAAAACCTTTATCTAATTAAAAAGGTATGAGTATTGCCTTTATTCTACAAGGTTATTTGTTTAATATAATTATCTATTTCACTAGAGAGTATAGTCCTTAGACATTTTTGAATGAAAATAGGACTTTTTAATCTGACTGTATTTATTGTATCATGGGAAATCCTATTCCAGTTATTTCTCTTTCTCTTTTGTTGATGATTCTATTTTAAATATCTGATGTCTGTGATAGCAGTTATGTCAATTCTGATTTTTGTAACATACATCCTGTTTTAAATTGTTATTATTTTTAACCTATCAGACCAATGACGTGTTTTGTAGCATCCTGACTTTGTTCATGTCTTTCTTGCCATGTTTGTCTTTTCTATTGATTGCACAGAAGTGAAGAAGACAGTGTGACAGTGCTGTTTATTTATTTATTTATTTATTTATTTATTTTTTCTTCAGTCTACTCATTCTTTTTTGCTGGACCTCTGGAGGAATGATGGGAGCACTCGTGCCTTGCTAGCCAGTTGTGAAGGAGGAATGTCTGAGGGTCACTGATGTTCTTAGACTGTGAGACTGTAGGAAAAAGAGCCCCCCAGCCCAGCACAGACTGTTCAGGTGGCTGTGGGCAGCATGAGACTGCAGTGGCACTCGGACTGCTCCAGGGGCACAGTGCAGCTGCTCTTCATCACCTTGAAACTTCACCTATAGAAAGGCTCTGTCAACTTCCAGACTCCTGACCACAGCAGACCTGAGGTTACTTTTGAGGGAATGGCTGTTGGTGCTTTCTGACAAATACAGTTCCTTCCTGGTGAATTTTTTTAGGAAAGGGAAAAATACACATACTTGAAGCTGAGTGCCAGTCATCTTAGGGCAGTAGCACCATATGACATTCTCTCTCCTCTCCTCACCATTTCATCCTCAAACCGGTAATAGTCTTTGGCAAGCATTGCTGTGATTGGGTAAAGAGACAGATTGCCTTGTTAAAGGTACTTCACAGAGTAGGAAAAAAGTACTTTGAAGACTGCTTAGATTAATAATTCATAGTTAGCTGATGTAGCAGGACAAACAAAGTACACTCAAAGTTCCAGTTACCTGGAGATCATGAATGTCACTGCATCCTTAACAAAATGGACAAGATGCTGCTTCAGGACTTCCAGGGACAATGCATTCATTGTTCTCCACTCTGTCCAATGTGGCAATTAATGTGATTAAGCTAGTGCCAAATCTGTTTTAAATACTACTGCACTGGGTCGTTAACTTTAACACTGTCATCATGCTCTCCCTAGTGCATTTGCCTTACTTAAGGGAGGTACTAATCCTTAGCATTTGCTTGAATCAAGAATATATTAATGCTTCTCTAGTTCTCAATATATTACTCAGTGTTTGTGTATTGAGAATTACATTGGACTAATAGGGGAAAAACATTCAGCCCTATATCCCTTAGCCACTTGAAACTCCCACTGGTATAGTAGCAAGTGTTTTTATACCCAGAGTTAGCAAACCTATCGGTGTTTAGCCAGTTGTATGTATTGTTTTTTATCTTTTTATCTTTAATCTTCAAGGCTGCCTAAAATAAAAAAACTGGAGCTGCTCATAGGTCCTATAAAGGACATAATGCAGGGTAGTTAAGAAGAGTTAGCAGGTAATTCTCAAGCAGTTCCTTTTATTCAAAAGATCCATCAAGCCATGCTGGTTTTTCTAGGGAGCACTATTGGGATTGGCTGGACACTGCTACAAGGGCTGCCTGAAGATGTGGGCAGTAGGCCTAGATGCCAGTGATGTGGCTTTTAGAAATAACTTAAATAGAGGCACAAACTGCATATTAAACTGGTTGGAAAATCGACTTAGGTTTAAAAAAGTCCCAGCATTTAGAGTGAAGTGAAATGCATAGTGCAGAAACTTGACAAAAGGTTCTGGTGTCAGTTACACAGCCATGAACCCACAGAAACACTCAGGCAGCAATTGGTGCAGGTGGCTTCTAGTCTTTGTCTGAAATTCCTCATATACTTGAAACAATGAGGTGATTTAATATCACACATAACTGTATCCCTGTGCTAGAAACTTAATGTAACAAGAGAAGAAAAAAGAATGCATTGATTTTTTTTTTATTAAAAGAATCAGTCTGTCACTGCTCTCATTGTTCACATGTGGGAGCAAGGGTAAGAAAAATGTCTAAAATAAATTCTAATTATATACTTTGCATGTATTTGACTTCAGGAGAATGAGTCCTTGGCCTTGAGCCTAAAGTAAAGAGGAGATGCACTCTTGTGGGTCTATGAAAAAATTCCTAGAGAAGCACTGAATATGCACATGTATCTGCCAGTGATTTTCAGACACCTCTTCAAATGTTCACGTTGCTTTACTTGGGAGAGTTTTAAAAGTAGTCAGATATTAAATTGCAAACATGTTGGGTTCACCTACATGTGAAAGTGGTATGTGGAAATCTGTTAGGAGCTAGGGTGGAAATTGATCTGTGAACTCAGTTCCAGTAAGATTAGAATATATTCACAACTTAGGATGCACAGTTCCATGTGCAGAAAAGCAAGTAGTTGTCCAAGGGCTTGTATACCTAGGAACAATCACTGAATTAAGGTAACTTTACTGAATAAAGTTAAGACCTCCATAAGTGAGATTTGTACCACATTGAATACAAGACGGGCTCTCATCAAAGTGTAAATGTGAAAACATTTTTTTTTACTTTTGTGACTACTTTTTTTAAAGAGGTGTAACCTTCTCTGAAGTACATAAAGCACTCAGAGATCTCTTTCTGGAACAGGCAATGCTTTATTTTTATGAATCAATCTATATGAACAGCTACATGTCCGTAATTATTCTTGCTTTTAACCTCTTCCTTGATTATTTTTTTCTTCTGAGTTCTTGTAGTTTTCAAAACAACTCTCTATGCTTTGCAGTTTGACCTGAAAGATTAGAATTAAATGTATAGAAACCTGCTCCTATAGAGCTGGTGAAGAATGTAGTGGATTCCATCTCCCTCGTGTACAGCAGGAGCTGGGTTGTGTTAATTAACTCTTTTCATAGCCACACCATTTCCTAAAAAAAATTTTGGAGAACTGGTTGTGGCTGTGGATAGAAGTTAACTTCTTTGCTTTCAGCCCGGGTACCTACCATAAACTGAATTACCTCTAATTGCCCTTCTGTTCCAAAATTGTTAATTTTTTTGTCTCAGCAGCCTTTGAAAGCATATGTCTGCAGCACTTTGGATCTTGAAATAAACTGAGGGAACTTTCACACTACTGTAGAATCATCTGACTTGATAAGTACCAGGGAAGATGGAGTTTTTCTTGTGCCCTAGCCAGATGGATCCCACAGATTCCACACTGCACAGTCTGGTCCATACCTTTGGCAATAGTTTCTAATGTACATTTGAGCTTCATTGTTTAATTTGTGATGACCTTCACTTCGTTAGTTAATGATTTTAAAGCATGTAATGCACTGCCCAGTTCCCCAGAGGATTTGCTAACTCAGCCTCACACTCTTATTATGGCATGTGCCTGTCAGGAGTAACTTAGGGGGCAGGTGGGAGGTGAGAAGATACTTCTCTAAATAAGGGACCCTGTGAAATCCTCATCTGAGACAAAAGAAAGACTTGTGTGAAGGTACCATGGGATTTGTTTATGGATGGAAAGAGGGGAATCGTTTCATAATGTATCCCTCCAAGATAAAAAGGTAGCAGCCTGTTTTGACTGCATTCCAAAGGACTTGTGGTACATTAAATCAATTCAGGGAAGTTACAGGGAACCCAAGAGCCTTAGGTGTTATTTCATGTAGGCTCATGTAAAAGAATTCCAAATTTTGTGTGTGTATTTTTTCCATGTATGATGAGCTCATTGGTTCCTCAGAGAACACAGAGCTGAGGATAAGAAATGTTAGGTCCCAGACTAGTGTAAAATAATGCCCAGGATGAATTTTTTAATCCTTTCAGATGAAAATCATACAAAATTAAAAACAAAAATGTGCATTTCAAGGCTAAGAGATTATTGCAATGAGATGAGTATACAAAAACATGCATAAATTATGCCTACTAGATGAAGCCTTTTAAGCTATTATTCTTAGTAGTGTTGCATTCAGTATTTGTAATATAGAATCTAAGGAATTCTGCCTGATGCCTGTATTTAAATTAAGGTGGAGTAGTTTATAAGCAGAATAAAATGCTCAGTCTTTCATATTAACAACAAGTAAAATAAAATATCTAACATAAAAGGGGATGAAAAAGATATAAAGTCTAAATTGTGTACCTTGGCCCTTCATTGGGAAGATTATCTCTCCTTAGGGGATTTGCTTAGTTCACAGCAATTGCTAGCACTTTGAACTGCATTTTGACTTTGGTACGAAATATATTGGACTATTTGGAGCTTAGTGACCATGTCATGTAAAACCTACATTCAGTAAATGGCAAGGACAGTATAAATATCAGTGTGTATGTATAGATAGCTAACACATAATTATCAGTCAGCTGTCATCATGAATACAAAATTATGGTGATTATGAGAACAGAAAATAGCTACCTTTCTGCCTCTCTTTTTAATACTAGTACATATTCTCATGTCAAAGCCACAAGTTCTTTTCCAGGTCACTTTGGTGTGTCCTGTTCCTTTCTGTGAAAATCTTGAGAATAAGAATTCTGGAAAAATGGAGATTTTTCAAGCCCTCATGGACTATCCATATTTGACATTTTCCAGCAATTTAATCTTCTTTGCAAAGCAAATTCATTATTGATCAGATAGTTTTAGGCATAAAACACAGTAAAGCCAGTGCAGAATCTACCATAGATTTCCAGCTAATTAGCAAGAGTGGGGTAGTGTGAAAAAATCAAGTAGACCTTGTGATAGTTTGTTGCTTTCCCAAAGTAGAAATAGATTTTTTCATGCAGTAATGGAAAATTCTCCCATAGCATGGCTTGTCTGGCATGTGTTTCCAGAGGGTATCATTACAGATAATGGACTTTGGTTTGCCCCTCCTTGGGATGCCAGAATTTTGCAGAGCTTCAAATTTTATTGCCGTGTTCTCAGTGCATCCTTGAAAATTCATGATAGAAGTAATATCAAAACTGTCAAAAGACCCAAGCAAACAAAACCCACAACAAGTGTTAAAAGGCAAAGTGTGTGTTTGCGTAAGTGATACTGAACTTCAGGACTACATCTGCAAAAGACCCTGCTCCTTGTGGGCTATAATGCAGAATAATAGTCACAGAAAAATTGCAGAATGGTCAGTAAGGCAAAATCATCAGCCCTTGGTGTTATTTGAACTGGCCTGTTGTAATGATGCTCTTTGATGGGAGCATTAAATGTAATGTGAGGCACTTGTGGATGTTGGATATACATTACAAAAATTAATTCCTCTTTCTTATCTGCTCTGGAATTACCTTTCACACTGTCCTTCTCTCATCAGTCCTTTTGCTAAAAGGATCTGTAGCTTGCCCATCTCTGTATTTCAGGCTGTGGTTAATGCATATGCATTCCCTGCTTTGGCAGGTGCAGTTCCTGATCTCAAGGACAGTGATCCAGTGATGTGCTAAATGTGCAGGTCGGCTGTGGCATCACTTATCCAGCTGAGTCCTGGCAGATGCTGTACAACAGGTTTTCATTGCAGGGATCATCTCCAAGTGACTGATGGGAAGTCTGTGTGTGGTACATGCTGTAACAGTTCTGCTGTAACACAGACTGCAGGAGGAACTCCAATCAGTGTCAGGTTTTTGGCACAGAAGGGCTGCAAAGCCGTATGTGGTTCTCACCATGGCATTAGGCTGTGGAACCCTTCTACCATTTGTAGACTCTATGTGAATAAGTAGCTATGCAAATTTGTGAAAAATTCTTGAAGGATGGGGAAGCACAAATATATCAGCTCTGGGTCAAGATGGCTAAGGTGCAAGCTGGTGGAAGCTGTGAGAATATACTTTAGTGTTATCATTCCAAGTTATTTTTCCCTTTTTTTTTCTCCCCCTTTACATTCACTCTTGGTATCTGTTGGAGCTGGAGCACTGAGTCGGCTGGCTGGCTTAATGCAGAGATACTTCTAGTAAGTTTTTAAAATCTTTAAGGATTTTTTCACTAGAAAAAAATATTTAGCCCTTTGGCAATATTCAAAAGTCTCTTTCAAAAGTCTTAAGGGTGCCTCAGCCCTTCTCAGATAGGGGGGAGCTGGTGATAACCTCCAAACTGAGGTTAAATATGTTTGTATCTTCTTGAACTAAATCTCTGTGTTGCTGTCTCCCTGATGGCTGTGCCTTCTAGCAGCAAGCTTAGGCTACCTGATTAAAATTGATGTTCCTGTGTTTTTAAGGTGATCAGTGGTGGCTGAGTTACTATCCTGGTGTGGAATGGGAAGTAATGTGAATAATTCACTGTATTATGTAGAAAAACCAAGTAATTGTAACACAGATGGAATTCAACTGTATCATTCCATCTCCTTCCCTGTAGGTGCTTGGACTTGTCTCAGCATATTGCCAGGTTCATCAGAGTAACAAATCCAAAAAACTGTCAGGTTTCCATTATCACCATGTCTTTGGCACATGAGGTAGATTTTAAGTAGATGATTCATGAGAATGCATTGTTGGAAAGGGCTGTGCTGAAATGTGTGACAGATGTCAAAGAAATATTGCTGATATATTTTAAGAGCTGCTCCCAATTGGGGCCTTCCTGAAAGGGTAAATATCCTATAGCAACAAGGAAAAAATCCTTCTGTCCTGATCAGGAAGTGCTTCATATATGGTTTTCTGGAGCCAGGCTGAACATTTATGATGCTGACAATAGGCAGATATAGAACAACAATATTGAAGTCATCCTTCAGGACAGTGTTCTGGGACACATGGCTGTGCTCCCATGCTTCTTTCCAGCTTCTGTGTAAAGGTGATTTCCTCTACACTGCCTTTTGTCATTTCTTAGTGCTGTAAACAGAACACTTATTTTTCAGCTTACAAGAAAGTTTGTGTAAAATGCACAAAAATTCACGTGTGCCTTGTAAATGTCAGTTACAATAGCAGATATGCAAGCCTGTCAATTTCCTTTATATATGTGGGTGAGTAGGATGAGCTTGGGAGAGTTACTCAGGGGGAAAATTTGCCACAGATGAAAGATTCTTTAAACCATATAAATAACTAGTTACATGTCTTGTGCATTAGTATCACTATGATGGAGGTTCTTGAAAATTAGGACAAAATTAAAAAACAAAGCCTCTCCAAACTCTCCAAATAGTTTAGAAATTCCAGACAGGACAGGAGGATAACTCGGGGTAAAACCAGTCCACCTAGATGAGAGTCAAGGGGAGTGCATGCCAAGCTTAGGACAAGGACCTTCTTGGTCTTGTGGCTGCTCTCTAAGAACCATGAGAGGAAAAAGCTAAAGTTAATAATTTTTACCAGAAAGATGCGAATGGCGGTGAGACCACAGCTGTGGACAAGAATGTTCCCAGGAAATCTAACAGCACCTAAGGAAAGTGGCAATAAAAGGGAAAGACCCACCAAAACTCTGCCAAGACTTTGAGACTCCATCAACTGAGTGTGTTCAGTTTCTGTTTTTGTTGGAAAACATCCTTGCAAGTTAACAGATCTGAAATTTCCTTATACTTAACAATATTTACCAATCATTATGGCTGTAAATGGCACTGAAATTAAACTTCTGTTCTGAGTCCAGTGAAGTTGCTGGGAATTTTTTTGTACTGCAAAGTATTGGGGGACTTTAGTGGACTGAAATGCAAAACAGTGCTTTCAACTGCAGTGATACCAAGGAGCAAATATGAATAAAGATGTATTAAAGTGCAAATAAACATAATAACCACATACTAAAAAAATACTAAATATACAGTTAAATGAAAATTTAAATTTTAAAAAGTATTTTTTCCTTATCATAACTTGTTAACAACTTGATATCTTTATTCTGTGCTACAGAATCAGGTTTGTTTCAGGACAACGAGAAAATGAAAAATCTCTGTAGATAAGGCATGTAAGTCCCCTTCCTAACGCACAGGGAAATCAGAAAGGTGGCTTTGTCATCTGAAATTTTCCTCTTCTGCACAAATTTATAAGTGATATAAATAAATATATGCCTTAAGCACAAGGAACTTAAGCATATACTAACATCAGAATCAATGATTTCTGCCTAGAGAAGTGACCTTTTCTACAGCAGCCAGTGTTCTGTTTTATAAATATTTGATGAAACACTTTAGATTGGGCTTGTTGTTAACAGAGGAGATAAGTGGGGGTGAGTGTGAGTGCTCGCCGTGGGCTCGCTGCACGCTGCTGTCCTTGCCAGCTGCTGGACCTTCTGAGAGGCCATGTGAGGCTGTGAATTTGGCTTACACCTTGCTGTAGCAGTAAAACAACAAGTGAAATGTATATGTATGCCTATGTGTGTCTGTTTCTATTCACAAGACCTAATTTTGGCTTTGTGTCTGGTTCCATAATGACGGAGTTAAAAATCCATTTCCGTGTTTGCATCCAGTATAGGCCGTGCTCCAAGCAATGGCCACAGAAATTGTCTTTCCTCTTGGTTTCTGTCTGCAAGTTCAAATGAATTCCATGATGTGATACTGTCAGCTAGTTTCGTGCTTTCATGTATTTGCTCAAAAAGAAGCACACTTTTGATGTTGTTCTACTTATGTCTCATCAAAGGTTTTGTAGCAGCTGCATTTCATGGTTCTGTGCAAAACCACCTGGAAAACATCCATCGTCTGAAAGTGATATTCTTAAGAGCGCCTTGCAGACTCAGATTTGCAGGTTGCTGAATGCTGCTAAATTGAAAACGACCCCATTTGAAAGGAAATGGATGCCGTCAATCCTTTAAGAATATCAAAAGCTACACTACAAACAGCTCACAAAATGTAATGGGTGTCTAGAGATCCAGCTGTAAAGCTGCAGTGTAGTGCAATCTGTTGAATTTTAGTCATACAGAGCAAGATTTTGCATATCTCTCCTAAAATGATTTTATAGTGAATGGCTATTTTAAACATTTACTGAATATGTGATTACCTGTGCCTATTGAAGGAGACAAGACCTGTATTTAAAGGAATTGTACTTAAATTCTCCTGTTACCTTCATGTCTTCCCTTATCAAGTTGTCAAAGGGAAAAAAGCATGTACTTTATGCCTGCTTATCCAAAAGTAAATGCATTTAAAGATCATTGAAAAAGGATCATTGCTGCAGTTCTGAAATAATTAGAAGAGTACTTGAAATACTATTTTTAAAAGAGAGAAGAGAAATAAATTATGCATGTTCATGATGAAGTTACTCATGAAGTCCTCAAGGAGCTGTTTGTGTACTTGTACTAGTTTATGTATTCTATATATGCATAAATTATTAATAAAAAAGGTAAATAGTACTATCAACAACAAATTTTGTTTTCTCAGTGATCTTAAACAGTGAAAGCTTAATTGGACTGCAGAGAGTTTGAGAAGGATCTTTCAGAATTGTATGATGCAGTAATATGATAACAATTTTTTAAAAAATGCCAGGTAGTAAGCACAGGAAGTCCTAATATAATTCTACAGTGATATCTAAATTGGCTATTGTTACTCAGAGGAAAAAAAAATCTGAGATATTCTTGATGGTTCTATAAGAATGTCAGCTGAAGGTTTACACTGGATTATTCCAAGTGGCTTTAGAAAACACTCATTTTGATGAAAATTCTATGCTTTTTTTAGCAAATCCATTTTGAAAAAAAAGGCGTTTTACACTTAAAAGTGTTCTCATGTCCACCTTGTTCCTTTAAAGTAGATCAGTCAGATGAAATTAAGATCCTTAACGATCCAAAATTAACAGAAAATACTAATCAAAAGGAGAAGCTCTGTTGTCCCTTTTTGTTTGTTTTATTCTATAGCAATCTGCTATCCCTTTCCATCAATCACTTGTAGTGGCATTTAATGCTGTGATTCATGCCATTAATTTATTCCAGGAATTACACAGGTAGTGTGTAATAATTAACTACTACATGCTGTAGTATGGGTTTCACTGATGCTATGTGAGAGGACAGATATCTCCATTCTGAGCTGAGATTTTTTGCTGTTCAGGTGACATAAAGGAGCCAGATGCTGGCTGTAATTAATCAGTAGAGAATTGTTCTGTTGATGGAAAGCTCTCAGCTGGAATAAAGCACCCAGAACTGGCTTTTGCACCAAACACTTCTGCCTCTCTGACATAAGAAGAGGGACAACATTTTGGTCCATTAATCCATCTGATATGTAATGTTTTATGAAAAACATGTGTTTCTAGGATGTTAGGTTGGCGTTGGCTTGCCCACAGAATGATGGAGCTGTAATTATTTCCTTGTTTTTCATCTGCTGCACTGGTCAGATGAAAAATTTCAGGAGATAGCATAATGAAAGAAGAATTTGGACTCTACCATTTTTTTGAGTAATGGTTAACCTCTTAAAAATAATTCCAAGAAGTATTAGAATGATGAGACACTAAGTCCTTTAAACTATTTCCCCTGCTACATTGACAAAGATTTGTGAGGATCTCATTAGTCACAAGAAGTGACTCACTCGAAGAAAAGTACTNAGGATCTCATTAGTCACAAGAAGTACAATAAAGGAGTACCCACTCGAAGAAAAATGTTTCTTTAAAAAAGGAAATTTATTTTGGATTTACACAAGCAGCAGGCAGTAAGGTGCCCTTCTCATGGGGTCACCCAAATGAGTAGCATGCATATGTTTTCTGTTGAACCGTTTCCTGTTTCTGCACTTACAGTACATTTTAAGGAAAGGAAGATAAATTTGTACCACGAAATAGAATGCAAAAATGAAATCTTTATTCAAAGTATAAAACCAAAACATTTTGTGGAGATTTTTTTATGATTNCCGAGAGCTTCGAAATGCGTGGTGATCATTCTTTCTGCGCTGGGAGTTCCTGTCCCAGTGGAGTATCAAAGCGCATAGGAAAAGGTGGAAAGAGAAATTCCCAAATCCTGCTCTCTCGCCCTCCCCCTCCCTCCCCCCCCCCCCCCCCCCCCCCTTTTTTAAAAAANTGTAATTAATCAGTAGAGAATTGTTCTGTTGATGGAAAGCTCTCAGCTGGAATAAAGCACCCAGAACTGGCTTTTGCACCAAACACTTCTGCCTCTCTGACATAAGAAGAGGGACAACATTTTGATCCATTAATCCATCTGATATGTAATGTTTTATGAAAAACATGTGTTTCTAGGATGTTAGGTTGGCGTTGGCTTGCCCACAGAATGATGGAGCTGTAATTATTTCCTTGTTTTTCATCTGCTGCACTGGTCAGATGAAAAATTTCAGGAGATAGCATAATGAAAGAAGAATTTGGACTCTACCATTTTTTTGAGTAATGGTTAACCTCTTAAAAATAATTCCAAGAAGTATTAGAATGATGTGACACTAAGTCCTTTAAACTATTTCCCTGCTACATTGACAAAGATTTGTGAGGATCTCATTAGTCACAAGAAGTACAATAAAGGAGTACCCACTCGAAGAAAAATGTTTCTTTAAAAAAGGACATTTATTGTTTTGGATTTACTCAAGCAGCAGGCAGTAAGGTGCCCTTCTCATGGGGTCACCCAAATGAGTAGCATGCATATGTTTTCTGTTGAACTGTTTCCTGTTTCTGCACTTACAGTACATTTTAAGGAAAGGAAGATAAATTTGTACCACGAAATAGAATGCAAAAATGAAATCTTTATTCAAAGTATAAAACCAAAACATTTTGTGGAGATTTTTTTATGATTGCTAAAGCAGAAAATTATGGGTTTTAAGTCTTCCATAGTTTTATATCATCTCTTACTCCTTCCAGATCACAGCAAAAAAGAAATCTCAAAGAAGAACTCTCCGTGGGGAAGACTAAAACGGGTCGCTTTTGGCGGGTTTTGGGTGCAAAGATGCGTTTTTCGGGGCNAACCTCTGTACATTAGTTACAGAGTTCTGGTCCAGACCCTTTTGAATTTGCTTGTGCTGTCTGAACTCGTTTCACAGTCGGGTACAGACAGTCATTCACGGTGCAATGACAATGACTGATAGCTTTGAAACCACGTAACCACCTGGAACCCATTTCTCCCAGGTGTGGGTGCTGACCCCATGTAACTGCAGTCCTGTGCCCATGCCAGCATTGCTCTTTAATGTTCTCTAGGGATCCATGGCAGAGAGACTCTGCTGATTTTTTCCCTCTTGGCATCAACACCATCAGGACTCACAGCATCCTTATGCTGGCTCCAGGGAGGTGCAAACCCACCTACCAGCTTATTCATCCACTTCAGCTTTTTCCTTGGACTCACAAAAAGTTGACATTGCCACTTCAGGGTGTGGTGAAACCAAAATTCGTGGGTGTGGTAGACAGGATGCTGTTGTAATCCAGTTTCCCTTTGGGGTAATTGGTAATTCTGACTATTAGAAGAGGTGTCATTTCATCACAGTTGCCAAACACAGTGGAATTCTTACAGACCTTCCAGGGGGGTTTGACCCGGGCATCAGCTGGGTTACTGTTGTTGTAATGCATTTCACAGTCAGTGAAACACTTTGCACCTGGGAGTCCCTCCAGCCCTGTGATGAAAGGGGGCAGCTGTGTCCTGGAAAGCCTCTTAAGGCAGCATTAATGCCCAGTGCTCCTCGAGGACCTTTCTGGGCAAAAGAGCCCACTCAAAACACCAGTGTGGGTAAGGAGCTTATGACAAACACCTCTGAGGAAAGTGAATCTTTCCATGTCTCGATGTATTCATGTGAATACTGGATGCTTTTAAAAAAATGTTTTAATTTTTTTTTAAGCTATAATTAGAGCTCATTAAAGAGCGAAGTGGATCACAACCTATGGGCTATGATACAGTTATAGACCATGTGTGTGGTAGTCTAAGAATCTATATTCAGTTCTTGACAACACAGACTTGACAGTTTCTGTGCTTTCACTCCCACTTGCTATAAATATACAATAGAAAAATCTAAGTGTTAAAAATTTTAAAGTGTTTTCCAGGCTGTTCCTGGGATGAAATGAATGTGCCAAAGTGGGTCATAGGTGAGAGTGGAGAATGGGATCTGCTGTTCCATAATCTTATTGCCTTGTAGTAATGTTAAAGGTAAAGTGCTGTAACAGTGATACTGTACACCCTGACAGATAAAACAAGTGAGAGCAGTGCAAAGAAAATCACAACTCATTTAATCATTGAGATTAAAAAAAGTATTAAAGCTACGGTTTCATTTCTTTAGGTGAAAGGTTTTTGAACTGCCTTTGTAGTTATTTCAATTTTGTTTTCTACATTTACCTACCTGCCAAGCAGCTCACAGATGCAGGGGCACAGCTGGGCAGCACTTTTGGTTTTGCTTCTGAGGAAAGTCTGCCTTAGAGCTGGCAAAGCAGTAAATCCTTGAGTGGCTATTGAACATTTGAATGTCTAATACTGGGCAAAGGAATCCTTCATTTCTGCAGGACTTCATTCATAGTTTTTGCATGGAATTTCATGTTTTAAAAAAATCTACAAGAAGAAAAATGTTATCTATAAGTTCTAACATGAATCCCCATAAGAAGAACACAAGATTTCTGATGTAGGTGTTTTCCTCATTCCTTGTTGACCTGTTTTCATCAGTCTTTTCTCTAATAGAAAGACAATCTGCTGTGAATTAACTTCCCTTTGGGGTCTGCCTTTTTTTCCCCTCCCTAATACAGGTACAAATCTCATGTGTAGAGGTGTTCCTGCCGTCCAAGGGAAGTTGCAACAGAGTTGGTGTAAAGAAATGTTCAATCCTCTCTTACAAGTGTACATCATGTGTTTGTCGTTATATATTTTTGCAAGGATGGTAAAATACAGCTTAAAAATTACTTGCTGAGCACAAAATCACTTCCCTATTGATTTGGTTATCTTCTTGCTGCTATTGCCATGCAGGCCAGCAAGCAGTTTTGCTTCCTTTGGTGAACTTAATCAATGAGGAGAGAGAGAGAGAACATGGAAAAAAATATGCTTGCTCATATCAAAAAACTTTCCATGCATTTCAGCAATGTTCATACAAAAACAATTACTCTTGTTTTTCATGAATATTCCTGCAAGAAAAAAGCAATTTTCATCTAAGCATGGTTATTCATTTCCCTCATGAAAGAATGGAATACATTTGTTAGGAATATTCAGAGAGAGATGCAACTGGTGGTAGTGTTGTGTACCACTGGGAAGCCCTTAATGATTGGCTCCTGAGACCTTCCTTCCTCTCTGTGCTGTGAATTGGCGTGGGTGAGAATAATTATTGGTTTCAGTGCAATGTGTACCAGTGCCCCTCTGAGCAGAGGGTTCAGGCTGCAGTGTGTAATTGCTGGATAGATGGATTTATAGTGAGTTCTGGGCAAAATACAGGGCAGAACATTTACTGGGCACACCATCCCTGCTTCTGCACAGCTCTGCAGCTGCATGCTCCCAACTTGATTTTTACAGATGATGAATACTGTCATTCCTGCTCTCTGAATGAATCAAAAAGGAAAAATCCTTGCCATTAGTCCCATCATATGCTTATGGTTTCTGACTCTCTTGTTTGACTACACTGGAATTATTTGAAGTTCTTGTTTATGTGTTTCGGTTTGTTTTTTCAGATACTTTTCTGCCCACATTCAGTGCAGAGTCTCACAAGACATTTTAAGTGCAAAAACTTATATTTGTTGTACTTAAGAGTGTCAGTAGGGCTTTGTTTATTACTGTATCATTTTGTTATCTCACCAAGAACATGTTATGACATTTTATATGCCTGGTATTTTCTACAAATGGAAATAAATTTTAAAGTGGAAATACATCTGAAGAATCATTTTTTAATTCCCCCTTTTCAGATAGGAAAGCTGAAGCATAAAGCCAGAAAGATTCACTCAGGGTCCACAAAAAGGCTGCCGTTAAGTTAGAAATAACCTGAAGCCTGGGCTCGTAGAATCCTATTTTATTATTCATTACTGATCCATATCATGTCCTATTTGAAATATATGGGAATCATGATTTTATTTTGTGTTACTTTAAATAGAAAATATTTCTCCTAATAGAGGACCCTGTGCTAAATACAAATGATGGTAAGTTACTGAATCCACAGTGACTGAGTTCTTTCCTTGTTTGGTTTGGAATGAAGTTTTTTTTTTTTTGCTCCATGAAGTTACAAGTGTGTTATTTCTACTCAGTGCTGATTTTGATCTTGACATCATGCAAAATATCAAATTCCCATTCCCTCTGCTGAGCATCTTAGAGCACAGAGGAGAGAGACATTGTGAGATTTTTGATTAGTTAGTGGTTCATCATAGTAGGACTACAACTCTTTCTCTTGTGTTTCCAAAGTATTATTACATAGTAAATACAAATTTATTTTCTAATTGCATGGAATATATTTTCCTGGTACTCAGCAAATGAAACTGTATCAACCAAACGAATTCATCTACAGAAAACAATACCTGGATTTAGACAAAGAAATGCTCTTTTTTCTATTTTTTTTTTTTTTAAATGTCCCCATTACTTTATTCTGCATACTATTTAGAGTAGTAGAAAAGGTGAAAAATTCAATTTTAGTGTGTCTGTAAGTGGTGTATTTTGGGAAAGGTTCAAAAGAATGAAATGAGTGTGCTGAAGGAATCCATGGTGCTTGTGTTGGGAGGCAGCCTCTTGGGAGCTGCAGTCTGGAATTAAAGCCTGATGCTTTTAAAGGAATCCACACTGCTTTACAGGGCTTTTGGATCATTAGCATTTATTTCTATGACTGCACTGTGCAATCATAAATCTTCCTGTCGATAGGTCACTCGCCTGGGGTATTTAGATTTGAGCCATTGATCCCTGGGAGTCCAATTTATAAAGAAACACTGTCCATTTCCATCCAAGAAA
Source organism: Promerops cafer (assembly GCA_013398275.1). Taxonomy (NCBI): domain Eukaryota; kingdom Metazoa; phylum Chordata; class Aves; order Passeriformes; family Nectariniidae; genus Promerops; species Promerops cafer. The sequence continues at coordinate 1,427,265 of VZSE01002590.1, read as the reverse complement.
GGACACCATTGAGAGCAAACATGGAAGACTTGTCTTCCTTTTGGTGTTGCTTTCTTCTCCAGGCAAATAGATGATCTGGGTTTGAATTCCACATCCTGATGCTATTAAGCTTCTTGAGTTAGTCCACTTCCTATATTCTCTGCATATGAATTTAACTCAATAAGTACATGCCAAAAATGAATGTGCAATCCAAAAAATGGTACTAATATGTAGTGTGTTAAAGAAATTAATTTTAGTGTCAATAAATACACCAAATAATTTTTAATATAAGCCAGGCAGTGATTTGATGTAAAAAAAGTATAAAGTAAGAGGTAAGGAAAAATCCTTCAGTTGTGAAATTGACATTAATGAGTAAAGAACAGTTCTAACGTTTCAAAAAACCAGTGGTCCACAGGAATGAGTTGGTGTTAAGATGTGTGCCACCACATGAAACATTGCTGTGCAACATGTGTTAGAAATATACTTTAAAGAGAATTACTGCAATTTGGTTTAATTATATTCATAGTAGACATTCACACAGCTTCCTGGTTATAACTGATTAATCAACACTGAGCACTTTCTTACTGAAGCCAAGGCCAGTTGTGGCATATATATGCACAAACATAGAAAATATGGAATAGAGCCATCTATGCTCTGTGGTGTAAATAGCTTTGCTTCAGTTAAAAAAGGGACCTTACAGAAAATTTTAGTGTACAAATATATAAATATATATATATTTGCATACACACACATAGCTATATGTATATATTCATAAAAAGGATTCTTTCTTAAATAATTCTTGTTTGTATTTCACTGTTAATGCTTGTGAAATGCTTGTGTTAGTCTTTAAACAGCTCCTTCCTCAAGTCTTTTTAGTGTACCTCCACATTTTTATGATGTGTTTATAAAGTTTTTGAGGTTGCAGGTAACTGTCATGTTAGGTTTTGAATCTTCAGTTTCAGAAAGCACTGTGTAGGCAGCTGCCAGTCTTTATTAATTATTTAAATTTATTTTTTCCTTAATATTTCAGCTTTCTCAGTTTGTAGCTCAGACTTCTGAGAAAGTTTGGTTTGCAACTCCAGCAAATTCTTCAATGGCTGCTGCTGGTTAGTCAGCATTTTATAGGTGATTGTCATGTATAGTACAACAGTAAAAATGCTGTACTGAATAATGCCATATATTTAATAAACTTACAATTTTTGCCAGCAATATAAACCTTAAATTGATTCCTAAAACAGGGATCTTTCTTAATATCTTTTCATCTGTTATACCTAGAAAATATAATGCATAATATTTTCTGAGGCTTCTTTTAGAAATCTCTGTGGTCAACAGCCAAACGGTGTTTGCAGTTGTGCTTTGCTGGGTATGAAGCTGCTCTGCGTTGAGGTGAGGACGCTTCCATTTCCAGTTCTGTCATGGGGAAGGGTTTTATTTCACAAGAAGGTTTTCTGTGTGGTGCTTCCACAATGAGCTGTGAAAGTAACTCTGAAATTTCTCTTTGAGAGCGTTCCCCAACCTTAGGATCTGATCTGACAACTCCCTGGCCCTAGTCCTGACTGCACTGCAGGCTCTTTGCAGCACCCAGAGCACAAGGTGACTCTGGAGCCAGTTTAATTGGCCATGAGGGATGTGCACAGCAGAAGGAGCTCCCTGGGGGCTCCAGCGTGCGTGGCTGGGCCGTGCTCAGGGAGCTGCCAGGCTGATGGTGCAGGAGCCTTTGGGAACGTTGGCAGCCAGAGAAAATCCGATTAGACTTTGGACAGCTGTGATTTATGTGAAAAGCCTGCACCGACGAACGTGCAGCCAGGGTGTGGGGAGAAGTGCTCACAGGGAACTCATGTGCTCACAGACTGGTTTGCAGTTTCAGTGTATCTCCACTCCATGCTGTGTTACAGACGTGACAGTTTCAGTTAAAACTCTAGGACAAATAATACTTCTGTTTTTTTTTTCTTTTTTTTTTTTTTTTTCTGCATAATTATCATTGTGATAGAAATGTCCCAATCTGTGGATTTAACTTCATGCCTCAGCTCATATACAACCCAGTGTAAAGAGCTCCTCATTCCACTGGAAAGGGTTAACAGGAGGTGAAGAACAAGGGATGTGCAGTCAAGATATTTGCATGAAATTGTTAGGGGAGTTGTGGGAAGCATTTTAATCTTATAATTTTTCACCAATTATTCCTTTTTAAAAATAACATCACAAATTTGAGCACAGCTAAAAGGCCCCAGGCTTTACCACACATCCCGACTTTTGCAATCACAAGAGAAAACGTACCCTTTCAGATTTTTGTGTTTTCTTCAGCCATCTCTTCACTTAGAGAGTAAAGGCAAATGATATTTAAGCTTTTCTCTTTTCTTTCTCATCCTCCTACCTAGAAAATTATGGCACTGAATCAGGTGGGTAATTCAGAATAAAAAGAATAGCTCGTTTACATTCTTGTATCTAATTTTCAGAGCTCTTTTTATACTTCAAAATTATTTTCTCTGATAGTTCTGGGTGTAAATTTGGCAGCCTGTTCACACTGTGTTTATTGATGATTCAATACCAATTGTCCTTCTCTGAGAAGGTAGTAATGATTTTTTTCATGCTTTTTTCTTTCTTTCTTTTGCCTTTTTTTTAAAATATTCAAATCTTGGCAACAATTGCATCATTCCTCCACTAAATTTTGAAAAATATTCATTACCATAAGGGAACTATAGTTAAGAATCCCTTTGTGACTTTTTATAATAGAAATGTGCAAAAATAATAGGGCTATTACATGTGTAAAAGGCTATGTTCATCCTTCATGTGTCTTAGAATTTGAATAGATGAAGTATACAAGACTCAATGAATTGTTATCTGCCCCACTACTGAGTCAAAAGAGCAACAAAGGAATTTTTGGGATGGCCATAGGATACCCAGGATGCCACTGTTTGAACTGCTTTTACTTTGGCCTGAGTTGGGCACTGGCTCACTGGAGTGTCAAATAAAAACCAAATTGGTGGTGTTGACCCACACTGTGGCAGAAAGAGCAAATCCTTTGTATTACTGAGTCCTCTTTGGAAAAGGCAAATTACATGTCTATTTTAGCAGAAAGAGTCAGGAATTAAATAGGCTCAGAGACAGAGTTACCCTGGGTTAGGTGCATCCCGACAGTGACTGAGGGATTATTGGCCAGTCTGTGTTAAAGCCTCAAACATAACTTTGGTTTTTTATTGGTAATCGAAGTACCTCTAGTAGCATTTATATTTGTATTTTTTAAAAGCTTTTGTATTACTTAGAAAAATAAAATTTTCAGATATTGTATATTTACCAATAATAAGGGCTTAACCTCGCTGGAATATTTGCTAATCATCAAATGGTCAGTATTTTACATTTGTGCTTGAGTAAAGATGTGAAGTATCCTTCCTGCAAGAGGTAAAAAGGCAGACATGAGGTGGAGAGCAGGTGATATTTAAAGACATAAATTCATGAGGAGGGGGTTGAGAATAGCCTGTATTATTTACATACCATGGTACGTAAAGTTTCAAAGCCAAGTGATGTAGATACTTTTTGTCTCTTTCAGATCAAAAGCTTTGTTTCAAATATAGTTTTGTGACTGTATTTTGAAATTTTAAAATTTGAGTGGCCCAACATGAAAGATTATTTCTGTGATTGCAGTCATGGCACTGTATCCCTTTGGTATTTCTGCCATTGTTTTAGGTTTCTTAAGCAGTCTTGTTCTGTATGTTTAGTCATTTCTGTAGGAAGACCTAACGTATTTCTGGAAGTTTTGATAATATGTTAAGTTTTATATATATATAGATATATGTGTGTGTGTGTGTGTGTATACATTAAACCACATATTTTGTTAATTTCTGAATAAAGGACACATAGTTTTGCCATTTTGTTTTGGTTTTGACTTCTGCCAGAAAAAATTATGTTGAGGTTTCTCTCATGTATTTACCATGCATCTTATTTGATAGTCCAATTCAGAAAAAACATTTATCTGCTGGACATAAAATAAATGATGGTAGCAATGGTGCTTAGCATTATGAGAGGATTAAAAACAGTCTCCAGTGAAAGTGTCCCATTCGAACAGCTCGGCTAACATTTCTTCTCTCCTCCCAAATGCTAACTGGACTTCAAATAGTCCAGCAAAACAATGTAACACCACCTGAAAAATAAGCCCCTGCAAGATGTGACAGCGGGGCACGCGTGGCATGTGAAATTGAAGGTGTGTCACACCCTGGCACCTCAGCTGTGTCCCTTCGCCCTGGCAGAGCCGAGGCGACGCGCCGCAGCTGAGAAGCCAGCACGTGACAAGCTCTTCATTTGAACCAGTGTGCCAGGTGCCAGGAAATTCTGCAGTCTCCACTGATGTTCTGTGCAATCCGTCTCCAAGCCGCCGTGCTCTCTCCAGTGTGGTGTTTTGAAACGCCACTTAGGCAGAACAATGATTATCTACACTTTAGGTGTGCATCTGGAATAAAATAATGCCAATAATCCTCTCCCCGCTATCCTGCCCCTACATCTGTAAATCATTTAAATATAGCCCTTTATTTCAGAACTCCACATTTGCCAAGGAATATCAGAAATCCATATAAAGTCCCAAGTGCCAGATTTTGTGTCTGGATCTCTGATTTAGATGAATAATGCGTAAAAGTTCATGAGGTGTGAAACTGCATATAGATAGCTCCTACTGCTTTATGCACATGAGGACATTAAGGTTTCTTCCAAGGTCAGTTCAATTTATGCTCACCAAATCCTATCAGAAATGTCACCTGCCTTCAGACAAAGCACATGACTAAGAATTTTGTTACTAGCTTACATCCCACCATACTCACTTTTGAAAGCCTCGTATTAAAAGAGGGATGATGTGAAGACCATACTTTCTTCAAGATGTCATGATATATTGTAATTTAAAAGTAAGGACTGGTAACTACTCTCACAATCTTCATCTTTCATATGCTTGAGAGTTGTGAGCTGGATTTAATATTAAATTTGGTTCTAAGACTTGTTTAAAAAATAACTACCATGGCTGTGCACATACCTATGCATTTTATTTACACAGGTTTCAAATATACTCACCTATTCTTTATTTGGACTCATCCATCCCATCATTGGAAATCATGTTTATAACAAAATGTATTTTTTTCCCCTGTTCAAAACAATTAGCTGATCTTATAAATTGGCCAGTGAAATTTTTCACTAAAAGTTGTATTGTAATTAATAGCACCATCAGTCCTTGGAACTGTGAATTGTTGATAACTTCAGGCTATTGCTAATGCCACAACAAAGAGTTATTTTTAAAGCATGCAGCTACATACTAAAGAACTTACTGACTGGATTCAATTAGACTGTTTTGGATAAAAGAATAGGCTTACATAAAATGGAAGTTTACCAAAAGGTGTGATCACTGAAAAACATGAGATAAAGAAAACTACCTGTTAGAGTGGTCCAAGGAGAAGAATTCATACCCTTTATTTAATGTTTATTTATTATTTATTATATTTCATTTATAGCTCATTGGTTCAAGTATATTCCAGAAACAGAAAGTTATTTACATTTGGAAATGTTGAGCTATTCAGTGCAAACTGATGCCTCTGTTCATGTGCTTTGTGTCATAATAACTTCTACATTTAAGTTTTAGATCTCTTGCTGGTAGCTCATCAAAAACTGTAAGGGTTAGCATGAGTAATACAGATTTATGTCTACCATGATCAGGAATGTTCCTTTGTGGAAAAGGATAAGACATGTCATGTCTTACTTTCCAGCAAAGCTTTTCTCTGTAACCGATCAGGCCTGGGTGTCACTCAGCCTGAATACTACCAGAATGCTAAAATGATACTCTTAATCCTTAGTCACCATTCTTCTTTGTGACTGCTAATAACTTGCAAAATTAAGTGTTAGTCTTTGCTGCCCTTCCTTTTTTTTTCCCCCTCATAATCTCTGAGAAGCTGTTGATGAGAACAAATGGTTCTGAAGTGGTTCTTAAGAGTTTCTGGCTGTTTTGGAAAACAGGACATGAGGACTAAATCTGTAGCCAACACAACATAACAAATGACCAAAGGAGGCATTATTTATGTCTCGTGTTGACCTAAAGATGGGCTGCTACCTGCTGTGTTATCTCTGCACTGGAATTTCTACAGCACCTTCAAACCCTCACTGAAGTGAGTAGCCACAGATATCGAATGTTTGAAGTCCAACACAATCCATGACTTGATAAGAAGTACTCTTGAAGTGCTTCAACTTTAGGGTAAGACAAAATCATAACCATGGTGGTGGACAAATGTACTTCACTTTTAGTGCTATTTCCATAGTCAGGGAGCTCTAAGCTGCTTAAGTTCCTAGAAGTCATAAGGCAACACTGGCTTGAGAGAATCCCTGCGGAATTCACATTTTAGAGTTCCAGTCTTTGCTGTGGCCCATCCCTCACGTGCAGTAGTTTTCAGTAAGATACACCAGGCACACTTAAAGACAGGAAGTTTTTCACCTGTCAGTGATTCTGATTTTTTAGATTTACCTATGGATTCTTTCAGAGCCTTTTTTCCCTCCCTGAAAATGTGTATTTGTTAATCACAAGTATACTATATTTCTAGTCAGGAGATTAAAAATGTGTGTTGTTCCCTGATTTGTTCATATCTTTTTGTGGGTTTACTGGTGGGAGAGAAAAGCTGGCTAGAGCTTTAAGAAATATTTACATATGTGAGTTGAAATGTTGCTAACTGCAAGAAGAAAGACCCTGCTTTCATCTTACAAGAGGCATTTTTAATGCCAACTTTAATTAAATTTTGCAAATGCTGTATTACTAAGGAACACGAAGTTCTGATGAGGGAGAAAATTTTTTAAGGCTGAAATTATTAGTAAAGCATATATTGTTATAAAATAAGTATCAGTGTTGTCCCTGTGAAAATCACAATAAGAAATGTCTTCAAATTCCTGCAGAAGGAAAGCATACTTCTTTCAGAAGATCAGAAAGTACATATGTGTTGACTTTATTTAAGAAATCATACCTTTATTTAAGAAATAATAATTCACCACAGTGAATTTAAAACTGTCAGAATTTCTGCAAAAAAACCCAACATTGGCTCCACTTGCTTGATCATCTGAATGAAATTTGATACCTGTTTCCTGTTATAGTTGCGTAGGATATAAGCTTTTTCTCTTTTACCTTTTTAACTCAGTCAAATTGCACAAGAATGAGCTTTGCATGCCTAATGAAGAACAGCTCAGAAGATGGGGAACAAAGCATTTTTGCAGAACTAACACAAACTTTAGATACGTGAGTGCAGAAACTGTTGCTTAGCCACAAATGGTTTCTGTCAGATTCAGCTTTTATCTTGGATATTCCTGAAGGAATCTAGATTAGCATAATGAGAATTTCCATGAACCATCTCATCATAGTTTTAGAAATTTCCATGCTGAATAGTATGCTAGGCTTTATTATAAAGCTTTATGACTGAGTATTTTTATTTTATAAAATATGTTTGCCCTGCATAGTTCCGTTTACACTCATTTTCCTGTTTGTCAACTATTTTTTTATTGTCTAGAATTTGAAAAAAGGAGACAAAGTACCAGTAAAATTCTGATCACCCATGTTGAGGATTATATCATCCAGAATAGCAAACAATTGCAGGTTCTCTGTATTTCCTAGTGCCCTTTGTACTGGACATGTCTAAGGGGATGTTCACTATATTGTTGTGAGTTACAAGTACAATTTATTCCAAGAATTAATGGAATTGAAAATATCCTTCATCTGGATTTTATGGTAGGATGAGAAGCTGTGCATCACTTTTAAATTTGGCAATCAAAAGAAATCAATCATAAAAGAGTAAACATATATAATATACATTAGTCTTCGATGAAACTATCTGGATGGAAGTGTTTTTAAAATATGAAATATTTGCAGTGATACAAAAAATCTGCTAAGATTTTCCACAGATAGGCTTTTTTCCTTTCCCACATCAAAAACACAGAGCAAATGTGAAATAGTTAAAGAGCAGATGATAAAGGGATTTTTCTGTTTCATTCAAGTTATGGACAGCTTCTATCGCAGCTTTATATCTCTACACGAGTGTGCAGCATTTTTCTCTTTATTCTTGCTTCTTTTACAGCTTTTAAGCTATTTTCCTTCCTGTAGTCTATGCTTCCACTACTCTTCTCATCTAAAGATGGAGAATGATTCTTCACAAGGGAAGCAGGTTTGCCATCAGAGATGACACCACAATTTCTTTAAATGCTTAAAAATAAAAATATTTTATTTTGTTTATTTTGTAAAAGAGCTCTCCTGGAAATTCATCTGTCCCCCGGTTCAAATATGTTCTTACCTCCTTTTCCTATTTACAGAAGAATTGTAACCCACCTTTCTCTAGACCCAGTGTGGACAAAAGTAGCATTACTTGTTGCTGATGGTGTTCATTTAAATAAAACAAACTCACTCTGAAATATTTAAGAATTTATAGAGCATGGAGGGATTTTTGCTCTTACCTTGACTTGTGTATCTCAGAAAAAACAATGTATTTGATGAAGAAGTCAACATGACTTGCACAGATGTCAGTTAAGTAGATTTTTCCCATTGTGAAATTGATGGCAAGTCTTTCCTCCTTGCTGTCCTCTGCAAATTCCTTCCCCTTCCTAAACTCTTGTTTCAAGAAGTGCTTCTTGCTGTGAGAAATGTGTTAGGTTAGTTACCTAATGCTTATTTAGTGGCTTGGATAAAAGCACACATGGAATATTGGAGGTGTAGGTGAGCTCTGTCACAGACACAGCAGGAAGAGAGGAGCCTCAGAAGGCAGAGTATCCTGTGACACAAGTCCATGAAATTATGTCCTCAGGATATTAAAGTCTATGGTGACTGAATTTTTGAATTTCTTTAGTAATTTTACTCGTTGGCAAGGATATTGAGTGGACTGCTGTAAATATTGAAGTAAATTAATATGGAAGTCTGAAATCAGGTTGCAAGTCCATAGATTGGTGCCTAAATATAACTGGCCTGATTTGTAAAAGGTCGAATATTAGGTCAGTCATACTGAAGAAATGGAAATTATTCTCAGGGGATGGATACCAGAGACTGGGTTTAGATGTCAGTTTGGAAACCTTGGACTTTGGGCTTTAAATTCTAAAATATATACAATAACACTTTTTTGTCACATCTGAATTTTACTATTGATCTTTGTTAAATGTTGTGAATAAGAAGTTGTTAATGAACTTTTTATGCACTTTTGAATTGTGTAACTGAAATTCCTGTTCTCAGATAACCAGGTGTTTAAATCCAGGTGCTCTGTAAGTGCTGATTTACTGAATATTTATGAACTTCTCGAGATGTAAACTAGGCTAAATGGAATAAATGCTAGTTTGGGTTAGCACACAAGTAAACCTGGGCAGGAATTGTGTCATATACCCCTGTTCTGTTGGAAAGCCCTTAGTAATGAAATGATACACCATAACTTAGTGATTTAATATTATTATTACTGCGCAAACACTTAAAATGTTAGTCACTGTTGTGGTTCCATATTTTATTACAAAACACTAAACACGTGCTGCACCAGTTTGTATCCATCTATTTGCATCTAGACTTTTCTAGGCTTTTTCTTATCAAGATTTTGGGAGCAAAGCAAAGATCATACATAGAAAATCCTTTCTGAATTTTAACTTAGTTTGATGGCTCTTGAAAGCAAGCTTTGAGAGGTTAATGAGGGTTCTGTGAGTATTCACAGAGTGATAGCCATTAAAAAGATGACAACTGATGTGGTAAATACATCTTTTTGTAGAAAATTCTCTCTGCTTATCTGATCATTACAGAATTCATAGTGAGTTTCTGAACCCCAGCTCAAGAAGGTTTTAGAAGCTGAGGACTCATGACTGTGAACGCCTTGTTCCTGTTGCATTGTCTCCAATGCTTCCATTTTTCAATGAGTAACAGCACAGCAGTGGAAAAAGATATTATTGTTTTATCCTTTAGTAGTTGCTTCTCCAGAAATTTGTGTGAGCTGGAAATATGCTAATTTGATGTATCTTTTGGGCATATGCAGGCAACTCTGTGTAAGTTTGGGAGGCTGTGGAAAAACGGAAATTTTGAAAAATAGAGAGATTTCAAATATTGTGAACACAACACACAGAGATTTCACCCACCCCCCAGCCCTTCCCACCCCAAGTTTTCCTGCACAAGTTTTAAAATACTTGAATGCATATATTATTAATTATCTATTCCGTATTTGGCTGCATTTTTCTCCTTGCAGTTGTGAAACAGTCACGTGTAATGAAACCTTGCCAAACAGCATAGGGGGGTTGTCAGAGAATGGAGGTTCTTTATATAAGTAACATATGTAGATGAATATATAATTAATTAACAGTGTATGAGAGGCTACATCCTCTGTAAATCTGCAATATATTATTCATTTTTGTTCGCCTTTTCATTATTTAACCTATTACTGTAATTATCACTCATCTTTTGTGGCAAGCTTTTTAGATTAGAATAAATCACTCTAAAAATAATGCAGCCACCTAAAGTATTCACATCATCTAAGATGAATTCTTTTGTGGTGCTGCAACCTGATACACCTTGGTGAAAATTTGTAGATGTGGCATTTTATATACATTAGGGAAAAACAGGCTGACTGCATGAGAAAAGGAGTGGTGAGTCAGAGGATGGAGATAGGAGTGACCTTTTGCTTTTTTGTTCTTTGTCTTCGTCTTGCACTTGTGGTACGTAGTCATCATTTTCAGAGCAGGAAAAATGCCAGGCTAATTAAATCAGTATAATGTATAAATGCTTTCTGAAGTTAATCAACAATATTATGTCATTTCAAAAAATAATTGGGATGTAAGATCTTTGACTGTATTCACATTATAAACAAATAATATTCACAAGTCAAATAAAAATTCCTCGTAGGGTGAGTCAGTCATTCGACAGTTTTTGGCCAAAAAGTTGTCTGATGTTCCTTGACGTGAGAGTTTCTGTAGTATCCAAATGTTAAAAAAATCCCTAAGTGATGCAAAATATGGTCTGCATTTCCTTCTCATTTTTCTTGTAGTGGTATAATGTTGTGCTCTCAAGAAGTAATTATGACATCTGAGAATGGATTTAGAGGTGTAAAAGCTCTAAATTAACTCTACTCGAAAGAAGGGGCTGAGGACTGTATGTAATTTTCTTCTGTGTTAATGGTTTCAGAAGGTGGGTGAGTGAATCAGCCCCAGTTGGAGAGGTCAGCCTGGCAGTATTTCCACCATCACTTGCACTTGGAGTACTTGTGGCAACAGGAATGGTTTACATGGAAAAATATTGGAAGGAAATGATTTTGGATCATGCAGCATGATATCCTTATGCATGATGGATAATCCTGGTGAGTGGGCTTTCAGCCAGGAATTCTTTTCCACTGCTGAAGCTTCAGACTGGCAGGGCTTGCATTAGGTGCAGTCTACAGAAATATTATTTAAGACTGGATTTTCAGCTGTTTGCCCTGTGGAAGGAACAACTCTCTCATATCCAACAGGTCACAGTTTCCCCAGGGAGAAAGAAACATGGCCAACCTCTTTTCCTTTATCAAAGGTGCCATCAATGAGCTAATTGTCTAATTCTGATTAATACTTTTATCATGTCTGTTTGTGCCAGCTTTTATGTCCAGCCAGGAAATAAGACACTTATCCTTTTTCAAGTTGCTTTGAAAACATCAGCAGAAGACAACTTCTATTTGCAGCTCGGGTTCACCTGGTCTTATATTTAAGAACAGAGCAGGACACTTCCCAAATGTCCCTGTCACAGTAGCTCCCAGTCTGTTGGCCTGCAGACACAAACACACTGTATACAAGTGTAGGTAATTAATGCAAGCAGTGAAAATGTCTCTCTGGTCTGCCTTTATATCAATCATTACTAGTTCAACACCTCAGTGAAAATTGCAAAATGACAGATTTTTAAAAATTCCTCTGTGTGATGACTAAAATGGTAGAGCAATCCTGAATTCCCTGGTAGTTTTAGTAGTAGTTGCCTTTCTAAATCTTGCATATTCAACATTAGAAATAACTTAGAGAAGGTATTTGGTAGGAGTAAGTCAATCTGTAGGAAAAAAATGCAAGAGGTGAGGTATCAGACAGCTCAAGGTAAATTTATGAAGCCTTTCACTTACCCACGTTTCAGCAGGAATCCAGAGGGATAGATTTTCCATAGCATGGATTAAATGAGTTTTTGGCCTCAGTGCAATGAAAGATCGTTATTCAAATCATTGTTAGTAAACCATCTGTCCCTGTGTAACTGTAAATGTTTTGGTCATGGAATCTTTTGCAAAATCAGCTGGCTGCATCATTTGATGATCATGACAGAACTCTGTCTTCACCCATGCCTCTTGTCTCTGTGGCAGTAGTTTGTATCCAAATCCATCATCAAAATATCTCTCCTGTGTCTCTTATTGACCTAATCAATCTGACTAATTTTGACCATGGGAAGCCAGTGATTTCTTCTTAATATCTGTGAATATTCTCCTTTCTGGAACAGAAACGTAGCTGCTTGGTACTAGTTTTGCTCCAAATGGATGCTTGAGTCGTATAGTTCAGGCATATGGCCTTGGAGGTCTTGACTTATTTTAAAATCAAGCAGATTTCCATAACTGAATTTCTTTTCATTCAGACACAACTTTCAGCATAAGAGATGAAATAACAAGGTGAGAAAGAATAAATGTTGATAGGTGAATTGATGTACTTTTCCCTTGCTTAGGGGCAAAAAGGAGAAGTAAGGAAATAAAAGTTACCATTTGCCATGTCTAGGAAAATGAAGTATTTCATGTTCACCTGTTCACAGGCTCATCTACAACACCATTTTCAGTGTGTGAAAGGTGCTTGGAGGCCTATTCCTATGAAATGCACTTGCTTTTACTACTCCTAGTGAAGAGGCAGGTAATGAGGAGAAAGTTTGGAACAATTAAATGAACTGCAGCCCCTTGTTCCCTTATCCATTAAGGAAAGAGCATTACAAGAAGCAGCTATGGTGAATAATAACTCTGGAAAACTAAGAAGAGAGCTGACATTAGTGATAATGCACTTTCTGCCTCTGGAAGGTAATATGTCTGCAAAGCAAACAATTTGAAATACACTCAAAAGCAACGAATAAATACTGAGAGTGGAAATACTGGATAGCAGATTGAAGCAAAACACGAGTTTGAAATGCAGTCATTGACAGCAGGGAAAGACATCAATTGGTATCTAAGTGCTACTGGGATTTACATAGAACATTAAAAAGTTTGGGAAAAGCAAAAAAGAGTAGCTCATATGTCAAAAACATTGGAAACAATTTACAGAAGAAAACAATGTAGCTATTGATTCCCCAAAATGCCTGATAAAACTTGAGGGCATTGGGAATTGAATGGGAACATGTGGTTCTGTGAGCTGGACTTTGGCCTGCATTCAGTTACTTGGGGTTTATGGTCACCCCTAAGCTTACAAACAGGTCAGGCTAAGTTTTGCTAGACCTGCTTCTGTAAAACTGGAGTTGGAAGGGAGGAATGACAGAATGGCTGCATGTAAATCACCAAAATGACACACCTGAATGGTCTACTGAAGGAAAGCAGGTTCTGCTGAATACATTTATGTTCTGATCATGGAGATTAGATTATATTCCCCTTAACAGGATTTTTGATTTTACAGTTATTTAATACACCAGAAATAAATAGATGACTAAAGCAAACCTTAAAACTTAGGTACTTCAAAAATGTATTTTTTGCTGGATAGTTGCATCCTCTAGGTAACTGTAAATCTAACATAACAGCAGTTCACATCTGTGTCCTGTGTGTGTTAATTTATCTATTTCTGTTTCTCGGTTACTCCGAACGCAGAAAGTGAATTGCTATCCCAAGGCTGCCTCTATTCTCTCAGTTGTTTACCCAGCTGCCATAAGGCTGTGTTGTTTCAGTAACTCTTGTGGAATTCCACATTTCTGGGGGTGCAGCTGGTACACACAGGGGTGTGCACCTGTTCATGTCCACCTCTGCACCTGCACACTGCACACACTGAGACTTCCGGGGTAGCATCTGAAATATGTGTGAATAACTTATTAGATCTTTCCAACAGTATAGCTGCTGTATTCTGACTAGCTTGAATGTTTAATTTAGAAAGAACTGATGAATTTTTCATATTGATATAGTGATTTTCCTTTTAAGTTCATGTTTTGTATCCATAGGGAAATAAATGGAGTTGCCAGGGTAACCATGACTTTTCTTGAAGTCCTAGGATGATTAAACACCTACAGTTCATGGACATGTGTCTCTCTGTGGGGTGAAAAGGTTTCTGTCTAGGGCCATTTTGGCAAAGTTGGGATGAATGGCATCCAGAATCCCCGGGAAGCCTGTAACAGAACTATCCTGACTTTGGGATTTCTTTTGCAAGCTTGTGCAACACACACATAAGCCACTTTGCTGTGCAGCAGCATTTATTGCTCGCAGGGAAAAAGTAAAGGCAACACTAAGGTGCCTGGGTGGTGAAGACTCAAAGCCAGAAGTTATGAACCTTAAATGTCTTGCCATGGGAGCACTAAGTCAGGGCCACAACTCTCCCTGACTGGGAGTTGCGATGCAAATGCGGTTGTGAATTCAGGGACAGGCTGCAACCAATAAATATAACATCACCTGCTGCAGTAGATCTTCTGGTACTTAATTCCACAGAGATGATGAGGCTTTCCACATTTCATAATATTTAGTTTCCCCAAACCATATAAAGATTAGGCTTGTAACATTTACAAATGGATGTATGAAGCTCTGTAGCAGGTACAACTACCTTTGAAAACTTCAGCCTAAAAGACACAGACATAGTTACTTAAAAGTCAAATGTTATGACAGATCATCACAAAAAAAGCTCCGCAGAAGTAAAAATCAAGGCTAAGAATGGTAATATTTAATATATTATAAACATTTGCTTTATTTTTTTGTGGCTTTAACAAAAATATTCTTGCAGGGCTGTTCCCTAAATATCCATCAGGAAGCTTTGTACTAATGAGAGTACATATGAGTAACTCTGTTCTCATTAGCTTTGGTTATCATGCACTAATATTGCAAGTTGGAGGTGTAGACCCAAGCTCAGTTTTTTAAGAGTAAAACGACTAGTATTTATATTCATGTGTACGTACAATATTAGTTGCACGTTGACTCAAGTAAGATATGATTCTATGATCTAGACAAAGGCAATTATTTTATTTTAGTGAAAAATTTAGAAGGCTGTCTTGGGCTGATGTGAATTCTTCCGTTTAAGATGCCAAAGACTTTTGTCTCATTCTCTTCAAACAGCTTAGTTCCACCCAGGTTAGAAAAGAATTTACTGTTTTGTTCAAACCTTAAAACTACAGTGGTGCTATTTTACATGTTCTTTTCCTTGCTTTTTCTCCTCTTTCTTTTGAGGGATGGAAGACTTTTTGTCTGCTGCTAAGCAATGAATGACACTGATAAAACTTGGCTATTTTCAATAAAATAGAACAAGGTCAATTTGAATAAAAAATATCTTATGCTAGTCAAAATGCTCAAGGACAGTGGAGAAGGGGAAAGAAACTGAGTGGTGGATGGTGCTTAGTTACACTTTTTTCAGGGGATGTCCAATACCCCTGGCAAGTCTAAAATTAGAAATGTGTGCTGTATTAAGAAATTAGCAGTAAGGAAGGTGGACAATCTAACAAAACTATAATAAAATGATTTGTCAAAGTCAAATATCTCAATTTAATGATGCTTGAAGTATCTCTAAAATATTTAAGTGAAGCTGTGTGCAAATCTGAAACCACTTCAGTCCCACAATGAAGGTTTTACTGTGAAACAGAAGATCAGCAGGTGGGAGAAATCACATCACGAGGAACATGTATAGAACTCAGTTATGGATTTTTATGGCTGGAACATGTAGTAAGTACTAGGGGGACTTGATAAAAAGGAGGCCTCTCAGTAGATGTTCTCAGTTCCCAAGCTGGTTTTGCATGACTGGCTCCAGTGGCTATTACATTCAAACACTTTCAGGTGTTTGGGCTGGACCTGAAGTTCACTGATGCAGCACTTACTGTGCACAGGTGTTCATGTACCTGAATTCAGACCTTTACTCAACAGCTTCCACCTGTGTTCACTCCTGGGTCACTCACACTCTCTCTTTGAGCTTGTACAAAAACTTAATGCTGTTTCTGCATGCGCTTTTTGTCATAATATAAACATAAAATAAGTGTTTTGCACTGTCATAGGATTGTGCTCCCAAGAAACTTCAAAACAATATATTGAAATCAGGTTAAATGTATGTCTACCCTGAGCAGCAGAGTATAATGCAGTGAATGCCATCTAGGCTGATAACTCTTCATAGAGCAGGACAGACCAAGGTTTAGCTTCCAGTAATGATCTGAACTCCTTGTCAAGACCAACCACCCTGCAGTATGTCAGTAGAGCTGCTTGAATGACCTGGGAGAGATCTCAGGTGAACTTTTGACTGGGAGTTGTTTCTGTGCCTGCCTGGTGCCCAGAATCCTTTGGATATGTGGGTTTCTCTTGGACAGTCCTAATCAAATTAAATCACAATTATTGGATTAAATCACAGTATTGATGTAAGTAGACACAAATCTCTGTTTTACCTAATTTGGTGACAAGAAATTGACCCTACAGTGAGAAATGTCAAACTGCAGTATCTGTGCTTTCTTTCAGGATTTCCTTGCAAACAGAGGTAAACAGTGTAACCCTGAGAGAGGCTTCGGGGCTTTGTATCGTACAAAGAGGAAAGAAAAAATGTTTTCTTTGGACACCTTAGTGCATACACTTCACAGGGATTTCTTTAGTTTAGTGGGTTCACAGGAATGATGCTTGTGGTCATCAGGGAAATCTCTCTGCCACTTGCTTGTGCTCAGAGAGTTGTTTTCTCAGAGTACACAAACTTCTTTCTCCAAGCTGGCCCCTCTTACCAACATGGTGCTTGCAAAGCAGCTGAAGGCATCTGTGCTGAATGCACCCCAGTCCTCAGCTCCTTCAAGGCCACCAAAGCAGTTGGATTTAGATGGTTGCTTCAGTGAAGACAATGCCAATGTAATCCTGGTTTCAACAGCACAGGACATGACTAGTAAAACATACCAGTGTCCATTTAGGTTTAGATATAAGTGTGAAAAAGAAGGGAAATGAGTATAAAATATACTCCTACTATATATTTAACAAACAGTTCCTGTTGTTTTGTGCCACTCATATGGAGCACCTTGGGCATATCTTCCAAGATAGAGTTTGTAGAAATCATGAATTAAAAGCTGAAATGACTCCTAAGATCTGGTTGAGTTCATTCCTGTTTATGTTATCGTTTATCCCTCAGGGAGTTAGATTTTGGATAAAAATGGAAATGCCCTTGCTGCTACGCCTGACTAGATGCAGAATGCAAACTAAAATTAAAACACATTAAAAAGAATGAAGGATTTCTAAAGTCTCCCCCTCCAAATGATTTACTGGACAGAAGGAGGAGAAATAATGTGGGAGATTTAATTCCTCAGTAACTTCTGTCTCTGCCTTCTCTCCTATGACATGTGGTAGGTGTAGGCTTCTAACACGCCAGTCTGCAGCATCTCCTGAGGAACTAAAGGTTACCCAGCCTGTGTAAGAAACTCAGAGTGGACTAGTGTAGCACATGCACCCCTTTCATCTGGCTCAGATCAATCTCTCACTCATCCCTTTGGTCAAATATTTTTTCAGTGTTTACATCAAAGTACCTGAACATCATATTTTTACAAATATTTTCCAAGGATGGGTTAAAATTATGGCCACTGATATTATAGGTCTCTCGTGTTTCATGAAGTGGGTGAGACTAACTGTGATTTAATCAGATCTTTCTTTCCTAATGCATTGGTTTGCACAGAGATAGTTCCCATCTGTGCATCTTTTCTTTTTGCCTTAGGGAATTTAGCAGGAAACCTAGTACACATTCAAACAGTGCAGCATAGTATAGTGATTTGTATTCTGGTCACATCATAAATAATCCTCCCAATGCTTGTTCCAATATATAGTAAACACATTTGGGAAAAATACACAACTGTGTTGAGTGGAGTTGATTTGGGATCACTAAAGTAGTATTAAACCAGCATGCTTGTAGTTCCTTCTTCTTAAAATTTTAACCATGTGGGAGAGAGAGATTTCTGAAACTATCTGATAGATAATAGTGAACACTAATATTTCTGTTCCTTGAATAGGCAATCCTTTTTCTGGATATTGTAAATTAATTTTATTTCTTATCTTTGTGCCTTGCAAGCAGACACAGAAGACATAAACTGAAACAGCAAAGCAGAATCAAGTGCTTGAACACATTCTAAAAAGACAAATACCTTTTTCATAACAACATCCAGAGCTGAGCAGTGAAAGCCCCAGTACTTTTGAAAAGCAAGGCTGTTAACAAAGAATTTAAAATTTTTTTTTAGTAGCTTTAATTACAGGTACATTTTTTTAATGTCAAACACATTAGTTGAGCAAGGAGTAAAGTAAGTCAGAGGTGTTTAAATGAAGATTCCTTATGCTGTCACAGGCCCAGCCAGCTAAACAGCTAAAATGTCTGTACCTGACTATCTTGAGAGAAACATGAAAGCCACTGTAACCTGAAATTCCTTCCTTTCTCATCCTGCTCCAGAGAGAAGACTCAGTCCTGTTTCCAGTACCGTGTACTTGTTACCAGTGCAATCTGCTTTCCTATCCACTCACTCGCACTGAGCACTTTTACACTGCTCCTCTGAGTGTCTCGATTCACGAGGAATTTGCAAGGGGATAAAATCCCTGAAATGCTTTTCAGTTTTTCAGTTGCTGGAGGCTGATTAGGTTCTTAGAAATCAACTTCTTACTTTAAAAAAAGGTGGGAAAATGTCTGTTACCTCCAAGATGTGTTGCAATTACGTGTGCCGTACATGGTAATTATTTTAATGCTTAATAAAAAATAGAGATGTAAGTTAACACACGAAGAAGACAAGGCAGCATGGGGCAGACAGCAAGGCAGCTGCAAGACCAAGTAGTCCCGAACTCAAATCAAGGCTGGATTGAACATCTGCATTTTATGGACAAAAAATTATATTTTTTGAGTCAGAACCTTACAAAAACGTCTCATCTATAGATCTGTTCAATACATAAACAGTATTTTTGCACAGTCATTTTTAAAATTTAAACTCCATTGGAAGTCCTTCTGTGCAGGGCAGGTCTCTTCTAAAATCCATGGCAAAATTTTTGAAAAAAAGCCCCAAAGAATCTTTAGAGCAAATATATTTTGTAGTAAAACCAGACATCCAGAGATATGTTCTATTTCTGGTTAACTGACTTTTCATTAATGAAAGTTACTGTAGCCTTTTTTAGTGTTTTTACACATTTATTTGTTCACAGAATTATTTAATTTCTTAATTGTGCTACTTATGTGGGGCAGATTTCAAGGATGAGATTTCAGATTACACATCCAGGTGATTTCACTCACCCACCTTATCTTCTAAGATTTCTCCATGGAATTATTTTTCTGGGTGTATTTTAAGTGATGTGGAATTAAAAAGGGACTAAATAGCTTTTTGTTCAGGAATTGTATTGAGTCAATATACTTCTTTTTTCCTCTGGGTCTTACCAAGGACTAAGCTGTAAATAATAGTCTATACTTACTTTAAGATGACCATTACTTCTATGGAAGTTGACATAATTTTGAATTTTTTTTGGTTGGTTGAGGAATGAAAGGAGAACAAAGAAGAAGCAGTAAAGAGGAACAGGCTCAAATAACTCCAAATGCCTCTTGGCAGGCGAAATATTCAAGTGTTTAACAGAAACAGAAGAGTTTATATTGGAATGGACCTTTAAAGATCATCCAGTCCAAAGCCCCTGCCATGGGCAGGGGCATCTTTCAGCAGAGTAAGTTGACAGATGTAAATACTTTGTGATGTTTAAGGTCTCCCTTTAATGGTTCTGGCAGTTGCATTTGGAAGACTGAGCCTTATCAAGGGTCAGAGCAGTGGCTTTGGGCTGGTGCTTGTTCTCTGACCTTTTCCTCACAGACATGCATCCCTCTGGATCTAAATAAACTGGCTAACTCCTGCATTTCCTTTACAGTAAGCCTCAGAAAGAAATGAAACATTTATTCTCTAAGGTGACCAGCATTCTCTAACACGATAAGAGAAGCTTGTTTTAAAGCAATAGTACTTAGGAGAGAACTGTGCAAGATTTAGGGTAGGACACCCACATAAACTTGTGCTTAGACAACTTGTAAAGTTGTTTAAGATGCACATGTTGCACAGCAAGGCTTCCTGTTCAAGCCAGGAGACCTGAACACTGCTGAAATATTAGGACCTGTGTGTTGTGTGTTTAGACATGGGGTTCAGTGCTGACATACAGCAATAATGGCTTCAGATATTTTAATTAGAACACCTGCAACTGAAAAATATTTACAATTTACTCAGTTTATTTGGACCTAATCTGTATCTATTATGCATTTTTAGCACTTCTTATTATCACCATTACGTGTTGGGATAATCCACATTCTTGAGCTCAGATTACTCATGTCCATGACAGCAGTGCCTAGGGAACAACACAGATCAGGGGTAATGGTAGAGATAATGTATTTTGATATTTTATCACATGTAGTGGTTGTCTATCTCTGCCCCCAAAGCACATCATCTCTCTCTTCTGTTAGACATAAGTATTTTTTTAGTAAAGAAATAGGGGAGATCTAATTTTGTAGGACAGTCAAATTACACTTCTCTAGATCATAAAATAAAGTACTATTACAAACAAAACCATCACCTAAATAAAAAATAACAATAAAAAAGGTCTTTTTCAAACAATAACAATTCTACATTGTTGTTGATCATGGATGCAGTAATTCCTGAAGGTTAATGGGTTATTTCTTGAGCACTTACAGTAACACATTCACTTATGTATTGGTTTTGCACGGCCTGGTTTTTGGCAGCAGGGGGGCCACAAAGATTGCTCCTGTGGGAAGCTGCTGGAAGCTTCCACCATGTCCAGCAGAGCCAATCCCTGATTTCTCTGAAGGTGGACACGCTGCTGGCCAAGGCTGGGCCAATTAGAGAGGGTGGTAACACCTCTGTGATGACATATTTAAGAAGAAAATCAAAACAAACTGCGCACAGTTTTTTCCTAGTCAGAGAAGAGGAGGAGGTGAGAACGTGCGAGGAAACAACATGGAGACACCAAGGGCAGTGGCACAGGAGGGGCAGGAGGTGCTCCAGGTGCTGGAGCTGAGATTCCTCTACAGGCTGTGATGAAGACCATGGTGAAGCAGCTGTGCCCCTGCAGCCCGCAGGGATCCACAGGGGATCCAGAGATCCACCCACCATGCCAGAGCAGGTGGAGGCCTGGAGGAGGCTGTGATCCAGTGGGAGACCCAGTGGAGAGAGAGGGCTCTGCTTCCAGGCTGGAGCAGCCTGTCCTTGGAGGACTGCACCCCATGGGAAGAGAGACCCATGTTGCAGCAGTTTTGGGGGGGACTGTGTGTGCCCGTGGGCGGAATTCATGTTGCAGCAGGTGCTGTAGACCTACTGCTCCTGAGAGTGGACCTACACCAGAGAAGTTCAGAGGGACCCCACGGCCTCACAGGGGAAGGACTCCCCTCCTGGAGCAGTGGAAGAAAATCTCGGTGATGAACTGACCCAAAAACACCTGTGCTCTGTCTCCCTGTGCTGTCAGTGGGAAGGAGGGAGGGGCTGGGGAAAGAAAAGGTGTTTTAAGGGCTTATTTTACTTCTGATTCTGTTAGTAATAAAATTCACTTTGCAACTTAAGTTGAGCCTGTTTTGCACTTGAAATATTTCTCCTGGTCCTTATATCACTCATGAAGTGTCCATTAATTTTTTTACCCTCCTCTGCCCAGCTGTGGCAGGGGAGGGTAAGCGGGTGATTCGTGTGGGTGCCTGGTGTTGGGCCAGTCTCAAACCATGACAACATAAAAAGGAGAAACTTACATTAAGTTCAAGTTCACCTTACAGAAAAAATTGCAGAGATTAAATTTGTAGTAAGTAAGCCTAGATAAGTACAAACTAGTAAATATTTTAACAGATTTTATGTGGTTTAAAAAATACCACCACACACACACCTGGACCTCATTGAGTTCATCATTATTGTCCCCATCTGGCACCAATCTGCACAGGAGATTCAGGTGCTTTGGGAACAATGAGCCAGGTTATAAGAGAGATGAGGTTGGGTGTGAGGGAAGAGGTGGAGGGGAAGAGAAAGCTGGAGAGGAGAGAATGTAGAGTGCAATACAAAGGACTTCATCCTGTTAAGTTTTCTTAGTGTAAGAAAGATATTATGATTTGTGAGAATATAGATGTGGGGCTTGCATGTTGGGTAAGTAAATGTCCCTATCCTCATTGGCAGTCCACCTGACTTCATCCTGGTTTTGTGTGGTTCTTTTTTTTTTTCCCAGTAAAACAGTTTTTCTTAAATTCTGTTTGTCTTTCTCATGTGCCCTTACATTCTTTACAATCTTTAAATTCAATAGACTGTGTGTTTGTGCTATGAGAAATCTCTAGTAATGCATTGTTGCTGCATATAATGAAAAGGTTTTGCAATTTTGCAGAGCAGAAGTGTAAGCTAGGGACAAGGCCAGGCATAGGAAGATGTTCTGAGTTTTCATAAGGGCATAGAAATGGAATCTTCTCACTTTAGCCACAAGTCAGGTGTTAGCCCCTAGACTTCTCCTCTAGAATTACATATAGAGTAGTGATACTGAGAATCTGTGGGCTACTTTTAAAGGGTGCAAAAAGTAGCCACTGTCAGTAAACTTGTATTTGCCATATGGGAACTGTAGTTGAAAACAGCTGAAAATGACTAAACAATAATGCACCTGTGTGAACTTCCTCTGTAACTTCTTCTTAGCCCCTTGTACACTGCTTGGCTTGGATCAGAATCCCTGAGGGGATCTTCTCCTCCTTCTCCTGCCTGTACCATTCCTGCTGAATCACATAAATGCTTATTTTCTGACTTAGCAGTTAATGCCCTTCTGGTCTCCAAAATTGTGAGACCTTTTTCTTCCTCCTTTACAAAGCTTTTGTATGGCAGGTTTGCTCTGAAGGTCAAAGTGCCTGTCCAGGTGGTTCTGTGGTTACTCCCTTGGAGTTTTGATATGGAAAACTTGTCTTGCATTTAGTGGGAATGGCGTTTGCACAGTGGCATCTTGCTGGAATATATCACTCAAGATTTAAGAACTGAAGTTAAGCCTTGGTTGTTTACAGCAATGTCTCTTGTGTCAGAATGGAGATGAGTGTTTTTCACTGCTTTTTGTGATGTTTAGTAAATCTGCAGTTGGACATGGACATATCTGAATTCCAAGTGTTAGAAAATTTTAGTGGTATAATGACTTCAAGTTCATCACAAGCTATCCAACGTAGTTGGGGCAGAAGCTTTTTTCTCCCCTCGTCCCCATGCTAATTATGTCTTCTCCTAGAAAGATCTATTCCATTTTGGGCCCTACTGATGTGGCAATTCAGCGTGGATTGCTGCATTGTTGTTGTGTTTAGTTATTATCCTCTGACTCTTCGTACTGCTGAATCACCCTACCTCATCTCGGAGCGTCTTTGCTTGTGATCAGGTGGCTTAGTGACCTTGGTACCTACAAGAGTTTACTTTGGGTTGCTGTAAGAAATATGATGTTAAATAGATGTTAAAGGTTCTTCAGAACAAAACTGTAAAGATGTGACTCACTGAGCAATACAGATTGGACAAAGAAAAGGATTTGAAAACAAAGAAGGTTTAATAATACCTTGTTTATGTCTGGCATTTCACTCCAGTCCTTCGATAAGTATGACTTATCTTTGGCATCCCTTGCCCAGTTCTCTTGGGGCCCAAATTACAATCTGCTTGCTGCAGCCTCTGCCTCTGTGAGATTGCTGCAGCTGACAGCTGCAGAACTCAGTGCTGGCCAGCGAGCCAACAGCAGTGAGTTTGCAGACGTGCTTGTGCTCTGCCTGTCTTTTGCAAACTTAAAATAAAATTCTGTGGGCAGATGACACTGGTGGTGACTGAGTTTACACATATCTGCTTTTACTATGTCAGATGAATGCATTTATATAAAGATTTAATGATCTGTTAAAGGAAGTGATGCTGATTTTTGTCTTGTTTTCCCTTGACCTTTTATTGTCATCTCTTTTCTGTTATGTGAAAGCATGACTTGGGGGATAAGGGGAGGAGAGACAAACAGAAAAAGTATGCTTTTTTAAAAGTTATGGCAATATCTTTAGGAGTACATGCTAACATATTTTACTGTCTTAACTTCAACAAAGAAAATGGCATATACTCCCAGGACTGTAATGTATAGCATGGAGAAAACTGTACCATGTGCTTAATTTTGAGAACAGAAATAAAAATATTTTTAATTTGCTAGTGAAACTATCCAGTCCTGTTCAACAATTAGAAAGTTACTGGTGAAAAATAATTTTCCAGAGCTCTGAAGTATATGAAGTTCATGTCCACTATGTACAAGTGCTTATAAGCCTCTGTGCTAGTGAAAACAGAATTTCATCATGTAACTTGTTCTTTTTCATAGATCTCATCATTTCATACCACTGACAGTTTGGGGGAAGAAAAGCTTAGGATTATGGCGAGGTGAAACTACCAGTGGGACTCTGGTATTTGCCATGGAATAGTGTAACCACTAGGGCTCAGACCCAGACCGGCCGGGAATCCGAATCATTTATTCAAAAGAACCAAGCTGGTTTTATACACTTTTTCAAGGCGCAGTATTTCCTTATATGGTAATTCTCACTAAGTGACCTATCACATGTTGCCACGTCACAGCACGGGTGCTGGATGCCCTTATATGGGCTGGTCACGTGCTGTTCATCCTGTCAGCTCCCCTCGTGGGGCTCTGCCGCGTGGCACCTCCTGTCCCCAGGGCCGGGTGGTGACAAGCTGCTCTGTGCCACCCGTGCCACCACGAGCCTCTCTGTGCTGCCATGGCGTTCTGCAGGCATGACTCGCAGCCTGTAACTCAATTCTATCCCTTCCCACAATTCCTTCTTTTTTGTTTTGTTTTTTCTGTGAAGCACCGCTGATTTTCCTCCTAACTTACCTTAATTATTTTTGCTTTCTCTGCAAACTGTAGAGAAAAAATGGTTGAAGATAAATATTTATAGATGAAATTTAATTTTTTTAGAAACAAATGATTTCTTTGCAAAGAGGAGTGATTTTAAGAAGCCTTTTGGGGGTGCAGAAATGTGCATTAATGATACTGACAGTTAAGGTTTATTCCTAATCTCTTAAAACCCTTCCTCATCACTAGTGTTTTCACCTAAAGTGAGAAATTGATGAGTTTTTCAGTTTGATATCTTTGTAGGTGTTGCATAAAAAGAATATTTGTTCAAGTACTTAGTTTTATCTTTGGTGTATCTGGCTGTACATTCCTCAAAGCTTTGTTCGTTGTTCTTTTAAATCATTCAGTAGTCTGTTATTCCTTCTTTTAGGAAAGTTTGTAGTAAAATATCTGTTTATTTCAATCTAGAATCAACTTTGGACTCTTTAATTGGAGTCTAATTAGAATAGTTTGGAAGCTCTATGCATTTTGAATGATACCAACTCTTTGGTGCACTGACTCCTGTCCTGCTTGGAGCTTTTACTTCTCCCTGCTGGTTAGACAATCTATACTGATGAATGGTTTCAGTCTTCATTTAAAAATAAGTAATTCCTCTCTGTTGCCTGTGTTTAGGTTTCCTGGATTCTCTGCATAATTTTTTGATTTGTTTCTGTTGTATTGGAATTCTGTACTCAGATTCAATTTTGTCTAGAAGAGCAAAGCATGAAACAACTGAGTTTAATAGAAGAAAAACTCTCCTCACAGTGATCAGTAAAGCACAAAGGTGATGCTTATCTGTGGGAGCACCAGGTGCATGTGCACTACTTACCAACTTTATGGGTTGTTCATGCTTTTTTTGAAATATCATCTCCTCTCTTTATTGACCCTCTACTACTCAGAAATCAACAGTGACATTGCACGTGTCTAAAATTGTAGATAAAAGCCCACTTGGAGCACAACCAGCAGCTCCAAGAATTAGATTTAATAATATGCTTCAAACCCATGGATTTTCTTTGATGACTGTATTGGAGAATTTATCAAGTCCCCTTTTTGTAAGGCTGATCTTCAGTGCTTGTGGCTCTGGAAATGTGCAAACCACAGGCATTACTGATTTTTCAATTACAAAGTAGTAAAATACTTTTGTTCTACTTCAGGGCTTGAATAGTTGCGTGTGTGGTGAAAGTATGGTAAGCTGTTTTGTTGAAGAAACCTTAGGATTGCTTGAAAAGAAAACAAGAAATATTAATAAATGCAATCAAACTTTGCAGACTGAACCTTTATATTTAAAAATAATGCAGCAAGCCCTGCATTATTCCACCCTGTAGAGGTGGAACCATTAGCTGGCCTCTTCATGTACCATCACAGTTTGTAGAACAGGGTAATACTTTCCCAGATGCAGAAGATGCAGCTAGTTTTATTCCATTGCTTCCAATTTTTTGCTACCCAGAAAATAGTCTTCAATTTCTTGTGTTTATTAAGTGGTTCTCTATAGACCAACATTAAGGAAAAAAAAAAAAATCCCGCTCTGGTTAAAGTACAAGAGGGAAGAAGTGTTATGGGCTGTAATTTTCTTTGAAAAGCAAGTAGGTTAAAAAAGTTACAATATGCTCTTTTATTGTCACTCATAAAAGCTAAAATGTTACTGGGAGTTATGTGAAAAATCATGTTTTAGTTTGGTAAACAGTATTATCAATTTGTTGAGGCTTTGCAGAATTTTTTCTGGGTCATAATTAACATCTTGGCAACCTTGCACATATAAAGCTTCATTTTTATTTTTGTGCATATTTTTAAATTAGAAGTGTCATCTGCAGTCCAGATAGCCTGCTTTGCTTTAATATAGACCTGGGAGATGCACACAGACATCACACACTTTGGTGGTGGGGAAATACCTTTGCTCTACAGTACTCATGAGAAATTTCTACTTGTTAGAATTTTGTTGGGGTTAGAAAAATTGGGGTTTACTTCCTTAACGAGGAGTTGTAAAAAGAGAATGAAAACAAGGCTGGGAAAAAGAATTAGGGCGTATCTTCAAATGTCTTTGGGGGTTTCTCAAGGCTAATATGTGAAGATCCTCATAATAAATGCCTTTTGTAAAGCTCTGTGCTCTTGGACCTGCAAGTATCAGCATAGGTATGTTTCCCACTCAGTTAAACCATGTATTCTTGAAATTGCTCTTAATGCAGGGAGGAGAGCAGTAGCCAATAACTTTAATGCATTATTTCAATGGTCCCATGGCTGCTGTTATTGATACAAATTTACAAGTTCTGTTATGTGTACAGCATTCTGCTATTAACACCACCTACCTGATATTCCTATTTATGGTCTGCATACTGTATGGTGTGATAGGTGATAACAGGGCTGTGTCCCTTCACAGAAAGAAACTGTGAGGTGATTTTGTTTGGGGAGTGCCACATAATTTATGTAATTGGTTAATAGATGGAAACTACAGTCTTATACCACGAGCCGAGTTGGTGTAAGTTGAATCATGAAGACCCTTGGTCATTAATAAAGATAGATCTAAACTATAAATGGCCAGTATAAAACAAAAAAATCCCAAACAAGAAATACAATAGTATTTTATGCTAACTCCTTGGAACTAATGATTGAAAACAGGGTTTGCAGATGGCACTGAAACAGAAAGAACAAATATTGAGCAAGCAACTAGACATGAGGTTTTTGTTCATAACCACCATGTGTGAAGTGGACTGTTCATTTGATACAAACGCAACAACAGATGCTGAAAATGTCTCTATTATGGCATTATCACAATGAAACAATATTTTTAGTCTTTGTGTGTGCAAATGACTTGCATATTAATAATTATAATTTGTATCATGGTGAGTTATTACAATACACAATCTTCATGTTCCTGCATTTGTACCCACAAATTTTTAGTTCCATTGATATCAATGTATTAATACTGCTTGAAATATTACAGCAGATCAAAAGCCTCTTGTCATTCTGAAAGATGACTCTGCTTTGCATGAATTCTGTTCTTTGGTTCAACGTGTCACTTGAACACATTGTTTGTATCTTGAAATTTTATTTCTTAAATCCACAAAGACAAAGAAATCAAGGACTCTTCTTTCAGCCAACCATCATTTAAAAAAAAAAAATATATATATTTTGTTTTGAGTGCAACTGAACAGTATAATTTGTGTTTAAGGGCCTGAGGATAAAAAAGCCCTAGCCCCACATCAGTTATTTTCACTTGTTATAACTCAGTGGCATCGTGCAGATCTTCTGCTGTGTGGCTTTTTTGTTTAACTGCTTGATAAAAGATACCTATTTATAAACCAACAGCTTCTGGAGCTATCACTTGCTCGTGTCTGATAATTGAAGCTTGTCTATATTTTCAAATTATTTTTCTTCTTGTAACTCACAAAAATAACAACAGAACTAATGTTGTCTATTAATTTTCTGTTCTGCATATACTATTATATTCTATATAAAAATGCTATATATAAACTGTGTTGCTCATGGAACACTTGTTCTATAATTAGCCATTTGTTCTTTGACTGGAACAATGTCTAGGTGCTGTTCCAGACTTTGCCAGTCCATTTGAGGTCTAGAGTAAAGCTTTAAGGGAAGCTGAATGACATCCTGAAATCCATCACTGATTTCTATGTTAAATGTGCAAGGCAATATTAAAACAAGAGCTGGCACCTTCTGACCTCCCTTATGCAGCTGAATTAACAGTTTAAATGAAATAGATTTACCATTAGTGTCAGTCTTTGGGCTGGAGGTAATGGCTCACAACATGCTGTATCTGCCTAGCAGAAAGAGACAGGAAAAACATTGATATTGAAAAATGCTTCTAAATTCCTGCATCTGGATGCTGGCTATCTAAAAAATCCAACCTAGCTGAAACGCAGCGTAAGAGCCGTGGGGCCAAGGCTACCAAAGTGACACGTTTTATCCATTTCCTGCACAGAAAATGAAGCCAAGGGAATAGGTTGCTTACTTTGTTTTTCTTCCAGCAGCAGTTTTGAGTTTCTCTTTTCCCTGCCTTTGTTTTGTACTCTGTAGAGATTCTTCCCAGATGAAATGGTTTTTCAATAGGGCTTGCTTTTGCTTCTGAGACTACTGCTGTTCAAAAATGAATGCACCTGGTAATTTTTATCACTGCTGTCTTTAATTTGAACTCAAAGTTAACTGCTCTTAAATTAGTAATTCCTCTGCAAACCTGAAGAGTCTCTTTGAAGCTGTGAATAAGTGAAAATGGCAGGAAATGAAGTGTGGGTTTCTGTTTGTAGATAACAACACTAACTGTTTTTCTTGCATTCTCAGGTTTTGGGTCCTTGCTCCTAAACTCTGTTTCCAATTTTGCACAAATTGTAGACCTCAGTTCTGAAGTCTTTAAGTTGGTGATAAAAATTTCTGCCTAACTAAAATATCTCTGATATTTTTCCTCCCTCTGAGCATTATGGGAATGTAATAAGGGCTATTAAAATAAATTAGATTGCATTTTCAATTGAAGTTTCTGTTTTGAAAACTCAATAGCTCCAATGTCCTTTTGAATGATTACAGAATCTGCTTGTTTGATGTTTCTTCAGTGTTATCAGCTCTAGGGAACAATTCAGGACAAATCTCAGCCACCACCCCTTGCCCAAGAAGGGGACACTAAGCCACCATTTGATGGGGAAATGAAGGATGTTGTGTTGTGCGGTTGCTCTGCCAAGAAGAAGCATGTGCTGTTTCAGATACCATTGAGGTGTGAAGGGCTGTGACTTGTGCTGCCTGGTTTTGCCTTTCCCTGCTCCCTTGCAAAATTTTGCCCTCGACTTTTACTGTTGTTTTATCTGGCCTGCAGACACTGCTTTTCAGTCCAGTGACCTCCAGTAGCTTCTTTTCAGTAGCCCTGTTTAAAATTAAGACAAAGGTTTCAAAATATGGTGAGACTACAAATGTGAAGTGCTGATTTTGGCTTATATCTCTTAATGCTCTTTGTGATGAAGGTGCTGAAATATGTTAAAAAACTCCAGTGATGAGCACACGTTAACAATACAGTGAATCACTCAGCTTTTTCTAATAGTACAGATTGCCAGTGATTACTGAATTTTCTGGCTCCTGCTGCTTTGGATGATTCCTGCTTTGTGTTATCAAGGGTCAGGAGAAAATGGTGGTGTTTCTTTTGTGTGGCTGAACAAAGTGCCATGTTTCTTGACTTCTGAAATTAAATAATTTTGGATTTGTTCTTTTTTTCTTTCATCTCTTCTTATTCACCACCTTTTGCACAGTAGTTTGAATTCCCATTAGAGAAAAGAACGTTTGTAACAGGCTTTCAACTCCCCAGTGCTTGCAAGGCAATCATTAATGGAGGTATTTTGACATACTTCTTTCCATGACAGCCTTAAGCTGCAGCCACAAATGGCTTTTCAGATTTATTTGAACTCTTGTCTTTAGTTTTCATGTTTTTGATGAATGGATGCTGCCTTTAGAGTTTCTAAATATATGTTGGACATATGAAAACACATTCAAGGTCTCTTCTTAAGTGAAAAGAAAGAGTAAAGCCCATAAATAAACCATCAGTGCATTGCTTTCAGAGACATGTCACACCTGTTGTAGAATTAACATTCTGAGACTTCAGAATGTCAGACTGTTTTTGGAAAGATTCTTCCTAATGAAGAGAAAAAAATAAAAGCAAAATAAGGAAGAAAAAAATATCACTTCAAAGAGCTACTTGCCTGATTGAGTTGGGGTGAAAAAATGACATGATGGCTTTGATCCTTCCATCAAATGAAACAACATGAGAGGAGGGGGGAGGGAAATGTGAGGCTTTGCAGAGTAATATCATGCTATCAGCGAGGGCCACTAGAGATATTTATTGGCTTCAGCAGACTGTATCATAACAGAAAAGAATTTTCAGTCACTGTAGGGCTACCAATGTCCTCAGCATTAAAATTTGGTGGCAGAATGTTAATAAATCAACAGTGGTTATTTAACCAACACTAGGTGAGTGGAGACAGATTCAGCATTACTCTCCAAAGAATAAGGGCTGTCTACTATGCCAGGCTTATTTCCAGTATAAACAAACATTGTATTAGATAAACATCAACACATTTGTCTAAATATGCTGTGAATATTTTATGCGTAGCTCCTACTGGGGAAGGGAAGAAAATCTATCAGACCTACAGTCTGAGTTTCATTGAAGAAAAATGCTACAATTTCCATATCTGCCACCAAATTTGAGCTGTCTTACTGAGAACAATTGCAGAGAGGGGGGAGGGGATTGATCTTGAACATTTGGTTGGTGTTTTAGATCCTGTATTTACCATTTATGATATGCATGAAACAATTGAGGACTTTGAGAAGGGATGGGTTGTAGGAAGGATAACAACATGAATTGGTTGGGAGAGGAGCCCCTGGGTGCTGAGTGGTGTCAGGAGCTGGCAGCTGTCACAGGAGAGGTGTCAGCACAGGCTGTGAAGGCTCAGGGCTCTGCCGAGAGCCACGGGCAGCGAGCAGGGAAAATGCTTCCTGTTCCTTAGTTCCTGCTGTCCTCAGGGAAATGGGACTTTACTGTCTCACTAAGGACAGGCAGGGTTGCATCAGGAGATGTTTGGCTCTGTCATCAGTTTTACCTGAAAACAATCATCTCCAGGATTCTGTGCTCATTCCTGGCCCAGGAATAGTAATTTCTGTTCTCTGATGTGATTGTGAGTTGCTTTTGAAGCCAAGCTTTGCAGCTGACCTTTCAAATTTGAAGTGCTATCTCCTGTAGCAGAATACAACATTCCATTTTCCAAGTAATGCTGGAGCATTCAAGGTCTGCTTTTTCTATTTTTGAGACTTTGTTTTTCTAACCTTCTTTTTAGTCTTCCATAAAGATGATGGAAGAGGGGGGAGTGAAGAGAGTAGTAGCAAATGCTTTTAAAGATGCAAAGAAACAGCAATGCAAAATTATTTTTAATGTGTAGTCAAATCTAGGCACAATTGCTTTCTTGTCATGTTTATTGTAAGGCTGTAATAAATAATTAAGTTGGATGTACTACTTCTGTTCACGTTGGTGTAAAGTATAAACAGCTGCTGTCTGGTATTTCAATCTCATTTTACTTACTCCCTTTAGTGAAAATGCTGACCTAGAAATTGTCATCTCTGACTGGAGCAGTGCTTCTTCTGCTCCACTACCTACATCTGATAGTGATCAGTGGCAGCTGTTTTGGGAAAAAGTAGGATAAGGAAGTCTATAGTGCGAATGTATAGAATAGTTTTTGCCTTTGGAGAACATTTCTGTATGTGATGGTGTGGTAAGAAACAAAAGAAGACCCTAGGGCGTCAATTAACAAAGATGTGTTCTCATATCAAACAATAAAACATTGATTAAAGAAATAAAATAATAAAATTTGTGAAAGATCTGTTTCTTGGATTATGTTAAACNATAAAACATTGATTAAAGAAATAAGATCTGTTCTTGGATTATGGTAAACTTTTTTTTTACAATCCAGTTAATATTTAGCTAAAACTAATGCATAATTGGTACATATTGCAATTAAAATTTCAGTATAAGGTCAAATATCAAATCTTTAGCACTTTCAGAGGCTGGTCCTGTTAACATAAAAGTTTGACTGACTGGAAGTAAGGTAATAGTTCTGTTACTACATGCTCTGGGAATGCTGACTCAATTACTCATCTAAAAGACACAAGAGTGAATAAATGTGTTTTCCTGCATTACGTGGGTACAGGAGATACAGGGCAGGCCTGTAAGGATAGGCTGGCACAGTTTGTGGTTGGGGCTGTTCAGATGTTTTGTATGTTCAAAACATTTCATTGATGTGAGTGTATTGTTTTGGAAATGGATATTGACTTTACAGCCTGTTACTGGTTTTGTGTCACACTTAAGAATTGCATACGAATTATTACTCTGTTGGGTTGGAAATGCTGGCTGCTGGTTTTGAGTGGAAAGCAATTGTAGCCAGTTCTCACCAAGTCAGGCATCTGAAGTGCTAGATGCTTTTGAAAACTCTAGCAGATGTCTAACTCTATTTTTAGGTGCTTGAACAACATTTTGGAATCTGCTCTGAAAAAGTGAAAAACACCCTGCAGATAGCACTAGGATTTTCATGGCAGATTCAGGTACATAGATTATCTGTCTTATTCATACATTTTCTGTGAATGCTTTGCAAGACTCACAGGATGTTTTACTTGTAAGATCATCAGACACATTCGGTTCACTGAAATAGTAATAAAGATCCTTTTTCACAGCATTGATGGGTATAAACACTCATAAAAGTGATTTCTGATTTTACTTCCATTTTTATGTTTGGTGCCACCATCAAC
Source organism: Promerops cafer (assembly GCA_013398275.1). Lineage (NCBI taxonomy): Eukaryota > Metazoa > Chordata > Aves > Passeriformes > Nectariniidae > Promerops > Promerops cafer. The sequence continues at coordinate 1,394,038 of VZSE01002590.1, read as the reverse complement.
AGCTCTGGCTCCTCCTGCGTGTTACCTGTCTAGGCTATATGTACCTTCTTTGAGTGAAAAATAAGTCTTTATTTTCATCATGATGGAAGTGTGAACCTTAAAGCCTCAGACAATTTTCTTCCCTTATCAGCTCTTTTCATGAGCATCCTGTGAGACTTTTTGTGTTCTTTTTTCTACAAGAAAAAGTAATTAGGGTATATTCAGAAATGTTTATCTGAACTTTTTAAAAAAAAATTTAATCAAAACCCACTTCAATCTAGGTTTTCTTAATATGCTAGAAACTTCAGATAGAATGTTTACAAAGAGGTTTGTCCAGGACCAGAAAGATCTTACTGCAGAATCACAGAATATGCTGAGTTGGAAGGGACCCACAAGGATCATTGTGTCCAACTCCTGTCCCTGCACAGAACCATCCCCAAGGGTCACACCGTGTGCCTGAGGGTATTTTCCAAATGCTGCTTGAGCTTTGTGAGACTTGGTGCTGTGGCCACCGCCCTGGGGAGCCTGTTCCAGTGCCCAGCCACCTTCTGGGTTAAGAAACTTTCTCCAATATCCAACCTAAACCCCCCTGACACAATTTCAGGCCATTCCCTTGGGTCCTGTCACTTGCCACTAGAAAGGAGCTGTGAGTCTGTCCACTTTCTGTATTTTGGTTATTTGAAGAGAAATTCTGGAATGAGGGTAAAAGTGCTGAGCATCCACAATGTAAATGTAAGGTAGTGAGTATTTCAAATGGTGGTTGTAACTCCCAAGCCTTTCTACTAACTGTATTTTCTCTTCTCCTATTGAGGGTTTCTCAAAATAATTTCTGTACTTGATCTTCCCATAGATGCTCTTGGTTATGTTTGGGGACTAAGAGTGGTTAGGTGATGGCTGTGAGACTTTTGTTGTTGTTTGGAGGGGTGTTTTTTACTCTTCCTCAAATTCACAGAGAAAGTGGTAAGGAAAAACTGAGGAAGTATTTACAGCATAATTTGAGAAGGTATTTTGGCAGATTCATTCTTTGTTTCTTTAGTTGGAACTCCTTTTTGGGATGTGAAAGAAGGCTTATCAGGGAAATGGAAAATTTCTGGGCCTTGGCATGTGGTGACTCTGACCTTTATGATGACATTGATTGATGTTCTGGATGACACTCTCCAGAACACTCTGCCAAGCAACCTTGGCCATTGTTCCCCAGAAGAAAAAGCCAGAAGAGAACGTGGGGGTTGGGTTGAAGCAGTGAGCTTGGTTAGCCAAGAGAAAGCCCTGAAGCTGCTGCTCACCTCTGTGTTGGGGGCTCAAAGCTTTGGGCCCTCAGTGATGTCTGTACTACAATAATTATTTGTTTTAAGCTCTTTTTGCTGAGAGAATAACAAAGTAATTATCTGTTTATCCAGACAGATCAACTGAGGCCTTCAAGTGAGCTGCTGTTCAGCATGTTTCCATCTCATTGGCCCTACACATTCACTTATTAATTTAAATTCTATCCCACAACTGTTGGCCATTCAGTTGTGCAGCCACCTGGACTTGCTCTCAGTAGAGTGTTTCACCCACAAGGAATAAAGTCTGAATTAGAGCAACTTGTCTTGACAATGCAGGAAGGGCCTGACCTCTGGTTGCTACTGTGCTGTGCTTAGCAGGCTGCCATCAAAGCACACTTCTAGGGGTACCCCTGGCTGTTATTTCCCCACGGTCTCCTGCAAAACTGGTGCACAGTTCCATGGCCAGAAGTTTGATGCCTTACTCAAAAAGAGCAGAGTTATCTGTGTGGTGTGGAAAAGGCATAGACAAAACTAAAGCAAATTGCCTGGCTGATGTATTATCAGATGTTAGCAGGTTGTTCTTGAGCAGAAATGAAGAGTTAATGACTATGTTACACACAGGTTTGTGGTATCTAGGTTTAAAGAACTCTAGAAATCTTTGTTAGGAAGTAATTTTTAAATTGCAAATGATTATTTATTAAAAGTAGCAGAGGTTCTTTTGTTTTCAGTTTCTTCTGGGTTTCTCTGTAGTGTTTGAAGCACTGCATTGCTTGAGTGCTTTACCATGGAGACAGTTTAATGATTCAATTGTGTTTTGTTCCTATGAAAATGTGGAAGTCTGGGAAAAGGAGAAGTCACTTAGTCCTGTTAAAAGTATTTTTGATAAATATTTACTGTCTTGTACAAAAGCTGGCCTCATCTAGTATGAGACTAGGGCTTTTCTCTACCTTTACTTCTAATAAAGCAAGGGGAATGTTGAGGCAGACTTGATAAATAAAAATAGATTATGGTTACAGTAGACGCAGGTCTTTTCGAGTATCCTTTGTTCAGCAGCTTCCCATAACATGGAGCCACAGTTTATGGTTCTAGCTTGGGTTTTTTTTTAATAGAAATTCTATCATTATATAGTTTAATAAAGTTAAATCAGACTCCAAAAAATGGCAAATTTTTGAATGAACATTATATGTGGAAAACACAAACTGGCTATATACCCTTAAAACCACAACAAGCTGGTATCAAATAATCTGTACTCCTCCCCTTTGGCTTGCTCATTTTGTAGGAAGAATCTGATTTACAAGCTATGCTTATAATCAGCTGATTTCTAAAGGTCTTGCAGTGTGATATTTTTTGCTTCTGACTGCAAGACTTACAGTGAATGAGATAATCTTTACAGGTTGTTAAAAGTATATAATGGATTTTGTGTTTTATATTTTAGAAGGAATTTTCCCCATATAGCATGTGAAACTAACAGCTTGCTAGTTAAATAATCTGCAAGGAGCTCAGTGTGTGTTGGGTGGCAGTTTGTGGGCTGGGTTTTTTTGTAGCTGTAGTAAACAGAGAAGATCTGAAACAGACTGAAATAGGGACAAGCATGCAAATGATAAAAGATCAAAGGTTTTTCAAAATACTGTTTAATTTTCCAAATGTATTCTCTGAACACATCGTCTCAGCAGAAAAGGGGGAAAACCACATTGTACAGCAGGAAAAAGAGAACAAAAGTGTAAGTAATTGAAAGTGTAGTCAGGTTATTTGGTAACAAGTTAGATAGCATATAGGAAAACCAGAGAGGAATCTTGCACTGAAAGATGAGTGATGGATCCAGGGGTTAATAAAACAATCTGAGAAACAGGAGATCTGGTAGGAATGATGCAGCTGGTTTAGCCAAAACCAAGACACTGAGCATGTCTTGTGCAGTGAGCTGAGGCAGGTGATGATATGGACTTACCCTGGCAGAAAGCATGTCAGTGAAGTTTACTGTTACTGCATCTCGAGAGCTGCTGTTGCTCTGTGTCAGTTCCTTTTCCTCAGTCCTGACAGGCTGGGGTCTCTGCACGAGGAATTTGCTGTGAAGGGTTGAACTCTGTTTCTCTTCAGTGCCCAGTGGTGGGGATTTTGTTGGGCAGCCAGTCTAGTAAGTATTTCTTAATCTGCCCAGTATACACCATCAGGAGAGAGAGATTCACACAAACAAAAGCCAGACACAGCTCTCCAAACCAGCCTGTAGCACAGATGGGCCCTTGGCATGGAGGCAGTGATGTTTAACGGGCAAATTTGTATCCTGGAGACTTGAATGCCCTTTCCCAAAAGGTTCATATGATATAATTTTTTCTTTTTTTTTTCTTTTTTTTTTTTTCCCCATGCTGGGAAGGGGGGATGGTCAGGGAACAGGCTGTGGTGCCTCCCTGAGAGCCTGTGTGCTACTGTTCTCTTCATGCATTACTGGATCTACTGTGCAGTAGGATGGCTGCTGGCTGGAACGTGGGTGTGCACTGCATTATTCCTGTGTTTAACAGGATTTTCCTACATTGTACAGCATTTTCTTTTTCTAATTCACTCCCAGAATAGGTGTGAAAACATCTACAAAGCATGCATTCTCTTTCTGAGTCTTCAGTCCCAAAAGTTTGAAATAAATCACAGGTAATGTGAAGAAAGAATAACTTAATCTTTCTAGGCAAGTCCTGGGAGACTGTACTAATATCTCAATAATTACAGAGCAAGTATAATGACAGGGCACAGAATAAAATCTGAAATCTGTCAAAAGGAATCAAATAGCTTTTTTTAGTTTGCTGTTTAGCTTGGGTTTTACCTTGTAATGGCAAGTATTCCAGCAGTAAAGACCTTTCAATTGGTGGCTTCAAGGCCTTGCAAGTTTTAAATAATATTTTCTTTTTATTGATATTGTGTAAGCAGGAGTTCACATAATATATTTACCTTAAGTAGCTGTGTATTGATCTGGCACTTACTCCTGGCTCACATATTTAACACAAACTGAGAAGTTATTCTATATCTTCTGTAGTCTCATTCTAGAATGATTCCATTCTGAAGGGACTCGGCTGTTGTAACTGCAAAGTACAGAGTATTTCTGACTAGTAAGTAATAGGCTTTTCTTGATTTGAAGGTTTACCTGCCTGTTTCCTTAGAGACTGACACGTTTGATTTGTCTCCTGTGGGCATGTAACTCTTCCTAGTACCACTGTTTGCCACTTTACAATTTAATTAACTCATAGTTGCCAAGCTTTGTTTTTTAAAGTAGCCTAAGGCTTCAGCTAAGAAACATGTAAAATATGCTCTGCTAATGCCACCTGCTGATGCTGAGAGTACATATCTGCCTGCAGTTTCATTTTATGCAAAGTTTTTATGTGCCTTCCTGTACACATGCAATGAATAACTTCTCATATGCTTTGTCAGAGTGTTATTTCAGACCATAATAATGAAATGGTTCTGGCTCTTACGCCTGTGTGCAGTAATTTCACTTTAGCTCTAGTCCAACTCATAAAGTGCAATTCTGGTTGCTAAAAATAAACAAAAGAACCCAACTTAGTCCTTGTTCTCACTGTTGTGTACTAGTTCCATGCATAGTTAAACTGCAGATTTAAAATAAGCCATTCTTTACATTTTTATGAAATGTGTCTTACTCTCTCAAAAATGTGATGTGTCTGTGAAGGTATGAACTCCTGGGCTAGAGGGTGACAGTGCAGTTGAACTTCATTTCTCTGTCCCAACTTCTTGCTCTTTCTCTGTTGCAGAGGACTCATGTACAAAGTGGCCCTGGTGATCAGGATCAAAGGGGTGGTAAAAACTACTTTTGCTGGAAGCAGTCTTCACTTTCCTGATTGATGGCAGGCAGGCCTGCAGGCTGCACGTACACTCCCCACTTTTTGGATGTGTTCAGCAGTGGCTCATTTCTGTTTTAAACCTTGTGTTTGGTTTTCCTTCCCTGCACAGTTCAGTAGGATGCAAACAACTGAAATAATCAAGTGCTGGAATTCCTTAGTGTCAACCTGTAAACAGTAATTGAGTGATTTTGAATGGGGCTGTGAAAAGCAGGGGAGCACTTAAAGTTTACATTAATGAAAACCTGCTTTTCACATTACCCTCCACTGAGGGCATGGTTTGGGAGCTGGTGAGGGAGAATTGTGATAGGCTAGAATGTGTCAGGCACAAGCTTAAACTGCTGGAACAGAACTCTGAAACAGAGCTAATACCACCTTAGGGAGAAAAAAAAAAGCTGAGCTATTATCACCATTAATTTATTTCTGCAGTAGCATCTTCTCTTTTGACAGCTCTGTATGTTTTGCATCTGCTTGTTCCAGCCACAATCATATCCTTCACCTTTATAATTAAGGACATAGTAGCTGAAACAAGGTCTGCTTCTTGGGATTTTAAAAATATTTAATTACTATTTATGATTACTTTTTCTCTGGTCAGTCTTAATTGTGTGCTGTGTTGTTCCTCTCATAGGACCCATTTCTTTAGCTCATCTGATTCAAATAGTTGTCATCAAAATAACTGAGGATTTAATGTTTATATACCTTTTTTTCACTGTGTTTTTACTCGGAGTTGCAAACATCCCAAATTTCTCTTTACTCATAAGAAAAGAGCAGATCTCTTTCTCTCTGTGTTCTCTTGTGGATGTTGGGGCAGATATCTTTTTCTCCCCTCAGGCCCTGTGCTCCAGCCCTGTGGGACAGTCCATTTGTTCTTTTGGGATCCTGGCTCTTCTCTTAAGGCTATGACAAGATTCTCTTCCTGTAGAATATAATTACTTTTGATTGTTCTTCATTATTCTTGCTCTGTTAGTTTCCTCACTAATTTACAGTAAGAAAAATATTTGGACTCCTGACTTTTCTTATGCATTATCTCAGAAATACTTGTTTTGTGGTTTAAAGTAAAAAAATGAGTCAGGACCTCTGACTGGCATAGTACAACCTCCTTCACCAAATGCAATTCTCTCTCACATAGATGGGCCTTCCTGTGCAGAAAGGTGAGTTTATTTAGCAGAGATGTTAAAGTTGCCTGTATTATTCCTTATGTAGTTATGAAAGTGAAAAATGTCACTGACAAAAAATCCATCATGAGTTTAATTTTTCTTTTCTTATGCAAAATTGTAATTTACTTTATTGGGTATTTTTGGAGAAAAATGCTTTTTTTTTTAGCTGAAGGTATTAAGAACAAAAATGAACTTTTATTTTGGTAAACAAGTGCTTATCTGTAAATTGAATTTTAAAGCCATCTCTTAAAATCTGAAAAGCAACTAAGGAAAGGAAGAGAAGATGGATGAGTCGAAGCTGTTTATCTTGTGTGTGCAGGGGATTTGAGAATGTGATTCTGATGTATATTAATTCTTTGAAATTGTTGCTGCAGTAATGCTTTTCTATTTTAATTTTGGATGATGCATGTGTACATAGAATCAACGGAGTAAGTTTCTGAGTTTAAAAGTCCCTGGTTCCAGCTGCTTGAACTCCACTTTGCTTTGGACTAAAACTAACTTGTCTATCTGCCTCTTATCCTCTCCTCCACCCCACATGCCTCTGAAGTGGACTGTGAAATGCTGTAGCAGCAGTTGAATATAGTTGTTAAAGGAAATGTAAGGAGAGAGACTCTTGCTTTAGCACAGCAGGAGTCTTTATGTGTTGTGGAGACCTGCTGCACTCACACAGCTACCATACAAAGACCATGTCACTTTAAAACACTGACATAAAGGAAAACAGTCCTGAATGATGGACTTGGCTAATATTGAAGAGCAGAATTAAGAAATGTTACAAAAGGTCTAAACATGCCTGGGTTTTTCTTTTCAGTCTAGCAGGGGCTGATTGCTGTTGTGTTGGAGCACTTAAGAACAGTCTGACAAGTCAAATGAAGGGGTTATGTAGTTTCCCAATATTTAATTTTGAGGAGAAAGGCTCAAAAGTGTGGGGAAACTATATCTGATTTGCAAGTACTCTCCAGTGAATGATGCTTTATGTGTGAATGTACTATTAGAAGTGCAAGATGTAGTAAAAATGTGCATACCAGAAACTGGCAATGTTCAGATGTGTGCAAAAGTCAATAAAATTCCTTCTAATCCAGAGATCAGGGTCCAGTTTGCTGCCTGTTTTTGTAGGCAGTTTTGAGTGTTGCAGCTTACCAACAGAAGGCTCAGCCAGCCTTACTTAGCCTGTGAACTCTGAACTCAGTAAGCAGAGCAGACTTTTCGCCTGTCAAGTTTTCATTAAATTTTAAAATACATATGCAGGTTTGCGGTGTCAGCAAAGAAAATAATTTCTTCTGGCAGGATTCAGCTTCAGGACTTTGTGCTCTGGGATAACCCTGCTTGAGCAGGGAGGTTGAACTGCTGTGGTCCCTTCTAGCCTGCCCCATTCTGTGAGTCCAGAGCCTCAGTACCAGTGTTGGTACCTCTGTGGTGTTATTTTTGTGACATAATACCTGTCAGCCAGGAGCTGAGGGCTCTGCTCCAGTGAAGGCAGATTTAGTGTGTGCATAAGCTGTAAACCTTGTGGTGATCATTGCCACAGCACTTTCCACACAGAGGGTTTCCCTGCCCACAACAAACAACTCTCAAGCTCCCTGTACATCTCTTCCTAACCTCTTGCTGAGCCTTGACAGTCGGGCACAATGGCAGATTCTGCAGCTGGTTTCCTTTTAATGAAGGGGAAATGGCACTGCACGGGTGCAGGCTTGGTGTTAACCCCTGGTGGATGTGTTATTTCACCAGGTAACTTCCTCTGTGTGTGTATTAGTGCAGAGCAGACACGTTCCACTGCACACAATGGGTTCATTCTTCACTAGATAAATATAATGTGAGTAATTGCAGTTCATTATGTAAATACCTCTGTATGAGACTTTTACAGAGTAGTAATGGATTTTGCAGAATGTTTTTCTCCTGCATAGAATGCTGTTTTTTAAAACAATGTAACAGTGTCCATCAGGAAAGAGGCGTCTAAACCTGCAATTTAGAACATTTTGTTATAACTTAGTCTAACTTGAATTGAGAGAACAATCCTGACTTTACAAACATCTTACTACCTACTGCTGGAAGGTGAAAGCCTGTTTGGTGTGATAACTGTCTTGTTATTTTACTATTTTTTAAGCATCTACATCGTAGAAGGGGAACAAGGGTGGAATTTAAAAGGAAAGAAATGTACACCCCTAAATAGAGGGAGAGAGATGGGAGGGTTAAGAGGATGTGATGGAGAAGAGGAGGGATTGAGGTCTAGAGGCACCATTGCTTGTGGTAGTATTGGAAAAATGTCAACAACATAGGAAACATCTTGGTAAATCCCAAATTTATAGGGTTTATTTTAAGTATTTCTCTCTCTGTATGTGTGTATGTTAGTACTGGTACAGAGATAACAAATATTTGAATATAGTAATAGAAGAGCATTCCAGTATGAAAAATAGGAACAGATCTTCTGTTGGTAAAGCAGCATTAAGAATGAAATATTAAAGAAGTGAAAGATATCCCTGTTAACCTGATATTATTTTTTTTGTGACAGTATGGTTTAACATCCCATCTTATATTTAACTGCAGATTTCTGCCTAAATTTTGCATTCTGGCATGTAGAAAAAACCCCAGTCAAATGAAAAAAGGAGCTGGCAACTCTTACATCTCAAATTGCAGTAGTTTTTTTATGATTCTTTTCTTCTTGGAATAATGTGGAATGGCCTTTGTTTTGGGGCAATAATACCTGAATATGTGAAAATCTTATATTTTATTTCTGTTGTGTTATTCTGTTTTGCAAATAGAGGAGAGAGTCTTTGATCCTTACATTGACTGATAACACCAAGATGCAGTCGTGTCAGTCAGCTCTGTGAAAAAAAGGTTGCCTAAGTTTGTGAAGACAGATCTTTCTGTCGTGTCCTGGTGAATTCCAGCCAATACTGTAACATATCTGGAGGGCCCTGACAGACTTCCAATCTAACAATGTCCCTAAAATATCGACGTATACAGAACAGAAGCCTTTGTGTGTTTTTGCCATAGCTGAGATCCCTGCATACTGAACAAAAACTGTTAATGAGGGAAATAGTTTCAACATACTTAGAAAACCAGCTCAAGTCTGTAAATGAATGAAAGGAAAAGCCAGATAACACAGCTGCTCTATGTAATGGCTAGCCTGTCTTCAAACAACTCGACTGTGAAATGATGCAAGCCTTGAGATTATTACTTTTCCCCGCTGGCAATTTGTATGCTTGAACAGCCTGTGCTCTACTATATTTCAGTCTCAGGATGGGGGTGGCAGGATGCTGGGGGGTGCATATTGTGCCAGTTGTGGTAAAAAAGGGCAATTAGGGCACTCCATTTTTTAAAAACAAATCCCTAGTCACTTCATCTACAATGCTTCAGAATGCATAACACTGGCTCTCTGGGTAGTACAGCTAAGGCAAGATGCCCAGAAAGATGACATGTGTTGTCTTCAACTGCTGCAGTTTCCTGGTCTTACTGCTTCAAGAAATATGTAAGTGCTGCTCTAGAAAGTGCTTCTTGAAGCCTCTTGCTGCCAGCAGGCTGAGGGATCAGATGTTACCCAGGGTGCTGTGAAAGAGTTCAGCTTGGCTGAAGGACTGGAGTTGACTCTGTGCATCTGTAGGTTAAAGACAGGACATGTACTGATTGTATCCAGAGTAACTAAATGTTGTCTTGGGAAGCTGAAGATTTTTATTTAGTTGATTTGGGAGAGCTTCTCTCTTCAGAGCTCTACGGTTTCTCAGCTGTGTGTTATGACTGCCTTGCTTTGCCTGGGAGTAATTAGTTTGGTTCAGCAAACCTACCAGACTACTGACTACTAGGACAAATCTGTTAGGAAGAAGTGCCATTGAACTGTTGCAGTTTTCCTTGATAACAAAAACATCATAGTACTGCTTTCCTTTCGTAACTAAAAAAAAATCTGGCTTTAGATTTTAAAGCTTGAAGCCAAGTGAGGAGCTTCCTAGAACAGCTGCTTGGGAGGAGGATTTTAAGCAGTGCGAGTAGGTGGCACCTCAGGTGGAGATTCCCTGGGGAGAAGTAACACCCCAGGGAATCAGCAGTGCACTGGTCAGGGGGTCAGGGGGCTCCTGGGTGATGGGTGGCAGTGGTGCCCTCAGGGGCTGTACCCCTTGATTACGAGGCAAGTGTCACAGGAGCACAGGACATTGCTTCAGAAGGCTTCTCATGGAGCTCTGGCACCTCCTGTTCTGGAGACTGAGCAGCTTTTGCACTTCAGGTTTGTGGTAATTTGAGAGAGAACTGAGCACAGGCTGTGATGTAGATGGCTGTGTCGTCTCCAGAGGCCTGCAGGATTTGGAAGGGTATCTAGGATGAAATAGCCTTCACTACACTTATAAAGGAGGATGGAAGCATGGAATTTAGGGATCCAAGTAGCTGGAAAAATGTTTAGGGAATTTGCTGTGTTTTTGAGAGAAAATGGGCTGTACTTTTCTATGGTTTGGAAAAGTGGGACTTGCAATAGATAAAGGTGAGAACTGAAAGTAGGAACACACTACAGTGGAAAACAAAATGGTGGGGGAAAAAAATGTATTGGAGGAAAAATAGGGAGCCTTAGTTTACAGGTACCAAATTATGTACCAGGTTGTATAATGCTCAGGAGAAGCTCTTGGAGTCTGATGCCTTCCCTGTGTCCTTCTTGTCTGTCTTTTTTGTGAACATTGGCAAGATAGCCTATTGCTCTTTTTTCTCAGCAGCCCACAGCTAATTAAAAAAAATACCAGTTTGTGGAAAGTTAAGAAGTTCATCCACCATTGAAATGGAGACAGTTATTTCTAGTAATGGCTGAGAAGTGGAGGGCTGAGAACTGCACTAACTTTTTATTCTTATTTTTGAGGTCACTGATAAATGGCACATATAGCAAAAAATCCCTTTTGGATTAAGGGGTGGTGTCACTGGCCTTTGCTCAAACATTGAATCCATTATCTAAATCTACTTCATTGGTCCCAACTGAAGATTAAGCAAAAGTATTTTCACAGCATAAAAAAACCCTGAACCAAACCAACTCCCCCCAGACTCCAGCCCTCAAAACCACAAAATAATGGGGTGGGAAAAATGTGATAATAAGTTTGACTCAGAGCTTCTTTTTTTCTTTTTTTTTTTTTCCTCTATTTTTCTACAATCTATCTAGTATTGTGTGCTTATAAGTAAAATTTTAGTATAAACTGGCATTTGAGTGGTGACTTTTTCCTTTTCTTTTTACGGATAGGAAGGATGACTATATTATAGCCTGAACTTGTTAGTATTAATGTTTAAAATGGAGTGATGCATTAAAAAGTAATAAGCACAGCAGTCTGAGTGTGTCTGTTGCAATGTTAGTGACACTATGATGGATTAACAGCCTGTAAAATAGAAATGCATGCTCTGGCAAATATTTTACCTAACACTTATTAGTGTATTTATGGGTATCAATTTTGCTTTTACTTTGCATCTTTTAAGCCTAATCATGCTTTAATATATTTTAAAACCCCACAAACCTATAAATCTGCTATTCTCCAGGTGTGAACGTTCTGTGAAATGTAATGTCAAGTTATATTATTAAAGTAGAAGTAGAATTTGAGCATTATACACAAGCCAGAATTTGAAACTCCAGAATAAGAGATTATCTTGTTGTTTTGGTGTTTTTTCCTGTGATGGGGTATTTTGTGTGATGTTGGAATCATTCTTTATGCCCAATTCCACTTTTCCACTTTAGAATATTATAGAAGTGCCCTAATACTAGATGGTTTCATCTGTCTACAGCAGCCAGATGCTATCAATTAATGCTCACCAGAACAAGAAGGCACTTGCACTGGTGGGAAAATAATGCAATCTTAAATTTGATTCTTACCCAAGGTGACAGTAAGCCCCTTAAGAAATGAAACTTGATTTGCATAAACCAGCAACCTCTAAATAGGTTTTATCAGGTTGCTATTGTGACCTGAAGACAAATAACGACTTGCTTACACTCTTCTTAAAGTTAAATCAATTTCAAACTCTGAAAAGTTAAGAAATTTTCTGAGTGCTCCCTGGTATTATTTTAGACCTTTTGAAATCTGTTTGTCTTTTGGTAGTTCCTGGTGGCCTTTCTCTGCAATTGAGATCAAATATGTAAGTCTAATAACTTCACAGGACACTTTATTCTGTTGATATATATTATTTTTCCTTATGTAACAATTTAATGGAATTCGTTACCACAGTGTGTTACTTTTTAATACATACTATTTCCAATTAGAGATTACTTTCCTTTTGAGATAACTTTGATTTTCAGGATCAGTCAATGTTCACAATAAATGAAAAAGTCTCAACAAAGTGATAGAGCAGAGGTGAATCACAGGTTAGCAACTGCTGCCATGGAACTACACAAAATTCATTTTCTGTTACATAAAGAAGCAGAACTGTAGGTGAATATCAGATCAAGAAATTGGCAGTTTAGTCAAGACTTCATAAAAGTGAAATTCCCACCACAAAAATCATACTTGTGATGTAGGAATTAATTGGAGAGTGACAGAATTATGGGCCTCTGAAGTACCTTATGGCCCTATGCAATTACTTGACATGACACCGTTTCTTGGATTAAAAGCCATGTTATGTTTTCCACTTGGCAATAAGGATGTTATTTTGAAAATAATTGCATGCCATCCTAAAGTTTGCTGGTTGCTTTCAGCTGAGTGGTTGGAACCTTGACCTGCCTGATGACAGTGGGTCCACAGATGTCACTTCAGCTCCTGCTGCACAGGGTGCCCCTTTGACAGTGGCTGCTCAGGACTGTGGCTTCTCCCTCCCCCTCGAACACATCATTTTTGGCACCCAGTGTTTGTGTCACCAGCCCTGCCAAGGTCTGAAGTAAAGGCAATTTCCTAACCCTCGAAGTCTGTACTTAGAGCTGCAATAAGGGTCCCTTCAAGTGGCTCTGAGGAATTTGTAAAGTTTGGGGGGGAACATTCACAGGCCATTATAGACATGACCAGGGGTTCGTTTGAGTGTAGACAGTAATAGATTCACACTTAAATATGCTGTGACCTCTAGTCTTGTTTTCTTTCCTTCTTTTATTGTCAGAGAAAGAATGCTAGATAGGTTTCTTTCCATAGCATTCTGTCCATTACATCAGAGGTCTTAATTACAGTGTCTCATTTTTAAGTCCTATCTTCAGTTTGCAGGTATTTTGAATTCATTGAAAGCATTAACATTTACAGCCTAGCACCAGCTTTGGGAGTAAAAAGATAGTTTATTTGCTTAGAGAAGAGTTCATTTCCCAGCGTGAAACACTTGAAAGAAACCAAAGGCAGACTTTGTCTTAATAGTTGAAAATTCAAAATAAATGAAGCTTATGTAAAATGGCAGTAACAGACTAGAGCTACAGTGGACTGCTGAAATTGGATTTGGGTAGCTATAAACATAATTAGCTTAAAGCATTCTAGCTTGCCATGCAGTGTGAGCTCTCATAGGCTGGGATTGATAATGCTTTGCTATTTTGCATTTTAACTCCTTGTGGAGATGCAAAAGCCAGCTGATCTTAGGCTTTGTGGAAGCAAAATTAACCACGCGTTCCTTGGGGGGTTATGGCAAACTGTGAGGTTTATTGGGTGTTGAAGTGTGCTAAAGATAACGTGACAGGAACCTAAAATGCTGTACTACCAACATACTAATTAGGATTGTATATTAGTATTTTTAAAAATCTTTAGAGATTTGTATTTCTAGTCGTGTAAATGATTGATTATATGTAAACACTGGTTATGTATGCTCTTAATGCTCTCATGGATGAAATACTAGTGCTTGATTTGACCTGAACAATACACACAAACAAGATGATAATATTGTGGTTCAGAATTTCTGCAGGATTTTTATTTCTCTGAAACACTAGCTCATGCCCATTATGTGAAGTTGTGTTCTTTTCAGCCAGTGAGTAGTGCTTCTTGACCTCAATCTTTGCTGTAAGTGGGTTGGAATCAGTCAATAACTTGGCATTCCCACACCAGTGGAACACTAAGATTTATCCACATGAGACCTCCATAAAATTCTAGGAATACATGTTCAGCCTCTCCAGAACAGGCTCTATGTCCTGCTCTTCAGATGTGCAGATCACTTGAAACAAGGGAACCTGTGTTCTCACAGCAGGCAAGCACTACTTGATGAGTCCTTCCACCACTGGGTTGTTTCCAAATAATAAACTCAGAACCTTCAGATTTTGCCTTTCATCTGGCAGTCTCAAGCTTTGCAAAGCCAGCTTTTGTTATTCCTCTACTATTCCTGTTTCTATTTTTCCACGAGAAAGTGTATGTGAAACATTATGCTTGCACAGAAGTAAGGGAAAGTTTCACAGAGTTGTTAAAGGCTGGAAGGATTTTCACCATGGGGCATTATAATAAATTGTTTACTGTGTGAGGTGACTGTACATCCTTTCACTTTTTCCCTTTTTATTCTCTCACTGCCTTTATTTAAGGGAGATTTTTAAAATGAAGTATTTCAAACAAGAGTGAGAATGGACAATTTAGTCTGTTAAATTAAAAAAAAATTCACTGTGGAGAACACATCTGAGGATTATAATCTTAGTATTTAGAAGTGTGGAGGAATGTAGTACAAAGCAAGTATTAACATCACATCATGCAGAGTAGTTACAGCTTTTCTATTTTTGCAGTATCTAAATCTTCTAATACATGTGGAATATAGATAAACTGACATATTTCCTTTCTTGTATTCTTTTTTAAATATTAATTTCCAGTGGAGGTGGCTTACATCTTCAGCAAGGCTTTGGTACTTCAGCCTTCTGCATTTATTACTTCTGTTTAGAACTCATTGTAGATAAGCATCTGAAAAAAGAAATACAATAAACATTTGTGTTAATTATGTCTTTTCCTCCTACCCTTCTCCCCTGCACCATATGTTCTCTTCTCTCTATGCCTCTGGATTGACTTTTATTAGGGTTTGATACGTGTCTAATCAGAGACCTCAAAGTACGTGCTGATGATGCAGTTGTGACCCTGTTTCTGCACCCTTTCATAAGTGTAAATATACCTGGAGGTAGAAGAAAAGAACAATGGGATTAATTCATTGGGTAGTTATTACATGTATTTATATATGGGGCTTTGCCTTAGTCTGTAGTCTCTGCTTCAGCCTTTTTGTCGTATCTCATATTACCCCTTGACCTGGATTTTTTGTTTGTTTATTTGGTGGGTTGGTTTGATTGTTTTTTGTTTTTCCTCCAACTCCTTGGTTATTTTCTTGAATGTGGTCCTCTGGAAAACTTTTGGGGATTCATCAAGTTTCTCTGCCCCTGTCTGTGACTTTCCATTACAACATTTGATTCACATATCCAAGTTTTATTTCTGCTTTCATGGGGAAAAGAGCTTCTTTCATTTTCTGTGAGATACCAAAATGCACCATTGTGCTTGATCATCAAGGACACAGCAGAAAATTAGTTGCCATTTTTTATCCTTTAAAAATGAGAGGCCAGGAGCAGGGAGATGCAACTCAATACACTTCTATGGGGAGCTCTACTTCAGAGACCAGTGGCATGTAAGGAACTTACCTGCAATTTCTGCTGAGATGCCCTTTGGTTTCAGAATGTATATTTGCTATGTGCATAAATGCTTTCCTTCTCTGGTCAGTTATCTATGCATACACTTTTCTAGTGGGACCAGAAATTATTCCAGATTCAGCAGTTGTCTATAACAGCATAAGGATATGATAGAAATGCCACATTACTTCCAAGAGATAAATTCATTACTATGCTTTGAAACTTGGCTTTCTTCTGCCTTTGCTCCAGGACATCACAAGGCTATAGCAAATAATGAAACACATTGCTTTATCCCCAGTAAAAAGGACTGAAACTCTTCAGCAGAACTTATCACTTCTTTTTCCTGTGTTTTTCTTGGTCCTTCATTATGCAAACCCGCTTAGGGAAAGTTTCTGCATCCTGATGGGAGCAACATGGGAGAAATGCTAACATGAATTTTGAAGCTGGTGTCAGGACTGCAGTGATCTGCATACCAGGAGCAGTCAGTGGTGGTCAGGCCAGGACACAGCTGCAGGCAGATTGTGGTGTCACCTGTAGTGCTTTGTGAGTGTGCTCACGGTTCAGGCTTGCTCTCCTTTCACCGAATGGAGGGGGGGCTGCTTTCCTGCAGGGACAGGATGTGTGCAGTAATGAAAGGTGCTGAAACACTCTGTGGTATAGTGTGCACAAGTGTTTGTTAACACAAAAGAAGCTTGTTCGGTCAAGCAAAAATTTCCTTTCCAAGTGAATTTAGTTTCTTAGACTAGCAATAGTACAAATAACATTTTTGCATTAAACAAATGTGAGTGCCCAGTTTGCACACATCAGATGCATAAATTGTAGGTCTGATATAGTATTGAATGTATGTTAAATGTAAAAAAAAGTCGAGGTTTGATGAATGACTTTATCATCTTTTCTTGCCAATAATTAGTGATGGCTTAAATCTATGTTAAATTTTGCTGGACTCTTGACCACAGGCATTTTGTGTGCTTTCCAAAAGCTTCCAGTAATGCTTTCAAAAATGAAGATAACTGTTACTTGTCATCAAGGCGCTGTGTTGCCTTGAGGCAGAAAAGGATCTTTGTTAACATAAGGACTGTTTGAATCTCATAAAATGAGCTTATGAATTTATTGCCTGACAGTGTTTAGCATGCAAAAAGAAGTAAACAGCACAAGTATTGAGACAATCAACCATTTCTATTTCATTCCTGGCTTTGGAAAAATACTGTTGTTTATGTAATATGTCCAAAGGAGCACATAATTGATTATATGCTGTTAGTCAGCCATGTGAGTTTTTACATTTCTGCCTGTAGGTAAGCTAAACACCTGGTGACATGGCAGCATGTTTTAAACACTGCTTAGGAAATCCACAGTAACAGCACAGATAACAGGAATTTCAAAATGGCTCAGTAATATACTAAATAAATGTTCCTTTTAAGAATTTTTTGCTTTATTGCCTTCATATGAAGGTATTAGTACAGAGAGAAATGTGATCTATTTACTGTTCGTGGTGGGGATGGCTGGTGGGTGGTGAAAGTTGCAGGGTGCTGTGCTGCTCTGTTCTGCACAGTTCCCCTGTTAGTCTTTCTATCTTTAAACTTCTCATTTCTTCTGAGAAAGCAGGAAGCTTTTGTCAGCTAGGTATTGAATAGAGGTTTTGATATTTAAAGCAAACTGTTCAGTGCTCTTAGAGATGTTAATGCTGAAAGAAATACAGGTAATACATCTCGAGCTTCAAGACAGAAAACGTTAAGAAAAGAACAGTGTACAAAGGCAGAGTGAATATTTTGAGGTGTAAATTCTAACTACAGAGGGAAGAAACTAGAATTCTGGAGCGGACACTGGAGCTATATTGTAGGATGCAAGGATGACTCAGCCCATGCTCAGATCATGGTCTTGCCATACTTGTTTACATTAAAGTTCAGTTGCTATTTTAAGTCTGCACATTTAGTAGAGAAGAAGGTGAGAAAAAAGCAGAGGGAGAAGAATAAAAGCAAAAGGAAGGAGGGTAGATTTGAAAATGCAACAACAAAAATACCTGGACCAATCCCTCCTGCTGCGTACGCTGCTCTCTCAGTGGAGGAGCTTGTAATCCTATATTTGCTATATCAAGAGGATTCTTCTATGAGCACAAATTAATAATTTATTCATAGGCTGGAGTCAGCCGGCATTGATTTACTTATGCTGCATTTCTTTTCATTCATAAGCCTTTGCTGGTCCCGAGCTCTCGGAGAGTGACTTGCTGCAGTGCTCCGGCGTGGGAGGAAGCAGCAAACGTGCCTTTATGCACAAGGACGTGCTCCCTGCGACTCGATTAAATGTGCGAGCCTGACCGACAGCCGGGGCTCGCTCCGGGAAGCCGCCGCTGCCGCTCCTGGGCGATGCTCCCTGGGCAGGGACCGCCGCTCTCCTCCCTCCGCCCGCCCGCGCCCGCCCCGGTGCGGCGCCGCGGCCGGGATGCTCCGGTCACCGCGCGGCGCTGAGCTCCGAGCAGCCTTCGCCTCTCCGGGCTGTGTGACAGACAGCTGCTTGTCATGCAGCCGTGCCCTGCCTGAATCGGTCTCCGGTGGGTGTGCACGGCCCCACGCCCCCGCCCCTGCCAGCCCTGCCGAGCCCTCCCAAGCTCAGCCCCCGGCAATGTGCAGCGCTCTCTTCTCGCCTTCCTGGAAGGGCTCAACTACACTTTCAGCTCCTCCAGACTTTGTGCTTTTGCCGTACCCTCCCTCTGGTCCAGCTCCTCCTGTGCCTGCCTCTCTGTCTCGGCGCTATCCCGTTAAAAGGCTGCTGCTCCTGCTCCGCTGAACCAGTGCGCTGGCTGCCTTGATCCGGGATGAAGGCTGGAGGTTATCGGCGAGGGAAAGGAGAACTCTAGGCAGCTTTCCATTTGCAAAGTGAGCAGTAATTGCAAGAAGACAGCCTCCCCAGCTGGAATCAATAGTCTGCTTTCTTGCTGCTAAGGGCACTTTGGAGCAGCAGTAGGTCACTGAAGTAACTTCAGCACACTGCTGACTGCGGAGTTGTAAAGAACTACATGCAAGTGGCTGCAGTAGTGCTGGAAAACGCTTGCTGTTACCAGGGACACAATAGTTTTCAAGTCATTAGAGCTTCGCTGCTGGTCCGCTCCTTCCGTTACACAGAGAGGGTCATTCTTTGGAGGAATGAGGATGGAGCTGTGAATTTTTCTTTTCCAGTGTTCCAGTGTCCCCTTCTAGTGGAAGGGGGTAAGAGTGGGGAAAAAGAAGCTTTTAGAAGCAAAACTCCACTGCTGCTGAACTCAGCTTGACTTGAATTTCCCCAAACATTTCCAGGCACAGAGAGGCACAATGCCAGAGAACCTGAATCTTCTTCGGGCTTTTGGGGGTTTTTTCTTTATCTTCTGGACAGCTTTTAACACAACCTTAGTGGATGTGGTTGGATCGGAGCAGCAGATCCCCTTGTCAGTGTAAGTGCTTTCATGCTATTCCTCTTAGGACCATGTTCAAGGATGACAACTTGGCTGCTCAAGATCTCCTGTTTTTGTATTGCAGATATTTGACTGTTCCAGGGCACCTTTGCTCCTCTGTCAGCTGTGTTTAAAGTGGTTGTCTCCAAGGCGCTTGGCGCTACTTTGATTTTATTGTAGGATGATGTGTTGGTGGAGTCTGTGGCCACTGAGTTTTAAGTGCTTGCATTTACTGAAATTGAGGCTGCTAACACTTTCTCATGTGGGAATTTATCATTCAGAACAGTTTTGCCATTTTATCTGCTGTTTTCCTTTCAATGGAGGTATCAGGTTGTGCCAAAGCATGTTTCTGTGCAAGTTAATTCCTTAAATTTTGATGGTTCAGGTTGGTAGTTTCATATCAGAGGCCTTACCTTAGCACGGGGTCTAGTTTGTGCTTATACTTGTACAGCTTCACTGGTCTTTTGCTGTGCTTAGGTTCCTTAGTGAGCTCTCTAATGCAAAATTGCTCGGATCCTTCCAAGTGCAGCTGAAGCTGTTACAGTCTCTGTTGCTTGCTCTGACATGTGTATTACATTTCTTCCTGTCTCTCTTTTTTTCTTCACAGTGTAAAGCTCTGGGCCTCAGCTTTTGGTGGAGAAATCAAATCTATTGCAGCCAAATACTCAGGTTCCCAGCTCCTACAGAAGGTAAGGATTTCTTTGGCTGTAATAAGGAAGGTTTTAACAGAGAAAATGGAGGCAGATTTAATTTTTTAAATGAACAGGAAAGCAGTGCTGTACGTGCTTTTGTCCAAGATCTATTTTTGTATTGCATACTAGTCCCTGATGACTCTTTGCATTGCACTGCACTATCTGTAGAGTCCTTGCTTAACCTGATATTTTTATGTTTGAATGACTTTTTTTTTTTCCCACTGGAAAGTAAACTCCAACACTTATTTCTTGTAGCCTAGGCTTCAGCCCAGGTTGCGGGTGTTTAGTCTGGTTGCTGCATTGTGATGATGATGATGATGTTTCTGTGCAGAAACAGCTGTTTCTTATGAAAAATGTTAACTTCATTCAAGGAGCAGAATTAGTGCATATTGTATTATTTTCAGCCTGGGCTGTGTGTACACAATGCACTGTATCAGAAGGCGGCTGCACTGTTGTTTGTCATCTCTGCAGTTTTTACAATGCCATTATTCCCCCAATCATCTCAACCCAGTGCTGAGATGTATTACATCATTACAGATAAGAGGAATGAATGTGGTTATCTTCTTGCTCAGCTGCACAGCTGGGTAATAAGGTAGTGAAGTATAGCAAAAACTTGAGAAATTGGTATAAGTCTACATGATTGGGGCAGAGGGTAATGAGAAAGCAGATTTGAGTATTAGGTGTATATCAAGGACTCTGTTTAATTTCATTATGCAGCCTATAGTAAACTTCTGTATTGTGGACAGTTTAGTTTTACAACAGTTGCAAAAAAAAAGAGAGACTAAGAGGAATATGGTAGATTGAGACTGTTATTTTGGGGCATTTAACATGTGATTCTCAAAATGCAATATGTAAATGGAAAAACATTGAGACATTCACTGTTCAAAAACACTCATTCAACCCATACATTAAATTTCTGCTGATTTTTTGTAGACATGATTTTTAGTTCTGAGTAACACTAATTTTAGTTTTTGTCTGATTGTGAAGGAAATTATTCCTTGAGCTTGTAGCATTTATTTTGAAAGGCTTATATATGTGTGAAATTATATAACAGTACGTGTAGCAGCTGAAATAAAAAGCTTGTGGTATCCTTTAAAATGAAAGCAACTGGCTTTAGTAATTACTAAAGACATATGAGTTCTTTAGCAGCTTGTCTTTTCAGATTTGTATACCCAGGACTGTAGAACATGAATTTCACTAAGCGAAAATACAGAGCTATTAGGAACAAAAATATTTGCGGTCTCTTACTGCCTTTCAAGGCCTTTAAATGGCTTCACTTCAATATGTTGGGCAAACTTTCATCTTATTATGAAAATCTGGACACTCAGTATTTATTATACTTCCAGCTCACATTCTTTAAAGTCTGTGTAGTCTTACATTGTCACTGTTTTTTATGAACACCTTAAATTCATAAAGCAGATGGAGCTTTCAGTTTTGATTAGTTTGTAATCAAGTATTATAAAAAAAGCTTTATTTTTTTTTATTGGGCCATAAGAAACCAGTATCTCTATTTAACTTTGGAGCTGTTCCATGCGCAGCCATTTCTGTGCAAAAATGGCTTTGGAAATGAAACCTACCCAGTACTGAGCCCAACGTTTGCTGGAAGAATATGGAATGTACTGTGTGTGGCAATCATGCTAAAATCCACAAAGAATCAGCATGGAATCCTTAATCCTCCTTCTCTTCCTCATAGTAGATGCTGCTGCCATCCCTTCTGTAATGTATTTTTTCCCTCTGAAGTAGCAAGATTGCTTCCTATTGGTTGTTATAATTGTAGGTAATTGGAAGCTATTCATTTTACCTTTTCATCAGCATCCTTTCTGTTTCACTAACCAGTCTGTGCTCCTGTTTTTGAAGGTGGACAGTGTATGTTCTTTCCAAGCTATTTTGTTTTTCTTTCTTGCTTATATTTCATTATTTAATGAAAGAGAAAAGAAAAAACACAGATTTGTCAGGTATTGAGAGCATTTTTATTCCTCTGTCACATACTCTATTGTTTTTTTTTCTGTTTTTCTTCCTTCTGGTTACAGTAGGTTTTATAAGATGTCAGTTGCTCTTTCTTTTATTTAGAATTCCAAAATGTCTCTGTCCATTTAAGCTTGCTGTATCCTGGTGTTGATTGTGGCAAACGAGCCTGGATGACAGATGACTTTAGCATGTACTTTTTTGTGTTGTTATAAAGTATATTTCTTCTGTAAGCTTGTATGAATAGAAACATACCAAACTTCAAGATCTGCAAGTATTTTCAGCATGCAAAGTCAGTGACAGAGGTTGTCACAACAATTAAGGAGGTGATAGCACAGGAAGGCTCTAAGTGCAAATACCTTTTTTCCCACCCCCTCCCTCCCCACTAGCCAGGCATCAAGAATATGTTTGGTATTTACTGTGAGCTCTGGGTGATCAGAATCCATGTCATTTTAAAGTCAAGATTCCACTTTTAGAAGCAGTGAGACTTCTGATATTACCAGAGGAGCCCACATTTCCTGATTATGAGTTAAGCATCCTTAAACAAGTGAAGATATAAAATGGGTGTATGATTATGGATCTGGACAGTATAGATTCCTCAACTGTCAACTGCTTTGGAGTGCCATTTAGCTTAATACAGGCTTGCTAAATGAAAAATTAATGTAAAGGTTACTTGATTCATTTTGTCAGCACACACAGCGAGTGCTGCTTTCAAAGGGATGCGCTCACAGTCGAGGCGTGATTGACAGTCTCTACTGCCCAAATGTTTTGCACATTGAGTCATCTGACCCACACTAAAATTTCATTGAACAAATTAATTCATGTGAGATACTCAGTAAAGAAATTTTTTGCCAGTTTACAGTTGTGAATACTGATGGAGTTATTGCAATTCTTAAGGTCTTGCTGTACTGTGAACATCAAATACGTGACCAGCTCTGGTGTTCTCTTGAGTTTGTAGAAGATATGTAAGCATTTTTTAGCTAGCTGCTTGTTGAAAGTATTTTTTTAAATCCACTGCTTCCCATATCTTAATTGAATGTTTCATTATTTTGTGTCATTATGATAATCTTATCCAAGTATTTTGTTACGCCTCCTAGAAGTATGTGAGATAAATTACTTTTCCCAAAACTGACTTTAGATGAAATACAGATGCTTCAAATTGCTTGGAAAATAATATTTCAGTAAGTAATTTCAGAAATTATGATGAAGTTTTAAGAAAATTAGCACTTAAAAATATTCTACTCCTTGCTTTCAAAGAGATGGAACACCATTAATTGTACAAGAAAACATCCAGAAGCAAACAGGACTGTATTATTCCTAATTTGTCTGGTTTCTGGAGGTTTTAAAGTTGTCATATAGATTTGGAGAGGCTCCTTGATGCTGAAGAGATGTCCATACTCTTCACCTGCTTAGCAAATATACTGGGACCTAAGAATTAATTTTAATTCTCTCTTAGGTGTTGTTTTTTTCCTTAGACTGTCAAAAGACATCTGCCTTATTTGAATCCTGACATTTTAGACTTTTTTCTTTGGTAAACACTCTGTGTTTAGTGGGTCCTGTACTGAATGTGAGAGTGTAGCCCACTGGCAAAGCAAGGCTTCAATTATGGGATGCAAAGCAATGGTTAGGTGCCAGGAACACATTCACTTCAGCTGCTGCAATTAGAGTTTTGGAAAACAGGGAGTTTGGGGAATGCTGTTGTAACACAGTAAAGCTCTTAAATCAGTGCAGTGTCTGTTTGTGTGAAAGTGCAGCAAGGTCTATGCTTTCTCAGGTTCTTTTTGGTGAGACTACTCTTTTAAAAAAAATATTCTGAGCTTTGAAAATTCTTCATTTCCTCCTGAATCCTCAATATTATTTATTGCAAATGTAGGAACGGTTTCCAGGTGAAAATACCCTTAATTTCTTTGTCCTTCCACAATGTTTTTTTCCTCACCAGAGGCTTTTTTCAGGCTCCCTCAGGTTTTTCTTATGTAAGTTGTCTGCTGGAGCCCTCAGTGTTATGTAAGCACTGCCTGCCTTGGTCTGAAGCAGGCTGGAGTCTGCATCTGCCTGCTCCTCTCAACAAATCCTTCACTGTGTTGGGGGTTCTCAAATAATTGTTTTCCCAGAGCAGGTTTTTCAGTCAGGAGAGCATTCCTGCTTTTAAAGATGCAGAATTGCATTTTATTTCCCTGACTAGGATGGGGTGCTGTATCTTGGTAGTTTCTTGCCACTGTGGAAATGTCAGTGCAAAATTAATATAACGGGGTGATTTAGATCAATTAGCATTCAGCTGGTGGATCTGATTCATACAGTGCATCTATCTTTAGTTTAAATTGTATAATAGGGACTTAAATTCTTAGGCAAGTTTAGTGCAATCATCTTGACATTAATTGCCTTTCTTTTATTCAGCCTTATGTTGGTTTTGGTTTTTGTAGGCTGTTTCTTTGCTTGAGACACTGCAACTACTGCTTTGAAGGAGGGGTCAAGTGGGACTGAGACATGCAGGTTAAAGGATAGGCATGGACCAACTTTTTGGATATCAATTTAAACTTTTGCCAGCTCACAAATTGTAAAACAGCAAAAAATAATATATATATGTGTGTTTTTATAAAAAATAGGGAAAAATTATCAATAAAATCTGTAGACATATGGCTGTGAATAAAAAAATACAAAAAACCTCATCAAAGGAAAGACCACCACCCCCAGAGCCCAAAAACCAAACCAACAGCAGCAACCCCCTTCCCCCCACCAACCAACCTGACACCTACCCCAAAGCCCAAATTCAAAACCCCACTAGCCAGATAAATGGTGTAGAGCTTACCAAAACCTGTATTCAGAGTTAATCCATTGTCTGAATTGAAGTCTGATTTATGTAAAATGTGTCTCCTAGCTCTGACTTAGAAATCTTAGAAGATAAAAGAAATATACATCTGAGAATCTTAAACGAGTGTAATTCTGATGATTAATGCAAATGATGTTTTGGAACTTGCAGAGCTTGAATCTCCATCCCCTTTAATTCCTGCAGATCTTTGGGCTACGTGAACGACAAGATTATTCTCCATGCCAAACTAGGTAC
The DNA here is from genome assembly GCA_013398275.1 of Promerops cafer. Taxonomy (NCBI): domain Eukaryota; kingdom Metazoa; phylum Chordata; class Aves; order Passeriformes; family Nectariniidae; genus Promerops; species Promerops cafer. Next base: position 1,369,178 of record VZSE01002590.1, on the reverse strand, counting down.
AGAACATTTCAGTGTGCCTTGAAGTATTTAATGATATCTGCAGACATAAAGATGTAAATTCTTCTGGATAGATATTTTAATTTTGTTCAAGAATAAAAAAAGAATCAAACACATTGTTGTGCTACTAATGTATTTGGTGGGAAAACCTGGTGGGTTCCATGCTAATTTTCAGGTAGTATGTTGATCTGTAGAGGAAAGGATTAGTCTTATCAAGCTTTGAATACTCTCTTCTCTTTTTCTCCATAACAAAAAAAATTTGGCCTTCTTTTTTGTAATTAAGTTCTGCCTTTTCTGGAGGTATTGGAAAATTTTCTTTCTCTTCTGTGAAGTTAGAACTGCACCTTGAATGATCTGTGATTTATACTCTCCTCTTCTGTTTGAATGTTATGGCAGGAGTAATAATGGTTTTGGTGTTGGTAATGGTTTTAAAATGTAGTCAAATCAGCTTGAATATCTAACGTCATGCTTTAAATTTCATGTGGTCTAAAAGGAAAGCCATGCTGAATTCATGTTTTGCTTCTTTCAGCACTATTTTGCATTATGTTCTGTGTCTTTCTGGGTTTTGCAAGCAGAGTGTGATCCTCTCACTTGTATTATTGAAAATAAAAAACATATATTATTAGTTAGTATGTAAAAGGAATATGATGGCTTTAGTAAGTTCATGATACATGCATTACACTTTCAGTAATGTCTTTTAATATGGAAATTATTGAGCAGAAAATCCAAGTGGAAAACATCAGATCTTGAAGGGAAGAGAATGCTAATTCCCTTGCTTAATGCATTTATGGTTGTTTGTTTTCACATCTTGTATTGGAAAATACTTACGTTTCAAGGTTAAAGGAGCTGCTCTCCATGCAAATTATCTTGACAGTGAAGGTATGTAGAGCATGAATAGATGCTGTATTGTAGTGGTGATTCACTCTTAAGTAACTGCTAATCAATACTCCACACTTTCAAATGTCATTACTGTTCTGTAGGGGACAATTTTTTGTTGCTGATAATAAGTGCTAACACATTTTACAACACAAATTATATATTGATAGGATAGATGGTATTTTATTTTCTCTAGAAGCTTCACTGACAGGTTTTAATGAAATACAATAATTATTATGTAGTTCTTGTGAAGTTCCATTTTGCTTTTTTACGTATAATGTTTTTGCAAAATTACATGGATGTTTTTATGATCCTGTTTAGCATGCGCAAAGTTAATTTGTGTGAAGCTGAAGTACTTTCTTAGAGTGTGTGATCAAATAATTGCAAGATTTGTATTTAAAAAGGAAGTCTGTGCAAAAACACTTTTAAAATCATAGCTGGAAAGAAGTGGATAGGGGTCTTGGTAGCCTTTCCAGAAGTGATTAATTCCAGAGACACATAATTACTGAAATATCCTGCCTCAGGTGTCCCAGGACTTTCCAGGTGAAGTTACCCATGTAATAAATGATAACCAGTACACTGGTTTTAAAGACAACGGTATAAGACATGAGGGGATTGTGATTGCTCAGGACACTCCTTCACATAGGAGTGTACAGATTCTGCATCCAGCATATCAAAAATAGGGCAATATAAATTTGTTCTCCATATCCATGGTAGATGTACAAGAACTGGTATTTAAAAACAAGAATTAATTTTTTTTTCTACAATCAATTTATTTATTTAATTGTTTTTTTACTGAGAGAAAACTCTAGAATAGTGTGGAACTCTTTCAGATTGGCTGTTCAGAACAGGTTCCTGGCCATTATGTAGACTTTGTTGAACTGCCTTATGTTAGGAAGATGAGCTACATCCTTTATTTTGGACTATCATCAATAACAGTAATTGTATTTCTTCTTTGATGTCTGCATCTATGCACTATTAATCTTTGTGTCTGTATCTCCTTAAGGCATAGCTGGGCTGTCCTTCACTTTTCAGAGCAGAAACAGGTTACAAACACAGTTGTCAGTGCTGTACAGGGTAGCCAGGTAGCCAGGCTGGATGAAGACTTGCTGGTTTTCCCCTCCCTTTTTAAGCACACAAACAAATGACCTTATTAAAATATAGTTTTACTATAGAGAAATAAATATGTCAGCTATAATAAACAGACTAAGCTTGTTGGAAAAAGATGCGGACTGTTCACATCATCTCTTGTTGGGCTTCAGGTCTGACAACCACATGATAAGGTATCAGCTTTTCAAGGTGTTCCAATGTGTTCTTGTGTTAAATGTAACTATGAAATACATCATGGAACTTCAGTGGGGCTTTTAAGGCTCTGGGATGTCCCAGTGAGAAAGAAGGAAATGATCAGATGCAAACTCCTGGTTGGTTCCTTATGTACCTGCCACAGGTTCTAGTGCTTTGTTATCAACAATTGATACATGTTAAAGTTTGTTCTTCACTGTTGTTATTCTTGAGAAGAATTTTCCTGAAGAATTACTTGCACTGAAGTTCTGCTTCTTTAGGTGGTACCTGGCTGGTTGGTTGGATGGAGTCTTTAAACCATATAGGTTCTTGTAGTGATTCTTCATCAAAAGGGTTTGACAAGTGATTCCTTCCAACCTTTTTTTCTGTCTGTCAGGATTCCTGACAGAACTGGAAAGAGTTAAACCAATGCATTTCACTGAGGTGATAAAAAAAAAAAAAATTATAAAATCTTAGAAGGTGTTTTCTTTGTCAAAGTACTGCCCCTACTTGTGTTTTGCTTTTACTTTTCTTGACATGTTTTATTGTTGTCTTTGTTTCTCTCCCTGTCTCTTTCTGAACCACCTTATTTATCTTGCATTTTAATCTTTCTGTTTTTAAATGGGCATATTTTCTAGAGAGAAATGTTTTCTTCTGAGCCTGATGTCAAATGTTTTGCATAAATAATTTTATAGTACAGGAGGCACTTAGAGATAGTTATTTCTATTTATCCTTCTAGACTGAGATCTTAGAGCACCTAAGTTCAGGAAGTAAAAGATGAAGGAAAAAATTGTTCTCAGGTCCATTAACAACCCAAACTATAAGGTGGCCTAATCTACATCATAAAATTGGGGATATAAAATGAGAAATGCGTGTGTATAATGCATTCAGAATATCAGGGCTTAATGCGTGGATCCTGTGGATTGTTGATTAGTAAAATTTCCCCTATGTATGACTGACAGTAATTTCCTTGAAGCATTCCTCTTAGTTTTTAAGAAAGGGTGGAAGAGCTTCTAATAGTCTCATAAAATGTTTTTGCTTGGTGCTCTCAAAATGGGATTTGACAGACTTCCCTGAATTTTCTGCAGGTGATGGATTATATATGTCCTGTTGATACCATTCCTCTACAATGTACAAGTTGAGTAGATTTCTTTTGCTTAATGTTGTTCTGAATATTGTGATACTGAATTAAAAAATTCTAATTATATTCTAAGAATTGAGACTTTTGTGTTTGGCACTAATGACTCCACCCAGCTGGTTCTGGAAACCAGTGCTCATCATCCTCTCTATGCAAAGGCTTCCTGTCTTCCACTGTGGAACTCTGTTTTTCATTACTTCTGGACTCATGGAATAACGAATTCTGGAACAGGATTTAGAAGGTCTTTTAACTCCTCTTCAAAGTGAGGTCAAACTAAAATCAGTGCAAATTTCTTGGGTCTTTGAGTCTGATCTTCAAAACCTTCAGGGACAGTGGTACCACAACCTCTTTTGCTCCAATGATTGTCTCTACTCTGGACAAGTTGCTTGAGCTGGAACTTCACATTTTGGTTTGACTGCTGAGTGTCACTTCTTCCTCCCTGAACATTGTTGGTTCATCATCTTCATAATCTCCTGGAAGGCATGGAAAGGCTCAGCACTTTGTCCTGACAGGCATCCCTGAGACCCCAGTCACAGACAACATTATGGAATTTTTTAGTTGCTTCATCAGGTCTCAACACTTTTTCTGACCTATTATTTTAAAATAGTTCTCAGTAGCTTAATGGACTCTTAAACTGAGCTCTCTGCTGTTTGATATTCAGGTGGGCTTTTTACCACTCACAATAGGAATATGTGACTATTCTCATAATTATGAAGTCTCAAGAGTAATTTCCACATAGATGATTGCATAAATAGGAGAAGACTTTTTAATTTGTCGTGGTAACACAGGAATTTATTTTCTAATCTAGGGCTAAGACAAGCCATTTAGCTCCCAGTTGCTTCATTAGCCATTTCTTTTACTATCTTTATCTCCTCCAGTATCTTAAGTGAGAAAAGAAAAGAGTCTGTCGGCTGGCAGAAGGTTTTATGTCTTACTGTCTATTTTTACTTTATTCTACAGTAGCTGTCAAGGGATTTCTTTGTGCTTTTATACACAAACAAGGATTTGATTTGCTTTCCTAAAAAGCGAGATTCAAAATTATGCAGTCATAATACCTGTAGCCTGTTAGGTAACAGCACAGTGAAAATGCTGTTTGGAATGCATCAGGAAACTCTGGTCAGGGCCCCAGCATGCAGTGTTCCCACTGTTCCTCCAGGTCCCATTTTGATACTTGGCCATTCAATATACTTTGAAGATTTTGTGTCAAGCTATCTAAAATTGCTAACTTTCAAAAGACACACAAAAAAAATCTACATACTACGGGTATTAAAATTTGATGTGTTGGGAACACATCATTGGTCACAAAATTAGATAATTATCTTCCAAAGTAACAAAGCTTCAGAGATAAAAAGCAGGAACATTCAAACTTTGGCTTTACCTTGAAGCTAAATGTCTATCATCTTCTGACAGCTGTATGAAATGTATGAGTACTGAGCTGTTTGGACATGATGCTATCATATTACATTAATAGCAATTTTCACTGATAATGAAAACTGGTAGGAGGCTAAGAGCAAAGCTTTAGATTATGACTTGCAGCCATTGACTATCTGCATCCAGCAGATTTATTACCCCCTACGCACATTGTGCCTTTTTATACTGTTTTCTGCTGTTTCTTCATCAAAGTACAACAAGAAAGATATAATAGATGGCATGAAACAGAAAAAAATCTGGGTGTTCACATTTCAGACACACACTCTCATTACAAACTGCAATGCAGTTTTACAGTAAAAGTAGGGATAAATTCTGGCATCCCTCATGAAACCTTTGTGAGGGAGAGGAGTGTGAGTGAAAGAAAACTGGAGAATTTCTGTTGGTCAACACTAATTTTCTGTGTATAGATATACCTTGTTTTTATCCTGGGGCTGTGATAACAGTTTCTTGATGGTCTACTTAGTTGCTGTATCTTGGTGGCCAAAACTCAGTGGAATTCTTAAGCACAATGCTAACTTAATCTGTAATGTCCCACAGACAAATCTTGTGCATGCAGTGATGGTAGGATTTCATGGAGAGTGCCAGAAACCTTGAATTGAAAATTAAAACTGCAAGTGAACCTCCCCTTTCTCCCTGGCTGGAGGGATATTTGCCTAATTTTCTGTGTAAAATGGGCCTAGAAATACTTCATTTTCCCTCAAATTTTAGACCTTTGAGTTAGAATTAGGGCAATGCTTCATTATAGAGAGTTTAGCATATAGAGAGAATTGGCTGGTGAAGAACACCCTTAGCATATGGATATGGAAAAAGAGGGAAGTGGAATGGAATGGCTCAGCCCTGAGAGCTACAAGGCATTAATTTTAACACACTATTTAAATATAACTTGCCCTACTGAAAAGATAAATGGTTTCCTGTAACAGTCCTAAATAACTACAAAATTGATAAAAGCTCGCTTATTCCTGTTGTTGATATTTTGTCTGTAGCTGGCAATAAATCTCCATATGGCTTTGCACTGGCAAGTGAGATTGAACCCTTTTTTGTTAGAGGATGAATCCTTCCTGTGCTTTGAATACAAGGTGATATGCTCTGCTGATATCAGAAAGTAATTTGCAAATTTGCAAACCTTTTCTTCTTTCCCTTATAATTTTTTCAGTGCTGGTATTTCGTTCTTATTATCCATTTTCCACATAACTACTTTTTCCAGTCTAGATCCTCCAGACTTTTTCTGACTTGTTCTGGTTTTCTTCCAAGTAAGATCCAACCAACAAGACTCTCATTAGAGTCAAAATCACAATTGTTAAATGCAGCTAAACTGGGACTCGAGCAATTTTATTTATCATTTTATGAGTGTCTCATTATTTCTGTCTACATTTCAATTGCCATAGAAATTTATTTTCATGCGTTCTTTGTCACTCTGTCCTTCTCTTTACTCCCACTTGTTTATAGCCATTGCTTTTTTTTTGCTCTGGAAATTTTTGCCATTAATGTCATTTTGCTGTTCCTTTAGCGGCTGTGATCATAATGCTGCTGTAAGGATCTGGTCACCTGAGAAAATGATGCAGAAATAAAATGAGTAATAGCTTAGTAATACTTTTATACTTCAGAATGGGGGAAGGTTTTGCAAATACAGCTGTTTTTCTTAAAATCTTTTCATTAAATTATGATGCATGAACCCTTAAAAGGAAGAATAAATAGATTAGGATCTATTGGTGCATCTTATACATTGTGAATGTCATTGAAAAAGAGGGTGGTTATTTCCCCAGTAACAGCCAATATACTTTGTTGTGGCTTGGATGGCATGTGCAGGAAATGGGGTGGAAGGGACAGAATTCCCTCCAAAACCAAAGGGAAATTCTGTCATGGAGGGGGAGGCAAGTTTTGCAGAAAGGAGCCAGCATCAGGAAGCTGCTGCAGGCTCAAAAACCAGCTAAAGGTGACAACAGGGACACACAAAGGTAGCAAAATGAAGAGGAATGGAACACAGTAGGAGCAGAGAAGCAGAAAAACTGAAGAATGTTGTTTTTTTCTCTATATTTTGAGACAATTGGAGAAGAAATATATTTGTATGAAATGCAGGCAGTATCTGTATTCTGGTGATTATTTTTGACTAATCTACTAAATAAATAACATATTAAAATATATAAGGCATAGAAAGTCAAGCTTACTTTTTTTTGAGTGCACGAGTACCACCTGATTTAAAACTTTAGCGAAGAACTAAAAATAGGAAGAAATTATATGCTAAGAAATGTAAATTTCAATTTGGGAAAGGCATCTGAAATTAAACTGGATTTAGTAATGATGTATTTCTGACTTTTGTATTTTGCTTCCTAGATGCTTAAAATTAGAATGCTTAAACATTTTAAAAAAATTGTAGTTTGCTTTGCCAAGGTCTGTACAATCCCAGTGTAATAGGAATATAGTTCAGCTATATTGGCACTGCTCCTGTCCAGTCCACATTAAGCATGCTATTAATGTAGATATATATTTGTTCAGTAGAACTTCCTCAGCATTGCAAGATGTCTAGGGAATTTAGTCTGAAAAAGGATGGCAGAACACAGCATTATGTGAGGGATTGGGACCTATACTTACGTGTTGGAATAATTCAAACATTAGTGTGTAGTATGATTCACATAGACCATATTTATCTGATTGCATGCTGCTTATTTATCTTGGTTTATAAATATACAGGAGTCAAATTACTGAAAGCTCTAATTATTCTGAACATAATTTGTCAGACAAAACCAGATGCTAACTCAGCTCTTCTCAAGAATCTTCAGTAAAATGCACAACCTAAATAATAATGTCTTGAAAAGTACAGAATTCCTATTCTTCACACAAATCCTCTGCCTGTTGGGCACCTTCCTCTCCAGAGTCTAGTAAAAGCCTAGGTTTTTCTGATGTGATTTCTGAAAGGACAAGAAATCCAGGCAGGCTGCACTGTGGCTTGCATTGCTTGGACTTCACTCATAGCAAATTTTTCAACATTATTTGACCTGTAGGTTGGCAGAGATGATTCTTTCCCATCTTGGCTGAAATGTTGATATGGTCACTGTCTAGTGCAGCCATTAAGCAGAATTAAATAATACTCCTGCTTTCAAAGCCTTCAAAAACCCTACAGTTCTAGTTTGCCCCTGACCTGGTGATTAACCTTATGCAATTCAGTTCTGAAATGTCTTCTTCCATGTGTATAAAGATGTGGAAAGTCCTGCTTTCTGTCTGCAGTGTAAAAAAATTTTGATGGCAACTTCTGTGCAAGATTTGCTTCTGTGGGGTGTGTTTTAATAGGTGTGGTACTCTTTGTTTTGTAAGTTGGGGTTTTTTTTTAAAATAAAATGGGGTCAAATATCACAAGTAGGTATGGATGAATGATTGATCTTGTTGACTGAACATGTCAATTATCTGTAACTTTGCACATATAGCAATGCTGTCAAAAGAAGGAGAACTAGCTATAGGGCATTTATAGCATCTGTTTCCAAAGACTTAGGAGCTTGAATGGAAACAAGGTGTGTGCAGGATTAATGCAATTGTTTCAGTGTCATTTGGAAGTAAACTAATTACCATAACATTTGAATGCACAACAGTTCAGGGTCGATTGAGGCCAATGCAGATGGGAGTCACTTCTCTTGTTTATGTGAGTGGCAGCTCTGCAGCAGCCCTGTGCCTGAAGTAAGGTTGTTTTGGGGTAGCTTTTAATGAAAAGTTCTTGCCTAAAATGTTGTGTACCTCAGTTATGGTCAAAGAACAGCAGATGCTCTGTTGAGGGTCTAGGGCTAAAATCACTGGTGATGAGAAATGATGTAAAGAGGGAAAAGTGAAGAAAAGAATTGCTGTTGACTGGCAGGTAGTTAAGGCAGAAAAAAATTTCCACATATATCTAGGATATATGAGCAGGTCTGCATCTGCAGTGACTGTATGCTGCCTTGCAAGCCTTTAAACCAGTTCTTGGAATGCTGAATTTGGTATAAACTGTAAAAGGATTGGATCTGCAATCTGGTAGCTTTCTATTATATTCACAATAGTCATACACAATAATGAGACTTATCTGTAATGAAACTGTATTCTCTTGGAAAAGAGGTGGAGAATGTTTGAGGGGGCAATGTTCTTCAGACTAGAAAAACGTTATGGTTTAAGCATGAAGAGTAATTATAAATCTTCTTGATGGCTTCACATGAAGTCGAGCTGGAATTTATTTCACTGCAAAAGTGTATGTACTTCCCTGATTTCTACTTTTTCTCCTTGGTGGGTAGGAGTTACAATTGAAAGATGGCTTTTGTTTCCTTTTTTAATTGCCTAAAAGGATAGTGACTGGAATAGAATCCCATTTCTTGTAGGGGAACAATAAAATGAGATTCTCTCACCTACTGATTTCAAAACATGCACTTCTTAATTCTTCTGTTCACTGCCTCCCACAGGAGCTGGCAATCCTTCTGTGACACCAACTTTTCTGTCCTTGTGTCATGTATAAGGAATTGCTTTTTTCCCTTTTTAATGAGTGGCTTAATATACAACATGTCTTTTGCCTTAAGCATTTATTTCTATTCTCCTTTCTAATACATTTAATTTCCTTCCCCCCACAATCATCTGTCCTTGCTTCAGACTTCTGACATTATTTGACAATTGGCTTTTTCATAATGCAGTTTATTTAATCCTGTTTTCAGACTTACTCCTGTGTATTAACTTCAGTTTTTTAATATACATACACATATAGTAAAGTTGTTAGTACCTTCTCAGCTCTTGGAAATACCCCAATACCTATCTCTGAAGAAATACAAAAGCTAACCTTGATGTACATAAAATCCCTATGGGGGTGGTGACTCCACCACTTCCCTGGGCAGCCTGTGACAGTGCTTGACCACCCTTTTAGTGATGAAATTTTTCCCAATATCCAATCTAAACCTCCCCTGGTGCAACTTGAGGCGTTTTCCTTTTGCCCTATCACTTGTTAACATGGACCTCTCTGTCTCTACCAGTGTTATTCAGCCTCTTAAATGCCCGTTGGTTTTGACTGCTTTTAGTTTAGAATTTCTCCTTGGTTGTGGAATGTGATTTTGTCTGGGAAGTGTAAATTATTTTCTGCTTGTTCATTGTGCATGAAACAGCTCAAGGTCATAATTTGCTATAGTTGCAGAAAGAAACTGGTCTAGTTGGCTGTTTCTTAAAGGCAACCACCTTCATTTAAAGAGAGATACACTGTTTGTAGGATTTTACAACTGCAGGCTAACTACTGTGCTAAAAAGGGGTAACAATAGCATTTGTGTAGTTTTATGCCTTTTTTTTGATTGCATGTTTAAAATTCCATTTTTAGGACTATTTACCATCTTAATGTTTCTCTCATTGCTGTTGAAAGATTTTGCAAGATATGTTACATATATATGTACATAACCATATCCCATCCTTAAAAAACAAAACTCCCCAAAATCTGGGAAAACCTTGTATTACATTTGGCTGTATTATATAGCTGTATGAAGCATTTTGAGGTTTGGTAAAAAAAGATATAGAGCCATTTGAATACACCTTATTTTCTGAGATGGTGAAATTTATCACTAATGAGTTACATACTGTGTTGTCTATTCTTTGTTTACTCTGTCTAAATAGTCCTTAAAAATCATATAGTATAATTGTGATATGATTCCAAGTCTGCATAAGGTTTACAGGGTAAACTTTTTTTGTCTTTTTATGACATGGTTATCCAGGAGAACAAGGAAAAGGCTGATAAGAAAAAACCACCTTTACAGATTCCCCCCCCTGCCATGTATTCATTATACATTCAAGGACTGCTCTACCTGTTCAGAGATAAAAATACCCAAGCAGTGCAGCAAGATGTTGTATTGCAGGTGGTGTTTGTCCAGGCATGAAAAAAACCCTTCCTTTCTCTGGTTTTCTGAAATGTGGAGAAATTGTGAACAGAGATTTACTTTGTTGTGCAGCATAAGTATTAATAGTTGTCTGTTATGAATTAGAGAGGTAAAGGAGGAAGACAGTAGGTGAAGCTGGATACCGTTGTTCATTGTCCTAAACAAGCCAGGTCTCTTGTCTGATGTTCTAAGAGCAGGATTTATTTGTTTGGGTTGGGTTTTTTTTGTAAGATACCATCTGGATTCTTTCTTGACCTTTCAAAGAAACAAATCCTTTCCATATAGAAGTATCCTTTGCAACTTCCTTACCATAAAGTTTTTGCATACTTGTAAATGGAAAATGGAAAGAAAGAGAGTTAAAAAATAAGCAACACCCCCAAGAACATCCGATTTACCCAGAGCATGCTGTGAATGAGATCTTATCTTTACCTAGTTATTTTTGGTGTGCATTTTTTTTGTTTGAAGTTTATTTTTGGTTTTACCCAAAGTTTCATAAGCTGTTGGACAAGTAGTGATTTGGTACTTAAACCATGTACAGCCAGTCCCACGTAGAAGTGCTACTTTAGTAGTGCTTGGCTACTGTCTAGGGAACTGCATAGCCCAGAGCTGCTGCTTTGTCAGGTGTTCAGGAGTAAAGAGCACTAAAAAATCAAAATCCTAAAAACAATCACTTGTATATTTTGGAGGACGGGGTATAGGTATAAAAGGCTCTCGCTTCCTTTGGTGTGGTTAAACAAATTCAAAGCAAACCAGAAAACTGTTGAGGAAACTTGATTGGTAGAATCATCCTATTACTAAGGTTGGGTGTGTAGCTGACATCAGAGGGAAAATAGTGGAAAAGAAAAGAGCTGGAAATGAAGGAGTCTGTAGGTTGGCCTGGGAGGCAGGTGTGTCGTGGTTACCATGTCTTGCCCCAAATCTGCTGAGCTGCCTTCTGAGCAGTCTGTGCCACAAATGCTTTTGGAACAGAATATAAAGCAACTGCTCAAAGGGAAGTAATTCTTGATTAAAACTTTAATAAAATTAAAATTAAATTTTAATCAGGGGGATTTTTTAAAGGACATATCCCATATTTTTTGATGTGTGCTGCCTATTGTGTGTCAGACACGTAGACGTGTTTCTGAAGATCAGTGTTGCTTGGGTACTCATTTCCTGAGCTTTTCTGTTCTGGAACTGGGAATGGCAGCACAGTAAGACAACAGTAGGTGTTTATTCCTTTGTCTAGGCATAGGTCAGTCTTCTTTTTTTTTCCTCTTACAAAGGTACATGTATTCCTCTTGTAAACAATTGGCTTTTATTTAGTTGGCTGATACTAAAAGATAAACTGTAAAAGTGCCAGAGGGTATTAAGTCACACTGGGAATCTTACTTGTACTGGCTAATAGTCCCAGCAAGGAACCTTTGGGGTACAGCTCTCAGTCCAGACCACACTTTGTCTATAAGCAGATCCTTACCTGGACTTCATTAAGTTTAACTCTTCCTACCTGGAAGAAAATTAATGACAAACCCCTCTCCCCACCCTCCCTCCCCCCACTTCAGCCCTGCTTCTTTGTGGGTGAGCTGCCTGAAAAGTTCCTGTATTCAGATTCCACTCTTATGTGTTTCTCTGCTGAGCTTTCTCATCTGGTTGGAATAATAAGCAATAGATAGTTATTAACAAGCAAACTAGAACAATTGCAATCAGGCAAAATATCGCTCTGTACAGACTGATCAATATTCATTTTCTACCATTTTAGTAATCTGTTTGGGTTGCTGAAGATAATTTGTCCTCCTCCTCCAGCAAATTTGCAAATTTTCAGGCAAATGATTCCACCCTTCAGAAGGCTCTCTTTAACCAGTGCCATGTGCAAGCCAGAATTTGTAGGTGATCTATCTCAACTTTTAAAAATAAACCCTTCAGCATTCCTGCAGTTGCCTAAACATTTTGTATCTATGACATATGCTTTTTAAAAAAATTATTGTCCTGTCTCACGCAATTAACTTGGTCAACACAGAAAAAACCAACCAAATCTCATGAAACTCTCTTATCTTCCTGGGATTTATTACCATTGGGAATAATTAAAACACCTTGAGGATATTCAGTTAAGCTTTGACTCTTTGTATGCTTCTGTCCTCAGGAGTGCTCAGCCTAAGGTGGGGATTTTTGAGTTCCATCTCATTTCATGTGTTATGGGTACTTTATTTCATCAAGTCAGGAGAAGCATTTTAATCTCCTGACACTCTGCCACAAGGCAAGGTGTTTCAAGGAAATGTTACCTGTTACACTGTTATAGCAGACAAAAAAAAAAAAAAAATCATATGGGACCCGTAATAAGATTTTATTAGCTTGACCTATTTAGTAGTTTTTCTTCCTTTTTGTGACAGTTTCTGTAATAGGGATCAGGAGACGTTTCAGTTTTTCACTGTGAAAATGGTAAAGCAATTACACACACCTTTAAGGCATTGTATTTTGAAGTTTTATGTTTAATGCAAGACTTTCTTCTAAGCTTAAAAAATGGGAAGGAATTTCAGAAGTGTTTTGATAATGGTCTGGGATTTTTCTGTGGAACTTTTTTCTTGCGTTTACTGTTCTTTGTCACAGGATGGCAGCATGAGTAAGACCCTAAGAAAGTAGAGCAGGGAGTCCTTTTTGATGTATTTTAAAGATTTCTACAGGGTTAGATTTGTTGTCTTTCAAAGGGAGACATCAGCTATAATTTTGCATCTAAAGACTTATTAACTAAGTTTGCAATGCTAGTGCATCATCTCGTGATCTGTAGAGCAAACTGTGAAGGAATGAAGTGGATAAGCTTCTCATTTGAAAGACAAAGTTTCCATTCAGATCAGGCTTTTGAATAGTATTGACTTTTATACATTGGCCTTTTATTTTCCAGGTTAGAATCCAGGGTTCATTTTTAACATGCTTGTATATGACTTGGGATTTTTTTCCTTTTTGTTACTGGACTAACAACTTTTGGCTTGTCAGAGTATTTTACAGAACAGATACTTGAGGCTGAACCAAATGCCTGGATCCCTAAACCCTGATGCATCTCAGCTATTAGAACTTTGTAGGCCAAGCCCATTTTTAAAATGATTTATTTGATCATTGGTTTAACCAGGTCCTGGGGAAGATCTCTCACAAAAGGACTGATTTTGCAAGACAGCTACTACTGCTAGACATCCCCCTGTCAAGCGCAGTGATTGTGTCTCAAATATCTCATCTGGAAAAGCACCTGTTTTTCAGATTAAGTGGTTCTTGAACATGCACATGTGTTCTGATTTTTACAAAATTATGGACTGATTTGTCTTGCCATCCACTGCCTTCATCCTCAAAACTATTTGCTTAAAAAGGTAGAATACAAAAGGACGAAACCCAGCTTCTATTCATTACCTAATGCTTTTACATTGTATTTCTGTCACTCAAATCTAAACTCTCCAAATTTTACAGCCATAGTTTCCCGTCAGTTATATACTCTGATAGCTTTGTGTCCTGCTCCATTGTTATATTCAGGAATTTTATAACTGAAGATTCAGACTTTCAACACTTGTTCCAACTTTGACAGATATGAAGAAAAATCTTTTCTTACTAACAACTCTCTGCATGGTAGACTGAATTCTTCACCCTCTTTCCATAGATTAATTCAATACAAAGATCCTAGGATGTATCTTCCTGACCAAGTGCTAAGCCTTGGAAGTTTATGGCTTGGCTACAGAGAGCAGTTTGGGTTCAGATAAGAAGCAAAAAAATTCAGTCTGAAATAAACCCAGTATTAGCCATCATATTTATACAACTTATAGCTATTGGTGGTAAATGCAGAATGGTGAGAGGCAATAGATGGAGGTCTACTTATTCCATTTTTTTTCTGTAGGAACAAGAATTGTTATTATAGGGCATTGTCAATAGAAAGGGGGAATACAGGAAGAGGGGGGATGAGGTTTGGGTGGTGCATGTGCTGACGTATCACTAGGTGTGATTCTGACTATGTAATCTCTCTTTCCCTGCAGACTTCTTTCATACTGGGTCTTAATTTGCCACTGCAGATAATTCTGCTCTAAACCACTTAGAGTTGTCATATGCTCTCACATAATGCTATGTCATCCACAAAGCCAACAATGTCTTTGATCACTTCTGTGATGTTTATTAGTCACTTTCCTTTCAGGAATTTCTGGGCCCTTTTGAAAGCTTCAAAGAATTCTACTCCAATCCTGCATCAAACCAAGACACCCTTCAGATGAAGAGGGCTCTGCATTATCCCTGCAGATGCCATTGGTGCTGGTTCTGAGTCTACAGGGGAGTTCATGAACAGCAGTGTAGTGTTTTGTGCTACTGCTGGGGAGCTAAGCAAACTTCTGCTGTAGTGCTTCCAGCTGCCAGTAATTTTAGAGGCTTTAAGTATAATGCTCACTATGCAGATTTACATTTACAAATTCTATTACTTTGTCCATTTTATTCTGTGAGTGGATCATGTCCTTCCTATTCATTTTTCTGTTCGAGTGTTATTTCAGCTCTAATTTGTTTGACATTCTTGGTAGTAGTATATTTGTATTCACAGAAAAGCATGTGAACAATTTCATCTATTGATGCTGTACAATGTGCCTATTAGATATACAAGTAGCAGTTGAATATATCCCCCGACCATTGTTAGGCCTCTTCAAATGATAATGTGCCCACGTTCCTCTGTGAGGCTGATGCAGCATAAGAATGAGTCTGCAATCTTCAAGGACCTGTATGTTGTGCTGGCAGTGACCAGAAATTGAAAGTAATTACTTCCATTACTTATGCAGTGAATAGCAGGGGATATGTGTAGTTTCATTATGTTCATTAGTTTTACTTGTAGATCACAGCCATTAGCAAATCACAGTGTGGCAGTACACCTGGCTCAGCTGGGGAGCTCATCCCCTTCCCGTGGTGGCATCATGAGCAGAAATGGAGTGAAGAGTTCTTGGTCATTGTCCAGATATTTCCACATGAAGTGTGGAATCAGCCAAAGAGTGACTTTTGAAATCTCTACTGTTCTATACCAGCTCCTTCACTAAAAATGCCTTTGTAGAGTGATACTTATTATGCGATGATAAAAATATATACACAAATCTTCTTATTGGCCTCTTATTACAGAGCTATTTCTGCATATTTAGAAGAGATATGAGCATAAGGAGATTTGCTTTCAATGTCCCAGGAAAGAGAAATTATGCTTATTTTGTCCTTTTTGGTTAAAGGTTCAAATAGTAATAAGAGATATTACATAAAGGGATCTCAGTGTAGCATAACTAGAGAGCTGTCAGGTCCATGTTCTAAGATCCCCTTGAAGGCAAGAATTAAGAATGACAACTTGTTAACATTTATTTCCTGAGCTGAATTTTAGGCAAGTCTACGTGTTTTACAGAAGCAACTGTATAGAACAGCGAGCATGTGGGTGTTCTCAGCAGGATCACAGTGTGCTGCTACCAGCAATCTCACTAAAAAATAGTAATGAAGCAAGAAGGAAAACAAGTATCTGCTAGTAATGTATATGCTGGTGAATGAGCTGCTTGATAGAAATAGCTCAAATACATCACAGTTGCAAAATGGAGCGCGATCATCCTAAGTGGAATGTTAATTGGGCAGCTTCTTTGGGCTTGTGTAGCTTCTCACTCTTCAGAGAGAGCTGGGGAAGTTCATGATGCAGAGTTCTTGAAATGTCTGCTCTGACGTGGCTCTGGCTTAATGCATTCAACAGATAAGATGAACTAAATAGAGAAGGCAAGCTCGTGGCTGGCTGAATCTGGGACTTTGTCACGCTATTTTGGCGTGACAGCATTTTTGAAGCATTTATGGACTTCAAGAAGTAAAGTAAGTAGAACTCATGAGACTTCTTTGTGTCAGGCTTTTGAATTTTGTCAAACTCAGAATCTGCTTGTGCAAAATGTTATTTGGTTTGAATTACTGAAACAGCAGGCTCAGCTAGTGATAAAACATATAAATGGTGCAGTAGGTCCTTGCTGTGCTGTTGAGGGTAGTAGCAGTGGATTGCCATCTCTGTTAACTGCTGCATAAATGATCTGAAGTGTGGAGGTGAATGCAAGTTCTGTGCATGAATAGAGTCTGTACTGACCATCTTTTATTGCAAAGGGCAAGCCCAAGGTTGGAAAAGTTGCTTCTTGGTACCATGTGTGTCTGTGTCCCAAGGACCCCTGGCAGGATTCTTTTATTGTGTTCGTTCACCCATACATTCTGTGAGGGATTGCAGCATTAAATTGTTATACTTTGCACTCAATACCATTAATCTAAAGTGTGTTATTTAACTTATTCTGGGTTATTAGCTGCTAACCTTGAAAAACAGTGAATAAAAAATGAAAAATATCCTGATGCCAAGCATTATTTCTTGAAAATGCAGTGCCTGGATTCAGTAATTGTCATTACCAACAGAAAGGAAGCAGTGCCAGCTCAGGTATTAATTTAGATCACCTGTTATGTAGGAAACAAAGTAAATGATAATATCCTAAAATTTGGGAGCTTGAAGGACTGTCTTCCCCACTTTATTTTTCCTCATCCTCACACACAAAGATACTTTGGGGTGTAGTTAGCAAGTGGACCTCACCCCCACACACTCACTATTCTCTTTGTCTATCATGGTATTGTAGCTTGGATTCTGGAAACTAAATGTTTACTGAATTCATCAGGCAGTTTGGAAAAGGATTATTGACTCTTATGTGTGTTGCTTAGTTATGGGCACAGGCAGAATTTTGAATTGTCATTATCAACCTTCAAAATTTTCTCAGGAAAGAAGGAATTAGGGTTATGTGCGCCTGACATACCTATTGATTCAAAGCATAATGGGGAATTCTGATAAGATAATTGATTTCTTAATATGGCTGATAATTGAAAAGGGGAACTCTTCAAGGAGATGGGCTTTGCATTAAAAGAAGTGATTTACTATGTATAATT
This sequence comes from Promerops cafer, assembly GCA_013398275.1. NCBI lineage: Eukaryota > Metazoa > Chordata > Aves > Passeriformes > Nectariniidae > Promerops > Promerops cafer. Next base: position 1,351,697 of record VZSE01002590.1, on the reverse strand, counting down.
TTAATTATTTTACACTTATATCTTTTCAAAGTAACTTTTTCTGAGGTTTTTATTTAAATCTAGAGGTTGTTTTTAGAGTTTAAATTTGGAGTTATGATTATTTTGGTTTTAAATTAAAACTTTGGATTTAACAGGTCTTGTGTTTTCTCTATTTGCAATTTAATTTCTCAAGCTGTGTAATGTCTTTCATAAAATTAATAATTTAAATAATTTAAATTCATGAGTTCTGAAACTCACAATTCTGTGAGTCTTTCAGTTACAGGGTCTATAACTATTGGAACAACTGCATAAAGGAATAGTAACTGAGCTTACAGTCTTTCAATATGTGAGAAAAAAAGTAATGTTTGAAGAGTAGGTGGGTTTTGTTTTGTTTCTCTGTTTGTAAGGAGTAGGAAATGTGATATAAGAGGTTCAAGTATGGTGGTACATCCCACATCCCCATCCATTATTTCTCTCTCCTCATCAGAATGGTCTTTCTTGGCTACTTCTTGTCATTATGCACTCTGTCTTGAGACAGAAAAATAGAAAATCTCTTGGCTGGCATTATGGCAGTGATTTCAGTTAGTGGACACCAGCTTCAGCTGGAAGGATTTTGTAAAAGTTATTTATTTAGGGTTATTAAATTTATTCCTTATCTGTTTTGTGGATATGGGCACATTAATGTTTATAAAGTACTTTCTGAAAATTGGGGGAAGGTGTTTGAAAAGCATAAAGCAGAGCCTTTCTCCTGTTCTCTGCCATAGTCTTCAAAAGGGATTAAACTTGAAAGCAGTCTGGTAGGATCAGTTCTGGGAAAGTAGCACGGTGTTTCAGCTCATTTCACATGGCTCAAAACTGGGGAGAGGCTTCTCAAACCAGTCGTATCTGCAGAGCCAGGCTTAGCCATACTTGTTGGCTGTCTTTTGTACCAAGCCATAAAGTTTCCTTTCACCACAGAGAGCTGACACACTATTTAATATTTTTGTGTATAAGAAGGGTCTGTTATCACTAATAACTTAACTCCAACTTTTCACAAAATGTCATTCTCTTGAAAAGTTTTCTCTAATGGATATCATTCTACTTCTGTTAAACAGTTTTTTATTGTTTCTGAATACATTCTGTCCCCACAGAATAGCCTGATGGTGTGAGGGGCTGAGAAGCCCCCCAAGATGAGCTGGGGGTTATTACTGTTTTGCCCTCTTTGGAAAGAAGCTTTTGGTGTGCTCTAGGCCTAGTATTGTGTACGTGATAGATCAGGTTAGTGGTTTAAGTTTTTTCAAGGAACAGTGGGACTAAATTTAGAGAATATTTCATGTACAACATTATGGAAAGAAAATTGATTCTGAAGCACAGGGTTGGGATTTCTAAAAATCACCCCCAAACCCCCCATTCTGGTGAGAGTTATGGGCCTGCTATACAGTGGCTTCTGTTGTAAGAGGGAAACTGCTGCTGGGAAAAGCTTTCCCCTTCAGGATTCCTACTTGCCATGAAGTCAGAGGAGAGCCAGAGTCAGAGAGAGTGCCAGGATAGGCACTGCAGGAAGAAAAGAGGTTTTCACACAATAGTTGTTGGTGTACCCAAAGAAACATGACTGTGCTGCTGGCATTGAAGATGGATGGCTGCAGAATATAGGAAATGTTGTTTGAAATTGCAGGGCAGAATACAAACTGTTTGTTTGGGTAATCCTGTTTTTTGGTGTTCCTCACTTGCCAATGGAATCGATTCTTTCTGAAAATATTTATATATTTTTAAGAAAGGTGTGTCATACAGTGCTTGAGCTATGTTGCTATAGCAGTTTAAATAGTTTGGACATCTGAGGAAAGCATTGTAATTATTACAGATAGTGTTGGGCAAACTTTAATGCAAGCAACCTTTTGTATGGTACAGATAACTCTGCCAGGGATAAGGTTACAAAGTGGTATTTCTGTGGTTTCTCTTCAAGATGGAAAGAGCTTTGAAGGCACTTCTTTAGTAGGACTTCCTAAAACTTATCTTGCATCAATTGGGAATTTGCCCCCAAATATTATTCTTCTCCAAAATGTAGTTACACTACTTTATCCTATTTTTGTTCTCTGTGTTGCATATCAGAAACTAATAAAACTTGCAGTGCTTGATTAAAATGAGAAAATCTTTGCTAGGGAAAAACCTGTTTAAACATTTAATGGTATGCGTGCAGAGAATGTTGTAGCTGAAACATCTGAGAACTCTTACCAGGCCTTCAGGTTGAGACTATGAGAAGCTCTGCACAATTTAAATAATTCTGAGGACAATCTCTTGTTACTTTGTTTTTGCCTTTCTTAAACCAAATTGTTTTCATTTAAAAAACAAAAAAATGTTGATTTTCCTTTTTCCTAGTCACTTGATGTAATGTTTTCATTTTTTTTCCTTGCATTTTAGCATGTAATCTCGGGCAAAGAGCTGGGAGCTGTCCATGGTACTGGCACACCAGCACAGCTTAAAGCAGCAGTTACCCAGGACTGCTGTCTGCTCACAGACTTACATCTTACAGCCACTGAATTTGAGTGGTACTGTGGAAATACAGCACTGCTTGCACAAATCAGACATTCTGTATCCAGTCATAATCAAAGTGCTTTTGTCCTGTTCTGGACCCAGCTTCATATTAGCAGTTCTTCTTACTTCTTTATTGTCTGCTCTAGAAGTGAGACCTATTCAGATGTTGACCATGTGCAGAAAAGAATCAGGCTTATTTTATGTAATATTTTAAACCCTTTTCTATTTTTTTCTGGATTCAAGATATGCCTCTATAGAAATGGAAATAAGGCCTAGCAACTGAGTGGTATTGTGGAGTGAGTTCCATCAGCTGCATGAGTAAGTGAATGAAAAGATGAAAGAATTTGAAATGAGCTTAAAAATATCTCTTCCTATTACTTTGTCCCTTCTAATTTTTGAAATCTGTCATATTTTATATTTAAACATTGAATTGAGACAGGACTCTTCCTTAGGATGGTATATTTTAGTGGATTCTTAAAGTTGAAACATTTAAAAGGCGAACGGTTTTCTTTTGTGAGTTTAAGATTACTCTTGAAAGCAATAACTCCTTCAAGAAATATAGTTAAATGGATAATATTCATGTGACCAGGAGCAATTTTAAATGTGCAGTTGGTTATATGCCTTACAATTGGAAAGGAGAATAATACAGAAATTTTGCAATCCACCGGTATATCCTAACACATTCAGTATGACCTAATTCATGTAGCTACAGTTTCTTAGAGCTAAGGGGTTTGCAGAAAAAGCAGAGTAGTGGAGTGCTACATTGCAGTTGTGTTTGGCTAAATCTCAGTGTTGGCTTTCTAACTCTGGGTTGAATCTTGCAGGCTTTGTGCTGCTCAGTTCAATAAATGACACGGTCAGTCTTGATCTCTGCATTCTTATAAAAAGCATCTCTGTTTTACAGCAAAACAGCGAGTTTGGTGGTGCAACTGGGCCCTGTAGAATCATGCTTCGTGCAGAGTGGAATTCCAAATTGAAAAAGAGGACAGTAAGAATTGCTGGGAATGGTACAGAATGAAACCAATTATTATGCTAGTCTATTACTGCATGTAGGACTCAAATCTTGAATAAAATATGCAGGGCTGATTTTCCATCCCAGAAAGGTTGTGGTAGGATGAGAAAAGGTAGAGGCAAATCTTTAATATGCTGAAATGTACAGGCCACCTTTGTAGGGTGAAATTAAGACCAGCATATGAAAGAAATGAAGAGCAGAGAAAAGGATAGTTTGAAAGCTATGTAAAATCACTGATGACAGGAAAGAAGTGACCAAGAAATTATTCACAGTTTCTTTTAACAAAGGAGTTGAAAAGCATCATATAAAATTCAGTTAAAAGTTTTGATATAAAGGAGATGCTGTTTTCATTAGACATAATTAATATATGCAATTCATTGTCATGGGATATTATAAATACCAAATGATAAATAAGTTCAAAAAGCAATTAAGCAAGTGCACAGAGGAAAGGTTTACCAAAGAGCATTAAAAATTAAGTGGATGCAGATGCTACTTTTATCTTGAAGTTCTTACATCACAGATTTTTAATGCCTGGGAGAATATATGTGGAGCATATGAACACCTACATCTCCCCTCTTTATAGCATTTGAGCATCTGCTGCTGGACACTGTAGCAGTGAATATTGTGCTCGTCCAATGTGACTATTCTTGTGTCCATAATGATTATTGTAGGCTACATAAAGCATACCTTGTTCATTTATGCTAATTAAGGGTGGCAGCATAAATCGTGGTGGCTTCAGGGCACTGAAGTTTGGGCATGACTTCCTGTGCTGAGCAGAAACCATTTCAGATGTGCCATTGGAACTCTCATAAATAACCTGCTGTTTTGCTTTCCACTGTAGGTGTGTTCTGTGTGTTATTTCCTTGCTGAATACAGTGTGTGACTTCAGCTCAGTATTGTGAGTTTTGGTACCACTCTAGGAGAAGTAATCTTTGATCTCTGCACACTAGGCTAAGGGAATGATTTATTTACAGTGCTTGTCTCTTGAACTGGATGTGGCACCTTCAGTACACATAAAAGGAAGACAATAAAACAGGTAGTTGACAGCAATATCAACCACACCAAACTGTCTCCTCCTGCTGGTTCCTCACATGATTTGCTGTGTCACTGTAGATTGTATTTGTTTCTTCAATTACTTTTAAATTCCTTGATAAAATAATTTGTTAGTGTGACTATTTAGTAAGGTCAATTAAAATTACTTAGCCCAGAGAAATCAATTTACATTAGAAAAACTGTCTGAAGACACCATTAAGTGCCTGATTCACTGACAAAACTAGATATGCAGCTAGATTTGACTCCAGATGTGGAGGCCTCCCATCTGCAATGGACTTGCACTTTGAAGTTGTGAGTGCTGAAGCATATGAAAGGCTTCATGAGTTAGGAGGTCCATGGCAGAATGTTTGCTCTTGTACCATTTCATTTCAGTTCCTTCTTATTTATTGCTTTCAATTAATTTTTCTTTGTTGTAAAACAGCTAAAAAGAAAATTAGAAACATAACCTGTCATAGTAAATCTTTGCTACCCAGTCAGTGTAGCTTGTAGTCTGTTGCTCTAAATAAACTGTTCAACTGATTAGGCATCAGTAGCTTCTTTGTGCTTTGTCTTTACAGCTAAAATAGCAGAAATGGGCACAGCTAAAATTAATTTTAAAAGAACACATTACAATATATACACCTCTTTCTCACCTCTTTCACCCTTTGTTAATGGTGGAGAGCAGTAAATCGACTTGAAATTGGGCTGAACTGACACCTACAATTCTTATGCTGTGCTTATTGTGTGAGAAACTAACTGTAGCATCATTAATCAAGCTGTCAGGTACAATGTGAAAGTCCTACATTCATTACATAAAGAGGAACTCCAAAAGAAATGGAACCCCTGTGATGAATAGGCACTGGACACCAATTACTGTGGTGCTATTAATCATTACAACCAAAGTTAACATAGACTGGGTACTGCAAACTTAGACCACTGTGGGGAAGAAATGCACATATGCTCACATTCGTATGTATGGTTTTGTGAGCTTTGTAATCTTAAACATTCACTTGATGAGATGACAACTAGAAGTGAGGGTTGCCAAGTTAACTTAGAAGCACTTCTAAGTGGGGCTGCAAAAAATAATTCACAATCAAATTGAAGATTTTTCAGAAAATGCTGTGAAATCATTAATTTTTGTGGAAAATAGAGACTTCCCTCTGGAGTAGAAACTGTACAAAAGTACAAAATGGGTTTGATCCTATATGTATTTGAAAGCTCTTAATGAAATTATTGAATCTCCAAAACAGTATTTCTTTTATCCTTATGTCTTTTGCTCCAACATTAACTTTTGAAAACCATTCTTTTGTGTTAATTCCCATCTCTGAAATAATTTTCATTCATTTCAGATGTTTTGAACACAAAGTAGATATACTTATTTGGATGATCAGTGACTTAAACTAAATAGTGAGATTTAAACTCTTCAGTTCATCTGCTTCACCCTTCTTTTGCATTTTCATAGATAATTCTCTGAGCTGTGGCAGAAATCTAAAGTTCATTTTTACTCTGATGCATAAAAGAACTGTACTCTGCCATTCTTTCTTTTTCAACAGGATTTGAGTGGAAACCCTGCCTGTTGCTTTGCTTGGACTTTTCAAATTATCACTTGAATCCTAAAGAGTCTTCAGGATTTCTTGTCCTTTTTTCAGGCTGCTGAGAGCAAATGTTGCCATCCCAATGTTTCACTGCAGAGAGGAAACTAATTGCACGAGGCTACTTTCTGTACAATCATCACAGAACATTCAATCAGAATTAATTGCTAAAATTATATAATTACAGCTGCACTGAATGAGACTAGACCACAGCATCTGTTCCAGTCCCAACTGCATTTACTCTTGCTTTTGGGAGAAAAGTGCAAACTAGGATATTGCCTTTTCTGTGCCATTTTACGAATACCCAAATAAAATAGAGGTTTATTTACTGGGAGACTTTGAAGTGAAATAGATATTTTAAAACCACCATATGGTAATAATGTTACCATAGGAGGAAAAACATTATGACTTAAATTATTAATTAAATCCTGAAGGGCTTTTAGGTTTGGTCTTATCTTATGGTAAGCTATCTGAAGAATTGTCAAAAAAGAAAACAGTAACTTGAATGGAAGCTCTCTACCTTGAGTCCAAATAAATTGATATTGTGTTAATGATTGCATGAGAAACAATAAGTTTGCCTCTAAATATCAAGCAATCTTTCAAAGGGAAAGGTGTACTCTTTTTGACAAAGCAGGAAGAGGAATTGAAGCTTCAAAAGACACAGTGAGAAAGGCAAAAGCCACATTTGAGTTGCTTGCTCATGTGACTGATCTTGGTGGCCTGTCCATTGCATTTATGTCTAGGCTATTGACTAAGCAGTAAGGAAATATATATATAATATATATTTTATAAATATACATGTATATCCTTTTTGCCAGTCCTAAGCCATCAAAAATTTTGAGACAGTCCCCTTAAAGCAAGAGATGGGCTTGAAAGAGAGAACCAGTTCATTCCATCTACTTGCTCTACTAGTTCTTAATCTTGAAGTCGACCAGCTTCCAGAATTTACTCTAAAATCATGAAATTGGTTTAGGTACTTTTTCATCAGAATTCAATTTATATCTAATAACTTCTCCCTCAGAAAATAAAACTTTAAAAAGGCATAAACAGCTTGAGATTTGCAATCATGAATAAGGAAATTTAGCAGACACTGTTCTGGTATGGAAAGTCTAGGAGTTCTGGGTTTTAACAGAACATTTATTAAAGCTAATTTATTGTCTAACATTTCAGAAAACTTAGATACATCAAACTGACAAAGAAATAAGAGTTATATTCCAAACTAAAAAGCATCTGTGTGTGTATCTCACCAACATTTAATTCATAAGTTGTGTTTCTTGGTGTCTCATCCTTTTTTCAGCAATCTAGTAGCATGTCACTGAATCCTTGTTCCTCCCCCTTTTTATGTTGAAGTCACTGGTTTTGAGCATGTTTTTTGAACGTATTAGATTTGTTAATATAGTCTGATTTAAATGTTGTCTTTCTTAAAACGACCAGGCAGCATGTCTGAGTCTGTCATTTCACACAAAATATCAGCTAAAACCTGCTGCATCAGTCCTGTAAGTTCATTTACTGCTCTGTCTTTGCTAAGAAGGCAGGGTTGGGGGTTTTTATATTTCACACATGTAATAAATGTTGACAATATTTGTCAAAAACTTTTTATTAGATGAGACAGAGATAAAATTGGATTTCTTGATAAAAGGAGCACTCAAACAATCTCATTTAGAATGTATAGTCTTTTTTGCAGTGCCAGTCTGCAGAGCTGTTTGGTGATGAGTTCTGGTTATATGAACAAAATATTTTACTGACTGAATTGTTAATGTGCCTAATTTCCAGCAGCCTCTGCAGATGCATGGAAGTATATTGTGATAATTGCTAAAATGACACTTAAACATATTTTCTTGTTTCAGAACTCATTTTATGTTCAAGTGTTAACTTCTCTCTCCACTCTAAGACCACATTTATTTATGACCAGCTGTTACACATCAACACAACTTAAACTGAAGTCAGAAAGTAATATTAAGGTGATGAAAAAACAATAGGTTTAATATAGTAACAATATTTCTATGTATTTCCTTCCTAGTTCTAACTACTACACCTGGATATGTGCATGTGGTTTCCATGTAAGGGGTAAAGTCACATGAAATCAGGTTTTATGTGGACTGGACAAACTGACAGTAGGCATTTCTCCTGAGAAAGTGATTCTTTTCTTGGCCAGGAGACTGAAGCTGGGTATGGGCCTTTGACTTAATGAAATGCCATGATAGAAAAATGCAATTTGTATTGTTTCCCATATGAAATATGTGAAATATACAGATGAAATATACACGTTACAGGAAGTATTTTCTGCACTGTGAATATCTAGTAGTTGAACTTCAGATGCAGCTTCTTAATTGGCATTGATAATTAAAGGAAAATCAAATAAGGAAGTGTTAAGGAACTGCTTTCAACTAACTGGGCTTTTTGTGCTGTTGAGATTCATGACTGAAAGAGATTTCTATGAAAACCTTGCTGTGGCATTATGTGTGATTAAATTACACAGTGTCAGCAGAGGAGCATTGCCTTCAACAGTATCCCTATAAATTACCTTTATGCTCTTTGCTCTGAGAGTCTTTGGAGCTCCTGTATTTATTTGCTGCTGTCTGTTCTTGAGGGCCCTTCTTTCATAATGAGGGTGCAGCTCCCCTCACATGGTGTTTGATGCAGGCATGATTACAGACAAGATACAGAAGGTTCATATAATTTGCTTTATGTATTCTACTGCTGAAGATACATATTTCTATTTTAAAGATATCCTCCTGTGATTTCTTTATGGAGACTTAAAGATTTCAGTAAGCAGGTATAATTAGAATTTCTTTCCAATTCAAGCAGCAATTTTCCTGTTGTGGGAGGTTTTTATAAACACGTGTGTTTGGTGGTTGTTACATGCCAACTTTCTCATGTTTATATTTAACCAGGTTGAATTCAGGTCTCCTTGACCTGGGGTCTTAACCCACTGGAGACTCTGGCTTTGGGCCTGCAAAGCTTTATTACCTTGATGTCAAAAGGAAAATTTGCAGTGTTGAGCAGGGAAAATAGGGGAAGGGAATGTCAGGATAAGTAGCAGGCCATCTTTGTTCATGCATCCCTTTTGTAACTGGAACAGGATGGGCAAAGAAGGTCTTCTCCACCCTGCTGAGCTGCCACTGGGGCTTTGCCTTCTGTTGAGTGGCTGGTGTGTCACTGGGGTGTGTCAGCAACATTCTGGTGCCCTGTTTGCATCTGAGTCATGTTCAAGTGACCTGTCTGTACCTAAGCTTTGAAGAAACTGAGAGACGTGGAAAGCACAGGTATTTCAGTTTTCATGGTCTCTCAATATACAGGAAAATAGAAAAGAAAAATTTATTCTGACAATTCTTTTTTTTTTTTTTTTTTTTTTTTTTTTTTTTTTTGAAGCTAATTCAGGTGGTTGGTATAGTGATGTAAGGTGAAAGAAGCAACAGTTCTTGAAATCTTGAAACAGTTTTTGCAGGCTGGTTCATTTCACAGGAGATGTGTAAAGTGCTGCTGTTTGGGACATGAGTCTTAGCAAAAGGATCACACAAGAAGATATGCTGTAATTAAAGTGAAACATTCTAACTACTTTTAGAACTAAAACCCTTCCTTTTGAATGGTGAAGCAATGAAATAAGGAGGTGAGTGAACAAATATGTGGCTGTGGTGTAATTGGTGTTTGTTATACCTGCATAGGGAAGAAAGGTAATCTAAACAAATTAACATAAATGTGCTTGAAAATGATGGAAAATCCTACTGAATGTTCTCCATGGTGTGCTTAAAGTAAGCTTCTTGGAGATCTCAAAGATAGCACTTGTTAAGATGTGTGACATTGGATCACTTAATTTAGCTGCCTAATGTCCTGGATTTCTGTGAGAAAAGATCTTGATTTCACTCAAATCATTAATATAAAACTTTATATTTGAGTACATATGTTTCAGAATGTGAGAATTGTGTTACGAAGCCCTGGGCATGCACAACACTAAAAATCCATATGAAGGAGTAAAGTGCCCAGTGTTTTGAAGGATTCTGCTTGTTATTTTGATTATGTGTTAAACACATTGCAAAAAGTTGGAAAAAACACCCCAGAAAACAGGGAAGTGAGCTGTAAAATAGCTGTAAATGCAGTAAGCCTCGTTTTGTGCACATATTGTACACTGTATTCTGTATTCTTACCGACAGGTAAGGCACAGATGTGGCTGATCAGTTTGAGTGTAGTTGCATTGGAGTGTTCCTTAATTCTGGGCAGATGCATTTGTGACAAATTCAAATTCTTTTTTATTAGAAAATGTGCAAGTTTCAGAAGAGTTCTAAATAATTTCAGAGGCAGAAATAGGGAATAATTGGAAGCTTAGAGGCAAACCGATTACCTGGCCCTGGCTGTGTGGATGCTGCCATTGCTGGGAGCGGGAGGTGCCAGTGCGGAAGGAAGGAGCCGGGACCGTGGTGCTTCGGGCAAACCAGCAGGGGAAAGCACCCTGGACAGCACCCGAACTCACATTTCTGTCCTGCCAAGGTAGCTGCAGTGGTTTCAGCGTAATGGTGGGTGATTTCTTGAAAATGTTAGCAAAGAGAAGGCTTTTGAGATGTTAATTTGCTTTTATGCAAATTAACCTGTCAATGGCACACTGAATGTGGAAGACCCAACTTCTTTTCCTGGAGTGGTTCCTATGGTTTCGGAGGTGTGCTTTCTCAGTCGGGAAGATATGAATATTTATGGTACACAAAAAAACCTCATCTGTGTTGCAGTTTCTATAATTTTTATTTAATTTTACATTAAAGGGTGTCATTTCTGTCCTTTGCATAGGTAAATGGCTTCATCAGCAATCATTTTATGCATGCAAGAGCTGGCCTGATTTACAGAATGCTAAACACAGATGGGTTTGTTCCTAATGCTCTCTAGTAGCTACTGCAGGAAAGAGTGCACAGTATATGCCTAATACATTATTTACTGAAGATAAATGCCAGACATGATTATGGTAAATTAGACCTTTTGAATTATTTATGAGACTCAGTGCTAAATGTTTTTCTCCTCCTTGTGTTACTATAAAAGCTGTTATATAATTGTTGGTAAACACTTTTTTTGTTAATTATTCAAGATACAGGAAATAAAATGTTTGGTTAAGTGAATCTGTTATTCACTTAAAGCCATCTGTTTTTTTGGGTTTTTTTTGTTTTTTTTTTTTTTTTTCCAAATGTATATCAACATTTATCTCTGCTTTCTGAGGTAAAAAATTAGTTCATTATCAGATAACATTCCTTGTAGTCCTGTTGTCACCTAGATGGAGAAATTGAAAAGCAGAGTATGTATGGAAAACCTTTTGTAATTACTATTACTCTGTTTTAACCACCACACTTCACTTTCTAATATTTCCTGAATACGTGAGTGGAAACATGTTCCATGATATGTGGCTATTCTCAACTGAGTGGATTTGTGGCTAAAGCTGGGTATTTTAGCTTGTGCCCTGACTTGCACAATGATTGACCTCTTTTCTATTGAAATATTTGAGTTTCTGAGGAAAGCAGGTCTGTGCACTATTGGCATAATATTTTGTGTGTTCCAAACTCTACCTGCTTCACTGGTTTCCAGTAAAACACCAAATAAAAAATTCTGAACCTGAATTAAGTATTCTATACAAGGAATTCCTCCTCCAGCCATTTTAATGTTTGTGGAGTTCTTTTTTCTTTTTCTAATTATATTTTGAAATTGAAATTCTAAGATGCCGCCATTCCCAAAGGCCAAATGAACATAATCTATTTGACAACAGACTGGTTTTTGGCAGCAAGGAACACACTGACAATGTGGGTATGTACATCTTTTGTCAGTTTTATTTAGCATTCAAAAAATATTTCCCATGCTGTGAGAGTACTCTGCACCAGTTTCTAAGCTATGCTGGCAATTATGTCTAAAGTCTCATTCTGCATTTTTCACAGAGACAATGCCCACTTATTTATTCCAACTGGAGCATCTTTGGAGCAATTAATATTTATTTTGATGAATTTTCGCTATTATTTTTTCCCTCAGTTGGGATAGCAAAGCTCCCTAGTTGGTAGTTGTTTGGGCCTTTGAATGTGCTGTAGAACATAGCTGTTCTTAGATGTGGAGATGTTGTGTGGTTTTGGGAGAATTAATTCCAGGAAGATTTTCTCCATGCTTTGTGTGTGCCTGTTGAAATACCTTGTTGAACTGACAGTATGAATGGAGAAATGCTGGAAACACATTCAAGATTGGTCTGTAATATGTGCCCAGTTCCCACTCACCATTTTTCTGAGTCTGGAAGAGGAAATAGTGAATTTGTGGAAGGTAGAGAAAGTTTGGTTTGGAAATTTTAGAGATAATGCACTCCTGCCATCATGTATTTCTTATCAGTCTTTCTTATCAAATTAAGAATCAGACAACTTTCTTACCAACTGGGATATTTTGGAAAGCTGTTACCATTTCTTCTTTCTTGCAGTGGATAAAATTTCTCTCCCCCATACTTCTCTTTTGGATTCAGCAAGAAAAATGAAATCCTATTTCATGTTACTTTTACTGACAAGTGTTTTTTGAATTGCTTCATTTTCCTCTATTTACAAAGCATTATGAGAACTGTGGTTTGTTTGTTATTTTTTTCTGGAGAGCTTATTTTTCTGTAAAAGGAGAATGGACACTTCAGGCCCAAATCTAAGCTATACATTTGTTTCAGGAAACCTTTTGCAAGTAAAGGTAATATATGTATTTTGTTCCATTAAAAGGGTAAAGTGCAAAAGGCTTAGCACTTAAATCTGTGAGGAAAAATGGGAAAAAGCAGCTTTAATTTAAATTAATTCAACTTTAAGATAAATTTCTGGATGGGTCCAAATTCTGTCTGTTTGGTTTTTCCCCTACAAAGCGAGGAGTTAAAGGCAGCAGCCCCAGTGTGGTTTGGTCTAGTCCTGTGTGCCCATTTCTTCAGAGCTCTGTTCAATGTGGGAGCCAAGATGAGCTGGTTGAGAACATGCTGAGCAATGATTTGTTTCTCCTCTACCCATTTACCAAAGGAATAGGAGATAATGATTTGTCCATGCATATTCACATCACTTGACCTATTCACATTTTTTCATTCCCTGGGATCTTTTCATAAATGCAGGGACTTGAATTTCAGATGTGATTAAAAAGAATAGTTATAAACCCTGAGATAATACACAATAGAGAACAAAATACCTGCAAGACTATAGAAAACATTTCATATCACTACTGAAAAGCACAATCAACAAGCCAGGGTTAAAAGTTGGTGCTAGTGAGGAAGTAATTAGTGTTAGTAAAAAAACCTGGAAGCACTGTAATGGGTAGAGCACTGGATTTCAGTTTCAAATGGTGTGGTGGCCTATTTATCATCTCCACCTCTGCTTGCTTTAGGTATCAAAGCCTTAGATTCTGTGCCAGCTTTTACATGCAATTTCTTAATTTCTGTTTTCAAGGTGTAATTGTGGGGCTGCTGTGGGTGCAAGGAGTTGAATACTGTTGCCCCAAGTTTCACTGAATTTCACACCAGGTGTGCCTAATTTACTGGAAAAAATACAAAGAGGTTTGGGGATGTAAAATTTCCTTGGTTTGTGGCCTTTCTTTCTCAAACAACAGTTTTGTGCATCCTGATACAGTAAAAACTACTGTCTTTATAATTTCATTGGTATAATTTCATTAATTTAATAAAAACTACGAATTCAAATGATTTCTAGATTTTCACTCTGAAATTAGCTGTAGGAAAAATGTGAAAAAATCCTGTTATAAATTAAATATTCTGAGCATTAAGCCAGTTTGGAATCCATACCGTATTTTAAGAGAATTAGTTACATTTCACTATTTGCCTATTAGAATTTGTAGTTTGTCATAAAAATTAGTTTGGAAAATGTCCCCATTCATTCTGTTTAATTTTTGATCCTATGAAGAAAAGTTAAATGTAACTTTTCATAAATTTTTTTCCCCCTTTGAGTTCTATCAAGTGGAATTAAATATGGCCCCTTTGTTTTCTCCTAATCCACTGGCAGCCTGCAGTTTTCTGATAAACAATTAGAGTAATGATTTATCTAGAGGGAGAACTCAAATGTTTAAAAGTTATATTATCTGGAAAATTATTTTAAAACCAAATGGTGAAGCAATGGACCCAGAGGGCATGATCATTCAAAACACCACCAAGGAATACTTACTGGGAGGTTTGTAAACTAAACAGCCATCAATATTTACAGGTTCAGACAAATGCTGATGCCTGTACATGATTAACTTGTGCTTTAGCAGAAGCCCAGTTGCCAAGACAAAAAGTAACTCCGTGTACCATTGGTTTGAAATAGGACAAATGAAATTTTTGTGGCTGAGAAGAACAGAATGTCTGCAAGGAGTTGCATAGCTCATCTCTACCTTCAAGAAACCAACCAAACAAACCCACCACATGCTAAAAAACAACCTCCAAAATAAAACAAACTCGAACTAATCAACAACCCCAAAAGACCAAAACCCAGGCACTGTGTGTAGTGAGATAACACAGGAGATGCTGATTTTTCTCAGCTTTCTTATATTTAACAAGATGTTGCAGGCACCCAGCATGGTGTGTGTTTGGAAACACAGGTGTCAATGGCTAGCAACGAAACAACAAGACTTTTAAATGGAAAAATCGTCATAGTGTAGCGGGATGTTTATTGGCACTCCTGTTTACCCCAAAGGGTTAACATCTTTACACCCCCAGCCTCCCCGGGGTACATCAATAACGCATTTAAAATTCATTACTGCTAATTTTATCACTGGTAGCCATTTACTGTGCTTTAATGGGAGTGTTGATAAGAGCCTGTCTGCAGGCGATTTTTGACTTTCCCTTGCCCGTGCCCGTGCTCAGGGCTGGGCTTGTTTGCTCGCAGCTCAGGAGGCTCAGCCCAATTCAGGAGCTCCTGGAGCTGAGCAGCAGCTCTCACCCACAGCCCCAGTCCAGCTGATATTCCATGAGCTGGCTGCAGGAATCAGGACTTAGTTCTCAGTGCTCTCCAAATCCTAGGGGAAAAATGGGCTTTAGAAGCATCCTGTTGTGTTAGCACAGAAATGATTTGGAGATGAGTGGAGCTGACCATGTTCAAAAAACGCTTTTCCAAGGGCATTTCACCTATAGAGCAGCATAAAATGATTTCATGGAAAAGCCAAATTATTTTGCTAGATAATTAATTTTTTTCCTAATGTGGTGATTTCCACCTGCTTATAGGAGACTGGCTCAGGCAGATAGGAGCCTTAGAGAGTCACCAAGATCCCAAGCATCCCTTTGCTGCCTGCAGGTGTGGTGCCCGCTGGCCGCTGTGCAGGGCGATGCTGAAGGCTGCTGTGAGCACAGGCAGCAGTAGCTCTTTGTCTCCCTGGGGCTCCATTCATCATTTCCTAAGAGAGGAATGAGCTTCCTACTTGCCTTGCAGTCCATGTGGCAAAACCTTTTCCTTGTCATATGGGGCCCTTCCCTGGGAAACAAATGGCCTGCTTGTGCCTCTCCTGTGTGAGGTAGAAGAGGTGTTTAAGCAGGAGATGAGTTAGACACAGTTCTGCTTCAGTAGTGGATTCTGCTGGCTCTTGCAGGGAAAAACTCTTCTGGATTTTTTATTACTCTGAGTCCTTAATGCCTCAAACTTCTGAGCAAGTGCTGCTGGATCATGGGCGCTGTTTAGCTCTGGCAAATATGAATTTTTCCCTATCTGATACTCAGGCACAAGTTTGGAGCTAGCATCAGGAAGGGTGGTTCTCATGTGGAACCTGAGAATGCAATAGAACAGAGTGCAGCCTGGCTGGGACTCTACTAACTCACTGTTTCATGACTTCCATCTTTTAGCCATTCCCAGTGTGCTTTTGTAGGGTGGCAAAGCCCACCTTTGGCTATTTTTAAGGGCTGATTTGTGTTTTGGTTATATCCAAGTATAAAGTATGTCAATGAAATAACTGCATGTATCATATATTCTATGATCTCGATTAATTTAATTTAATATGTCAAAGTTCCAGTGCAAGCAAATCTCTAGATGTATTTGGAATGCTTCCTCTCTTCAATGAGAGGAGAATTGGGACTGCTGTGTATTAAATCCTGTTTCATAAACAGTCATGGAAATGCACAATTTTCTGAACATAAACAGTCTCATTGGGCTCAGCAGAAATG
Source organism: Promerops cafer (assembly GCA_013398275.1). Classification (NCBI taxonomy): domain Eukaryota; kingdom Metazoa; phylum Chordata; class Aves; order Passeriformes; family Nectariniidae; genus Promerops; species Promerops cafer. Next base: position 1,335,469 of record VZSE01002590.1, on the reverse strand, counting down.
TTTAAAGTGACTAAACTGATTAGGAGCTGACTGATGGAACTGGAAGGCTACAGTCACTACCAAGGTCTGTGCTTGGTCCTGAAAAACCTACTGGCAAGCATTGTCAGCTCTATAAGTGCACCTGTATTCTGGGAATCTGAACCCATTACAGCATTAAACAAGTTGTGCATCAACCTAAACTCCTAAAGTCTAAGATATCTGAGAAAAAAATAATTGTACTATAGAAACACGGCTCACTCTGGCAAGACAGATCAAGTGCCCTGTGGTTTAACACAGATGAGAATATATATGGAAAACATGCACAGCCTATCAAGAAGAACGGGAACATGAAATAAGAAGAGACAAGATCTTTCCTACTATGTCTTGAACTGATTTCAACAAAGTGAACCTATTATAGAATTGCCTTTGGGGTTTATTAATGGCATGTTTTCATTTCTATGTAAATACAATAATGCAAAAGAAAAAAAAAATAGAAACCCCACATCTTTTCAGGAAGATTCATCTCAGGCTTCCCAGCTTTCCTCAGTGTGCTCAGCTTTTCCCAGCTGATCAGGGGCCCCTGTGTGAAATTGGCTGTACCTGCAGTACCAGCACAATGCAGACACAAGTGGGCCCCTGTGCCAGTGGGCACTGCTGGACCTTTAACATCAGACATCTCTTTGAAGTGTTATAATGGAACAGGTTGAAACCTGCAGAAAGAAGGTGCTGGTGATAAAACACTACTTTCAAGGAGGCTTGTAGGGACAGTAGGATGAATAAAAAATACTATGATGTCCATGCAAAATGTGTTCTAATAGAAACACAACTGCCTCTTTTTTTTGAACTTACATTTTTGCTAAAATATTATCAATGTGATGCAATGGTAGCATTTGAAGATCTTCTTAAATTGTGCTTGATATTTTTAGCAATGTGCAATGTTTTCCTTAATCCATTTTAATAGGATTTACAATCCTTTTTTGATCAGAAGCTTCAAGCCTTTCTGAAGCTTCACTAAAGCAATAATTGAGGTAAAGCCAAAAGGGTTGTATGAATTTGGCTTGCACTCTCTTGATGCAATTTGTATACATTCCTACCAAGGGAAATAGCCCAACACAATATTTGTAGTATGGGTCACACCTGTTGTAAAGAAGTGGTCTTTTGTAGTAGTTTACAGTTAAATGTATTTTCTATATATTTGTCTTATTTCCTTAGAGAGTTTATTTAAGAACATTTTAAGATTCATCAGTATATAAAATGCATTTCCAGGGCTAAAACACCAAAACTGGATCCTGTTCAGAGCCCTTGGTTGTATCGCACATAATGAAGTGTTAGCCAAATATTTTCTTTAACCATTACCTTCTTCTTAATCCTCTTAATCTGGGGTGAGCACACAGTCCCCTTTCAACCCCGGTGACTGGACCACAAGCAGACTCCTCCCATCAGAGAAATCAGAGGCAATTTAGAAATAAGGCACAGAATCAATAGTCCTGACAATCAGATTTGCACAATACATAAATTTGCAATTGTTATATAGATGTAATAGAACAAATATACTCCTAATATAATGCAAAACTATCCTAACCACCTGGTTATATAACTTGATCTCAAAACACTCCTTTTTACACAGTTTGCTTGGTGTAGAAAATAGGTTTTTTAAAGCAAGGATTAGTAGTAGCTAGTGTTTAAAGAAAGCATTTTGCACCCTTTTGCTCACAAAGAGGATTATATTTAAGATATCTGACTTGGCCTGATTTTCCCACATGGGAGAAGCAAGTTTTCTATTCCTGAAATGCTGTGAAGGTGTCTTTGGCCCTTCATCCACATAGGACAACCTTGGTCTGAATGGTAAGTCCTGTAGAGCCTTCCATGGAGCCTGCTGGAGTTATGTTCAGAATCTTGAATAATGTTCTCTTTTTATATTTATTTCTCTTATCCCCTTGAATATTTTTGCCCTGTTCTATCTGAGAAAAACACAAAGTGCATCACAACTGAGCTTTCCTTATTAGCTGATTAAAATCTGAGGTTTTTGTTATTATGTCTGTTAAAGTTGATCACTGATAACACCAGAACAGCAAAAGCAGAGAATTTATTATAACTATCTGCTTCCTCTGAAATGCACTAAGTAGCAGAGACAGAGGCTTTGGAACAGCAGTTAGTGCAAGAAAAAGATATGGTAATTACAGTGGTGATGTTTTCTCAAAATACTTTCTGCTATTATTTTCTGCATATCCTTGGGCTCAAAAACCAGTGAGATGAATGTCATTAAAGACAGTGTATTCCCAGCTGTGCCAAGTACAGTGATCAAGAAATTCCTCCTGTGCCTTTTGAAAAGTGTTTCAACTTGTATAAAATCTATTTACAGAAAGGATGTACCAGAAGACTGAGTGGGGAAAATACTTTGGGGAAAAAAAAGATTGTAAGCAGAAATGAATGTATATTTTCCAAAGAATTTTGGAATATCTGCAAGGTAAATACAATAGTTCTGGTAGAAAAGGTTTAGTGTCTCTGAAATAGGGCTTTACTCTGTCCCCTTCACCCTATTTCTCCATTTTAGGGGAAAAGTTAAATAGGCAATCACTGGGAGAAGTTTTTTTGAATCTGGAATCTGTAAAGTGCATTCTTGTATTGCAGGTCACTGCAATAAATTAGAAATTCCCTGTACCCTGTGCCATATTTCCTGTTGAGCTCTGGTCACATGAATGCTGGGTACGTTAGATTTTTTTTTTAGCTGAAGCCATGTTTAAGTTCCATGATTGCCAGATATCTGATACAAATGAATTTTAATGCATATTTAGGTAAATCCAGTCACAGTGTGTTGTGTGGGTGCTTTAAAATATTTTTCTTACTGACTGTAGAAGAGACTAGAGACATTTGACCTCATTAAACATGTGTTAGTTGAGAATAGCCCATGTGAAAGAATAACCTGGCATTGTATTGTCTCAATAGAATTCCTTTTTTGCAAAGGAAGGAGTTCTAGATTATCACTGCACTCAGGTTTCTAGTTTTCACAGTTAAAATATTGTGTATCAATTACTTTTTAATGTGCTATTTATCCACTTCATAGAATTCTATAGTCAAATGTTTTAATTTGCCATCCTGTTTAAAAATAATAAATTGAAAAAACCAGTGTTGAATTGGATAAGCTTGGTTAAAAGGTCTATCTCTATTTCATACTGCCCATGATTACTGAAAAGTTTCTTAGAAAAGGCGAATGCCGAGAAATTCCAAATTCTGAAACAGTAAAATTGCAGTCAATGCAGTGTCCATCCCCACCCCCATCCCAGAGCCAGAATAAACCTGAATAAATGGGATTGTGAGATTCTATTGGGAAGGCAATTAATCCCTTGAGAGGGAGAGAGAGATCTATTAATATGCAAATGAAGATCATGACACGGTCAGCATATTTTAAAGGGTTTTGTGTCACTGACAGGCGTTTCCATTGGAACAAAGCAATTTTCAAGCATTTGAAGGAAAAAGAAGTTCTGAAGAAAGCAGTTTATAGAGGATGATACTTTCAGGAGTGCCCCTTGCCGCTCGTTTCTGACAGAGGCTGCAGGCACCAGGGCAGGGGGCGCTGGCAGCGCAGAGCCTCGCCCCCGGGCGCTTCAGCTCCCAGGCACTGGAGCTTCAGTGTCTTCTCCACGTGTTTCTTCGTCCCCCACAAGCAGAGACTGTCAAGGCAGGGCACAGATCATGCTGTTTCTAGGGCAGTGCATTTCCAGTCGGCGGTGGGAAGGAGGAGCCGGGGGTACATCGGTGCAGAGTGATCAAGATGCTTGCAGCGCAGGCAGACAGGGCAGGCACCGCCCAGGGCTTTGGCTGGCCTTGGCACTGCCTCATTCCCCTGCTCTTCCATCCTCTGCGCTTTCCTCTGCCCTGGCTTCTGTTCTCCTCCTGGATAATTCCTGCCCCAGACCCTCTTTAGCTATCTTTGCAGAGTGCCTTTCCTCTGCATTGCATGTTCTGCCCCTTATTTTCATCCAGAACTTTGAGGCAGAGATCCTCCTTCCCCCAAATGCGAGAGCCAGAACAGGGCCATCAACCACCTTTTAAAGGGTGTTTGACCCCCAGCTCTCTTGAGCGTCAGTGTTCCAAAACCACTGAAATGTTCTTTCTCTAGATTGTTAAGAAGGAGCTCTGATGTATTCTGACAGTTTAATCTCCTCTTTATAAAGATATCTGAGAGGAAGTGGTCTGTCAGTGTTGTCTTTGGTCAGGCTGGAGACCAGCAGCTCTTTGCTGAAACCATCTCGTGCCTCCACTCACGGCCTCCTATGCAGTGAGGGTAGCAGAGCTGCTTCCAGCCCCTGGCTTTCCTAAAAGGAGCCATCTCCTGTCTCCAGGAGGCGTCTCCCAGCTCTCAGGAGGGTCACTGGTGCTGGTAGGGGACCCGCCCTGGTGGCACAGCAGGGACCACTGGCCCTTGAAGCAGAGGCAGTGCTGGGGAGCAGCGCTGGGCAGAGAGCGCGGGTCGCAGAACCTGCAATTTAGAGGCCACTTTGGAACGAGCAGTGGCAGTGCTCAACTGCAAATCTTTGAGGAAGCACTGAAAGTGATTTTAAAATGCTGGATCTGGTTCTGCAGACCAGGAGCCAGGCCAGATCCTTTGATAGATAAGACTCTAAGGCTGGAAGAAAACTGAGCTGCTAGTGGTCTTAAAAGGCTTCGACCTACTTAAAATCTTTGTGGAAACAAACACATAGTTGTGGGATGTTATATTTTGTTCCGTTTGTAAATTTATTTTATATTTATGGCTCCAAGCCACTTTCTGAAAAGCAGGGGGAAAACTTACTGTGTGCAGCTGAGGAGGTATGAAAGACATTATTTTTCTGCAGAAAATCCCAGAGCTTCCAGTAAACATGGTAAAGCAGAAAGTAATAGCACATGAAGAATTTAAGTTGAGAGATTAAAGAAAATAGCCATTCTGTGCTGTGATACACAAACAGTAATAGTTTTGCTCACAGTAAAACACTTTTTGCTACAGTAGAACTGCAAGAAACTTAGGACATTTTAAATTCTTCAGAGAAAATGTCATGAGACAGAGAAATGTTGAGGTTGTGCAAATTAGCATTGGAAAATAATTTGTCAACATGATTTTATGATTATAAAATAACAAAAATATTTTTTGTGATTGCCTGCAGCCTACATTGGGACTAGGGTCTCGAGAGAAAAGACACCAATACTTCAAATATCTCTTTAGTTTGTGAACAGCAGCAAAACTGACTTTTTAACATGAAAATAAGGGAGGTGCTGAGAAATTATTGAGTGTCGAAAAGTACTTGATCCAGTACAATAGTCTGTGAATTTGTGTAAAATGCAAAAATTTGTGTAGATTGGGCTAATTATTTAGTAGGGGCTTACAAAAATCTTGGGTGTGACATAAAGTACTTAATATGCTTATTTCGGAGGTAAGATGTAACATTTGTTTTCAAATCCTCAAAAGCTGGAGAGTGTCTTAGAAAAGATTTTCATAAAGATGGGTTTTTAATGGGAGGAAATTCTTCCCTGTGAGAGTGGTGAAGCCTGGCACAGGCTGCTCAGAGAAGCTGTGGCTGCCCCGTTCCTGGAGGTGTTCCAGGCCAGGCTGGACAGGACTTGGAGCAACCTGGGCTAGTGGAAGCTGCCCCTGCCCCTGCCCAGGAACAAGATTATCTTAAAGGTCCTTTCCAACCCAAACCACTGTAAGGTTTTTTAAATGGTGTATCACTAACGCAAAAGATTTGATTTTACTTCCCCTTAACACTTGCCTTTTGATATTTTTCTTTGCCTTGCTGTTTAAGTAATATTTTGATATGAAATGACAATTTTGTGACAGATCATAGTTCAGTAATATTCAGCCATATCTAGTTGAGGAATATTGCTTATTTAATATGCTATTTGATGAACATTTGCCACTATTCCTATGTTTTATAAAAGGAGTAGAGGTATTTTAGTTTATTAAACAATGAAAATGTAAGAAGGAAGAAAAAGTCATTTGAATTATAATGAAGTGGTATAAAATTCACAGTACATTAGTTTTCATCTGTGGGATCTTATAATGAGTATTATTCTGCCAGGCTAAAAATTAATGTTGTGAGGAACTCCCCTCAAGTGCTTTGTGATGTTTCATATCTTTTCACTGTGTTAACCATCATAGGGTTTGACCCTGAGTTCCCAAATGTATCTCATTAGCAGAGAGATTTCTGCTTTAGTTTAGATAATAAAATCGCTGTAGCTGATTTTCTCTGTCAGTTTGTCAGTGGGATGGAAGTCTCTAAACCTCTACTTCCTACAAAAGTACCTTGAGAGCACCAATACTTGCCAAAGAGCCTTTGTTGACATTTCCTGTGGTATTGTACAAGTATAACCGTTTCAAGTTGCATTTTCTGCAGTCCTGTCAGCACAAATCTATTTGACAGAACTGGGAGACTGCACCTAGAAAAAAAAATCACTGTCAGGTTGCATGTTAAGTGTTGGATTATAAAAGCACAGAGATATTTTTTGGCCACTCCTACATCCCTGGATTACTTGTGCACGTTGTCTTTTGAAACTGAAGATCCAACCCCTTTACCTTCACACAGGTTGGAGAAGGCTCTTTTTGTGAAAGTCACAATTGATGTGGGGAGATGATCTCAGTGAGTAGAATCAAACCACTAAGCATTTCTTTTTCAAACCAAAGATGCAAAGGCAAGTCTTTTTAGGGGTGTATTTTCTTAAGAAGTTTATAGGAATGCATAGGATGCAGCTTTTGCTTTTATTCACACTGTTTCAGCTGTTGGAATTAGTGTCTGGTGTTCTGAGGTTCAGTTAATGATTCAGATCTACATCTGGAGTTATAAAATGTTGCTGCATCCATAGAACTGTTTCCTTGATGTAAAACATTAGAACTGAATAGAAATAAAATAGCAATTAAATATAATAATTTTGCATAAAAAGCATCATCACAATTGCAAAATTACACATTTGAAACCTTAATTTGTGAGATTGAGAGACCATCCTGTGCACTGGAAGTCACTGATCTCATGAAGAAAGTTAAGTTTACATCATAAAGTGTTTGTACATGCAAGCTAAAATGCTTTTGCTTTGGAAACCGTAAATCGAGTTTCTCCTAGTTTACAAATGCTTGACTTTGTCAGATAAGTTTAAATCCTTAGCATAACTTGTTAATTTGTTACTCCCCTGAGGGTTTTGTTTGCTTGTTTTAAAGACAAAGCCTCACAGAGCTTCTTGTGTTTCCAGTTGCAGACACCCTCGGGGAGGGGTGGATCTGAAAGCTGCTGTGGCTGTGGCCACTTCATCTTTGGGGCTGGCGGTGGTGGCCGTGGCTTCGGAGGGGATGAGCCCAGAAAGCAGATGGATGGGATGTTACCTGGGCATAAAACGCCTGTGCTGCTTCTGCTGGGCGACCCCGGTCCCTGCCTGCCCTTCTTCAGCTGCCCTGGTCCCTCCCAAACATTTCCACCCCTTTGTGGCAGTGCTGATGCTGCTGGTAATGATCTCAGCGGCCACTGCAGTTTTCATCTTCCAGTGTCAGCTTTGGTAAGGTAACAAAGTGAAATGCTTCTGGATAATGCAAGGAAGTGAAAGGAGAAGCTCTTCCCATATTGCTGACGCCAAGTATCTCAGTGAAAAGAAGCACACTGTAGTCTGTTTTCTTGTCCTTGGAGAATATCAACAGCTTTGGCAGCAAATAAAAGCAGTTGGAACAGAAAAGATCAAGCTAAATGTAAGGGTTGCTGTCTTTTTCCCCTACACATACTTGGATTTTGTTTCCTATTTGTACCCAGGAGATCATTAATTCAGTAATGGTATAGTGTCCTAGAAATGTAAAGTATTTAATTCTTTCATTTTCAGATTATTTTTAAAAGTCAAAATTCAAACTCTGACCTGTCTCTTGACTCCACTCCTGTTTCCCAATTGACAAAATGAAAGGACGAGAAGGGCATCCTCTTGACACAAGCTAAAGTAATTTATTTATCCACTGGGCTAAGAAGTCTAGTGTTTTTATAATTCCTGTAATACAAATAACAATACTGACAACAAATCTGAAAGAGAACGAAAATAAAACTTTTAACACTGTGTGCATTTTATTGAGTAATTTTTACTTCTTTGTTTTAGGAGATCTCAGAGTTCAGTAGTGTATAGTTGCATGTGGGCAATGAAAAGACAATTGCAGCCCCAGAAGTCTGCAGTGTAAATACAGCATGAGAGAGAACAGCTGGACACTGCAGCAGCACAGGTGCTCTGGAATGAGTGAAATAATTGTGATTGCTGAAATAAGGGGTGGTCACAGCTGGTAAGCTGTCTCACCAACATGAAGCAAAGTTTCAACTGGATCAGGTATTTGTGAGTTCAGCTTCTCTGGTTTACTGTCCTGAGGCTTGCAAGTGTATTTCTTACTTGTAAGAGGGGTAAATTATTAGTGGCTGAAATAACAAGAGAATGTATCTTGGCAATGGGGTTGAGAAGAGTCTGAAGAGAAGAGGATGACAACAAATAAAACTGTCTTTAGAAGAAGTGTGATGTTTCTTGAACTAGTTGAGTTAATCTGCTTTTATGTGTGCTTCATAGTAACAAACGTGGTAAAAGCTGGAATTGGAGAGATTTATAGGAAAAGTAAGGGAACAGCTTATTTAACATAATGCTCTGGGTATGGAAGGATTAAAAAATACTTTGCAGACAAAGCTTTGTTGCCATTCAGGGTTCAATTTGCAGTGCAGTGCTTACAGGTTCTTTGGTTGGCCATGTCCTGTACAGTTGATGCTGGAATAAATGATATTTGTCTGTGTCAGAGGAAGGCTGAATTTAGTACTGAATTAGTCTAATTCTCTCTCTCCCCTGCCTGATCTGCAAACACCCACATGTAATCAGAGTTAAATGCACTGCAGAGTCAGGTCTTTTGTGTCATGGTGAGCAATCATTAGTTTTCCCTTTCACAATTTTTGAGGCAATGTTTGTAAAGCAGATGAACAAGGCTTGCACATCCAGAGTGTAGCACCACGTGCACTCACTAACTGTTCCTGGTAGTGTTTACCTTTAAGCATGTTATTTATTTACTGTTTAGTAGTTTAATGACTTCAGTGACTAAAGTGCCTTAAATAGTGTGATTGCATGTCTAATGAGGCATTTGGATGAAGAAGTCTTGCAGTCTTCTGACAGCACAGACACTTCCATCTCTCATGTCTGCAAATAGTGTTGCATATACAGTCTTACAGAAGTATTAATTTCTTTCCTTTCAAATAACTCATTCAACATACAAGAAAATATTTTGTGGCAAGTGCATATTAGAAGACAAATGGAATGTGGGGTTTGTTGTGGGTTTTTTTGTGCCCTTTATTACAAAACAGTAATTCTGCACTCTTGCTTATGTTTATATTTGCATTAAAAGAAATGTTAATGCTTGCACTGAAAGCTGGACCATTCTGAAACTGCAAATACACTGGAGAGAAAGATTGTATAACTTAGACAGAAAAGGTAGAAATGCTTTGAAATTGAAGGTACACTGAAGAGATGAAGCTTCCAAACTGAAATTTTATTGACATTTAGCAGTGGAAGAATGGGCTTGCATCACAATTTGTTTTTATATTAGCAGACTTCAAAGTTATTTCTCTGAATCTCTCTGCTTAAATTGGATTTTATGATCCCCTTATTCATAAACAGCCTTAACAACTGAAGAGTAATTAATAGAATGAGCAGATATGCCCAAACTTTTTACAAAACTTCAGCAGTTCCAATGAAATTGTGTGAATTGAGGCTATCATCTTTATTAGATACTTGACTGATGGAGAAACAAACATCCCAGCAGGCAGGTTAAGAGAAAAATATGTGTTTTATAATAATTTTTGTATTAAAAACCTAAAAGTAATTTTTGCCCCTCTTTATTGGTTTGGAAAAAAGGTGTTTTCTCTGTAGATTAGTGTGGTATCCTTAAAAAGGTGGAGGTTTCTGTGAGGATCAAGTGGAACAGGAAACTAGAAGATGGTGTTTAATATATTTCAGGGCAGAATAAAATATTGTAGAACTTCATCATTTTTCTGCATAAAATCTTTTGATAGGTTTCAGTCTCCTGTAGCTCTGATCAATATAATTGATTGTGCATAGCTGACAGCTGTATTTACTGCACACACTTCTACTTAATTTTCATGAGGGTAGGGCATAAAATCTGTATATCTTCTCCATTCAGCAGGTTTTTCCAACAAGGCTTGGTCCATGCATGTGAAGCAAGAATCCTTAAAAAACATACAAATCTAGAACTTTCTTTGCACTTGTTAGTATAAATATACTTAAAAAATATATATATGAGTGTGTTGAAATCTATGTTAAGTCTGCCAAAAGTGCATTAATCAGACTGGCAGGAAGATAGATGCTGAAGAACTTAATGCTGGTTGCAACATTTGGCTAATAGGTGTGCAGCCTCAGCTCTGGCAAATGGTTGAGAGAGTGGTTTGTATTTCCAGTGCAATCATCAGTAGGTTTCTGTGCATGAACTGTGTGTTCCTTACACACAGAGTAGCTGCTCTGCCTTTGATGTCCATGTTTCTGTTGGAGAGAAAGCTGGTTGCAATGGTAAATGTTTATGTAAAAGCACATGTTTAAAGACAGTACATTCTGCTGACTTTAATGGTGACTCTACTATAAAATGCTGGTGGCATTGCATTTTAGCATTTGTGTATGTTTAAATAATAAATTAATTTTTTAATATTCAGGCTTTTTATGTCTTACCTGGTCATCCATTTTAACTCTCTCTGGCCTCCTTGTCCCTCTCTGGTATACCTGGACATATGAAACAAGACCAGGGAAGATATTTTTACTCTAATGCAGCAGTGCCACATCTGCTGTGCCAAGTGTTTAACCTTCTACCATAACTTAGTTCTCATATAAGTGGCGCTTTATGCCCATTTCACAAGAGATTAATTTTGCTCTGCTTGTTGTCAGAGAACTGTTGGGTCTCACAGTGCCTGCAGTCGTAGTGCCAGCCAATTTCTCAGTTTTGAAAGTCGCTTATGCTATGGCTGAGCAGAGATGTGTCACACATCCTGTCTTGCTGTAACAACGTGATGTGTTTATTACAACACAGAGCTGTGTTGTGTTGTGTGTCTCAAGCCTCAAGGAAGCAGTTTTTACCAACTCCATTCATGCAGTGCAGTGGATTTTCTTCTGTATGTAATAGGCTGCTGTTTAGTCAGCATGAAGTCCAAATCAGCAGTCAGTGTAAGTGTGAGTGCCTACACAGGAACTGTCATTAAACGAAGGTTAAATCAACAAAATGTTGTGGGAAGAGAAAATTGAAATTAAACATTTTCTGTTTTAGCCAAAGCAATAATATGAAACTGAATCTATAACATGAAATCCATAGAACCAAGACAATTAGTTGGAATAATATCCCAACCAAAATGTCTAAGAATTCTTAAATATTTTCCTGGCTACTTGTTACAAATTCTGCATATCTGTGCAGAGACCGTAGCTGGGACTTTCTCAGAGCATATCCTTTGGTGTGTTACAGGAGACTGGGAGGAGCTCAGCAGCTGGATTGCTCCCTGTTGGTAAAATCTTCAGGTAGGAAAATGTAAATAGGTGGCTTGTAACCTGCTGACAAGCCTTGGTCTAAGCTGAACTGCAGTCCAGCAGGAGGTTTTAACACCAGCAAATTGTCTCTAAGCATTAACGACCTACAAAGATTTCTGGCCCTTTGAAGGGAGCCCCAACTGGGAACATCGTGGCAGAAAGAGTTGCTTCAAATCTGTAGAAACAAACTGAATTCCTTTAGCACTTCTTAGTGAAGGTGGCTTATGATCATAGTAAAATGTTAAGATAATTGCAATTTATTAAATGTATCTCTCCTTGCTTAATAGCATTTTCTGTCTTTATCAATAATAAATGCCACTGTCAACAGTTTAATGATGTTTGTAAATATGTAGTTGTAAATGATAGTGATATAAACAGTGCAGGGGAGTGAGACGTGCTTTCTTTTTTTTTCTATGGTTTATCAAGCAACTATCTCACTGGCATTTTAAAATTTTTTAAAAGCATGATTTGTTGAAATAGAATGGACTCGCTCAGTGTTAGTGGTGGCACACAGGCACCTTGGGCATCATCAGCTATTTAGCTCTGTCAGCTATTTTCAGAGGGCAAGGGTTTGATGACATTTCATTCACCAGCTGTGCATGGCTTTTGCTCAAGGAAGGTTTCTAAAGCAAATAATATTATGATGAATTAAAATTATAAATTATGAAGACATAAGGATGAGTGCAGAACATGCATTTGGTTTAGAGATCTGCCTCTGTGGGAGTTTTCCTGTAGGTTCTAAGTGACCTATAATTTATAGTTATCTCATAAATATTCTTTACTGTAGTATTTTGAAAACATACTGTCATAAAAATATAATTGCATTTTCAGAATACACAGTTCAGTTTAGGCTGCTTTTATTCCTGTATCTGGAGCCTGGGCTTGTAGTAGCTTATCCTGCTATGCTCTGTACCCTTAGCACAGGATAAATATATTTGAATGGAGAGCATGGAAGGAATCCACCTGTTCTCTAAATATGTGCAATCTGCTTTGTCTGGTTTTGTTTTCTGGGTTTCTGGGGGTAGCTTTTTACCTCGACTTTGTAAATTTTAGGCATTCTGTTTGGAGAAGCTTTTCCAAGATTTCCTTTTTTTGGAGGAAGCACAAGGTGCAGTAGCAGTACAAGCTGCTGGTCCTTCATCCCTGTGCTGGTGGGGTTAAGATACGTTGGTGCACATTAAGAAGTCAGTATTTATCAGAAGAGGTTTGGTGGTATCTGGCAGTTGTAGTTCTTTCATGATTAAACTTTACAAATCTGTGACAGCCGTAGTGTCAGGTGGCTCATGCACTAAGATTTCTCGAGCTTTAGAGTCTGCATTTGACAGACTTTGCCAGCTGTTAATCCAGGAAATGATTAAAGCATCTTGGATGAGCATAGATAAACTTTCTGATGATATCATTAGTGTGGAAATGTAATCCCCTTGAGGAAAAAAAAATCATGGCAGCTTTAGTGACATGGAATAATGTAGTGCACAGCTGAGAGGGTGTAAATAGACAATACAGAGAAAAATGTTTTGCTATCTAAAGACTTAAAATATTTGATATTCTCATTCTGTTGGTATTCATGGAGAGCTCTGGATTATGAGGCCTGATCTTAAACATAGGAGGGTAAAAAAGAAATTTTTTCTTGTCTTCGGTGGGGTGTGAAACAGGTTGTATATAATCTTCTGGAGTTTCCTCATTACTACCAATGACAGACTAAATATGGGCTGTTATTTAATATAATAATTTTTCCTTCTTTTTCTTACTCTGCAAAATTTCATTTTTTTGCCCTAAGCATCTTGGCTTCAAAATGTTCCATTTTATTAAGTCTGGTTCTGAGACCTTCAAGGATTTGTAAAATATACTCTTAGCAATTAAAACTAAATTGAAGCAATTTCACCCTGCAGTCAGAATTCAACCACACTGTTTTCATGTTTCAGCATACTTTTTCATCTGACATACCCAAATATTGATGCTAATCTTGTCAGGAAAAGAATTGTTAAAAATTCTTTCAGATGACTGTTTGCCACTGAGGATACTGTAGTACTGAACTCAGTCTCTGTGTTTAGCCAGAGCAAAAGTGGAATGTTTAAGGTCGACTGCTGTATCAGATTCTGGGAAATCTATTATCAGGCAGAACATTTCACACTTCAGTAAACTCCAAATTAATTACACTGATGGTACATGAATACCAAAAGAAAGTGAGCGTAATTAATGCTACTTCAGCAAACATCAGAGGAAATATTAGAGATTTCCAATTGATGATAATGCTAATGTGTTACATAAAAGTATTTTATTAGAAATGGTAAAATGCTGTCTCTTGCATTGCCTGTGTAATGTGCCAGTTTATTAATTTAAACATGTTTTTATTGGCAATTTAAGATTATATCAGCATGCAAATGCATTTTAATATAGTCTTCAGTACATGCAGTTCCCTTGCAGGACAGTTTAGGTGTGAGGACAGACAAATCTGAAATGAAATAGGAACATGTATGAAGATATTGGAAGACAGCAAACCTGCTACCTTAGACTTGTGGAGGGCAGACTTTGGCCTCTTTTGGAGACTGGTTGGTGCAGTCCCTGGGAAGGCATTCCTGAGGGGAATGGCAAGGAAGTGCAGGAAGGCTGGACATTCTCTAAGAAGGAACTCTTAAAGGCACAGGAGCTGGGTGACCCCATGTGCCGAAAGATGAGCGAGTGGGGAAGACTGTCCTGGCTGAACAGAGAGCTTTGGCTGGAATGCAGGAAAAAAAAATATAAAGAGACAGTTTATGACCCTTGGAAAATGGGATAGCGAACTCAGGAGGACTGCAAGGATTTCATGAGGTTGTGCAGGGAGAAAATTGATGGGTCAAATCCTAATCTGGCTACTGTCATAAAAGATAATTAAAGAATGTTTCTTTAAAGGTGTTGACTACAAAAAGGAGGCCTAAGGAGAATCTCCATCCTTTATTGGCCTTGGGGAAAGCACAGTGAACAAGCGTGAGGAAAAGGCTGAAGTACCAAATGCCTTCTTTGCCTGTCTTTAATAGTAAGACCAATTGTTTTCCAGGCCCCAGGCCCCTGAGCTGGAAAAGAGGGCTGGGGAACAGAGTGAAGCTCCATAATCCAAGGGGGAAATGGTCAGCAACCAGCAACCTCCTACACCCCAGAAACACACAGACTATGGGCCCAGGTGGGACCCACCCAAGGGTATGGAGGGAGCTGATGGAAGCACTCATTGGGCCACTTTCCATTATTTATCAGTGACTGGAGGGGTCCCAGTCGACTGCAAGTTGCCAAATGTGATGCCCATCTACAAGATGGGTAGGAATGAGGATCCCAGGAAGGTCAGGCTTGTCAGTGTCACCTTGGAGCCAGCGAAGGTTGTGGAGCAGATCATCTCAAGTGTCCTCATGTGGCACACAGAGGACAACCAGGGATCAGGCCCAATCAGCGTGGGCCAGTTTATATGAGGCAGGTCCTGCTTCACCAACCTGATCTCCTTCTCCACAAAGTGACCCCTTAGCAGATGAGGGGAAGGTGGTGGTTGCTGTCTCTTTGGACTTCAGGAAAGCCTTTGAAACCATTTCCTGCAGAATTCTGCTGGACAAACTGGCTGCTCTTGGCTAGGGTGGGTGTACTCTTTGCTGGATGAAAAACTGGCTGGGTGGCTGGGCCCGGGCAGTGGTGGGGAATGGAGTTACCTCCAGCTGGGGCTGGTCACCAGTGGTGTTCCCCTGGGATCCCCCTGAGGGGGGCCAGGCATTTATCAATGATCTATTGAGGGGGTTGAGGGTACCTCAGTCAGCGGCAGATGACGCCAGGGTGGGTGGAAATGTTGATTTGCTGGAGGGCAGGAAGGCTCTGCAGAGGGGGCTGCAGCACGAGTCTCACAGGGGAGCTGAGGGTGTTTGGCCTGAAGAAAAGGAAACTCAGGGGGACCTTGTGGCTCTCTACAACTACCTGACAGGAGGGTGTAGCCAGGTTGTTATTTTATCTTCTCTCACGTAACAAGAGACAGGATGAGAGGAAATGGCTTCAAGTTGTGCCATGGGAGGTTTAGATGGCTATTGGGAAAAACTTGTTCAGTAAAAGGGCTGCAAAGCTCCCTGGGAAAAGGCTGCCCAGGGAAAAGGTGGAGTCACCTGAAAGTATTTAAAAGATGTGTAGATATGGCACTGAGGGATGTGGGTTAGTGGTGGCTTGGACAGTACTGGGTTAATGGTTGGACTTGATGCCATTAAAGGTATTTTCCAACCTAAACTATTCTATGATTTTCTATCATCTAGGGTTTATAGTGCAACATTAAGAGCTGGTGCCATCTCAAAACACCATCTGTAATTCAGTGACATTTACACAAAAATATGCCATTAATGGTATTATGCCTTCTATTGTTTACAATCTGAGCCATAATGAATTCCACCCTGCCTATTGTAGAGTACTGTAAGAGCAGCCACTGTAAAACAAGCTGTCGGCATCCAGAATGCAGTTTCTCACCCAGAAACAATGTAATAAGAAAAATAATTAGATTCTGTGATTAACAGAACACAGTGAAATTATATAAGGTGGTTTTGAGTTTTTTTGCAGATGTTAGCACTTTATAAATTTGCATTGGAATCTTATTTCAGCCACTAAGACTGACTTTCAAGCAACAGTAAGCAGGCCATAGTTAACCACTGAAGCAGAAATTTAGAGTCAATGAGTAATTATTAAGAGCTTTCCAGAGTATTAGCTGTTTCAGTTGCTGCAGTGATGGAATAGTCTATTAGATATTTCTGTTTCTGGCAACTCCTGAGAATTGATTCTGATACGAAACAACGAGCCATTTTGATCAATACTGTAATTACTCTTATTGATGGATTGTTTTACAATGATAGTCATCATTGCAATGTGTCTGCTCAGGAGGCATCAGGACTGTCCGCTGCACGCAGAAATGCGCCACAAATATCGGATTCAAATCAACACACCATTGAGACTGGGCTGACAAGCGTGAAATTAATTGTTCCACTTCATGTAAGACCTGCATTCTTCTTTTGAGAGAGTAATTTGTTGCCGTGTGTAGCCCGGGAACAGTGCAGCTTTGGTGCCATGTTAGGTGTGGCTTTCCTGGTCTTTGTCTTTTCCCTGCCAGATCAGTTCTTTTACCCTTTTTAAGCAAAATCAAAGGACTTTGTGACTCTGGCAAAGTTCATATTATGTCAAGCTTTTGAGAACGGAACTGCATATCTTGGTAAGAGAAAAATAGGCTTTATCATCCAAGCTATTGAAAGGTTTTAAAATACAGGAGTATCACTGAGGCAAGGAAATTCAAAATCCTTGTATATGAAAATATAGCAGAACAAGATAATGTTTCAAAAGCTGTTTTCCTGGTTTTTCATCTGAAATGTTGCATCATTACTAGTGTGCTTTTTTAATGAATATTTTTAGTGAAAATGTTATCTTCAAATTGCCTTGGTGAAAAAAGAAACTACTTTCAGGGAGAGAAAATATTTAGAAACATAAATATAGATGTACTGTGCCACACCACTATGATCTGTTTATGGTTGGTTGGACAAATGGCTTATTAATAAATGGAAAGTAAGTAATTAATTTATTGTGATAATGAAGTGACAGTTATTAGTACAGTTCCAAAAATTTTGTTGTCCTTACACTTGTGTGTTTCTACTTTGAGGATGTTAATTTTCAGCTTTAGGTTTCTTAAAAGAATATTCATGATATTAAAATATTTGAACTTAGAGGTTTTTAACTTTATCCTATTCCACTTTGTCATTTTCTTCTCTTTTGTATAAGCTTTTTGCTCTCAAATGAAAGCCAAGTTTATTGCCAGCTGGCATGGTGTGTGTGCACCCATGCATGTGTAATTCTACTGCATCTGTGTAAATTCTAACAAAATAAATTCAAAGTTGGCTATGAGCATACTGGTTTGAATATGGAAAATATAGAAAGAGCTGTGGAACTCAATGGACATTTCTCAATCTACCATTCTGCCCAAGAGTGTCAGACTTAAATGTTTGAGGATGATGCTAATATTTCTGTCGTGAACAGCTGAAAATAACCTTCTTGCAGGAGTGAAGAGCCCAGCACAGAGTTCCTGATTTATTTTCATAAATATAAAGGCTCCTGTCACTTGTTGCAAAAGAGTCCTGTCCTAAAGCTGCTATTCTCTCATCAGCACAGGAGACTGTCAATCTTTTTAAATACTGCTTATCTAGCTGACTGTGGTGGGTTTTTTGTGATGGCAGTTTCAGGGCTTTAGAGATAGCTTGTGTAAAGTGATGGTGCTGAGAGGGTTTTACTTCTGAAGGGACTTGTTGACTCTGTTTGCATTGCAACTGCTTTCTTATGCTCTTCCTAGGGAATCACCCAGTGATGGAACACTACCCACAGGTTTTTAGTTTACCCTAAGCAGATGCACAGATGGTGTATTTTTCAAGAATACCACTTAACAGACAAACATTTGCTTCTTGCCCGAAAAAAGCTGTTGAAGAGCTTGAATTGGACTCTGACAGCATTTATCACACTGATACACATCTCCCCTGTGTCCCATGTTTCACATTTGTGACGTGTCTCAGAGAATCACAGAAGGTTTTGGGTTTGAAGGAACCTTAGACACCATCCTGTTCCCGCCCCATTGCCATGGGCAGGGACAGCTCCCACTAGCCCAGGTTGCCCCCAGCACTGCCCAGCCTGGCCTGGCCTTATGCTTTGGTGCTGAGCAGTAGCACAGTAGCACACAGTGCTTGTCTAGTGTACTGATTACCAAAATTCTTAGGCACTGATAATCTCAGTATTATCTGTCAACAAACATCACAGATCCTGCGTCTCGCTGAATCACTCTGGCCTCACCTTGCACCATTTGGGTGTTAGTGGTGTGTATCAGCAAGGCTAAAGAATCAAGAGTTATTTAGAAGTGGAAAAAGCTGTTTGTTTTCCAAAATGGAAAGAAAGAAATATTTTGAGTTGTATAAAATAACAGAAAAAAGAAATTAAAATCTTTAATGAAACATTTGGCTCAAAATTTGTCCTATGCTAATTGAGTTTTGTTTTTGTTTTTTTTTTTTTTTTTTTTTTTTTTTTTTAAACTAGTTTGGATGTTTGGTTCTTTTCTGCTTGAACCAGTTGAAGTTTGTGCCATCATCTGAATTTCAAATTGCATTTCCAGGATGCAGGCATGAATCAAACACACATGAAGGAAGCCCAGGGCCAGTTGTGGCTCAACTCTAGCAAATACAAAAAACCTGTCAGGGAGATTTAGCTTTGTGTTTTCTTTTTCTCACATATCTGTACTGCAGCAGTCAGCAGGTAACTTAAGCTTTCAAATCTATCTTGAGACAAAACTTTTGAATTCAATTGATTTTTTTATTTTGTTATAAAATACACATTTATATATCTATCAAAAATAATGCCCAGAAGTTTGCACACAAATTAATAAACTATGGTGGTTCTTCTGTGAATTAAAAAGAAAAAATAAAAGACTTCTTCCCCCTAAACACCAAACTTTCTTTTTTTGAAGCTCATTATTTTTTTGTTGAGTTTTGACTTGTTCTTTGAAATTGTTATTTGCAATGAACTCACTGAAATCTAGCATTTATCTTTAATTCATCCCTGGGCTAAACACACAACAAAGCTCTTTGCTGAAGATAGATCATGCCAGAACAACAGAAATGTATCAGGCAGTTCTCTAGGTCAGAAACTCAAAGAACTGCTACTTGCTGACTTTCCAAAATATAACAGATATTTTATTGATCTGTCTCCTTAATTACCATAATCCTGTCTGCTTTATTGCTATTATGGTGTGTGATCTGTGATCACTCAAGTTTTATTTTATCTAGGGTATCAAATATAATACACCCTCAGTCACTTACAGTTTTGCGATTGTTTCTACACGCATTGATTTTTCAGCTTGTTTTATTAAATTGCAAGGAGAATAAATTCAAAAGTTTGCTTGCTTTGATAGATGTTTACAGGTTCAGTTTCTTGTAGGAGAGAAATCTCAGTGATTCAAAGAAGGAAAAGACAATCAGAGAGCATGGTTTGCTTTCAGAGATGAAAAGAGGGAGTACTGCAGGGCAGGACAGTGGGTAGGTAGGAGCAGGCATCCTGAGGTGTGCTGCTGTTGCCCCACGGATGGAGATAACAGCTGCTTATCTTCAGTCTGGACAGCTTCACCTGAGCCAGAAGCTTTCTGGGCAGACAACATAATCCCCCTGCTTGAATTTCAAGTAATACTTTCCATTTCTGAATGGCAGAAATGAGTTTCCTTCTGAAATTCTCCGAGATGCTCCCTTTTGGTGGCTCTTGTATTTGAACAGTGTTTCACAGCTAGTTTGCCACTTCAGGTTTCTCTTGGTGTAACGTTTTGTGCTGGTGTGTGGCAGTTGGTGAACCCAGGGGTTTTTTCAATAGTCTTTTAAAAACAAAAGATTGTATTAGTTTATACCTAAACATTGATATGTACAGTTTTAACAAAACCTGGTTATTTCTTCTTCAAAAATTAAAATCAAACCAAATTTAGATGAAAAAACCTAGAACTTGCTGTTCTCTGAGCCTTAACAGGCAAATGTATTCATGTTGATTTTTAAAAGAAAAGAAGTATTAAAGCATTAAAACTTCCATTTATTTGATGCTGTTTGCTATGTAAAAATTCTGCTGTCATTTGTAGCTAGTGTTAATGTAACTACTGTCAGGAAAATATTTATGCAAACTTTCATTCGATAAATCACCTAATATTTTTAGGCTTAACTAGTCATTGGTTCTTTTTATTTGCTAATTTTTTGTATCTGTTCCATAGTGAAGGCTATGTATTTATCTGCTTAACATTATAAAAATGAAAATATTACATGAACCTGAAATTTTGAGAGGATTTTTTATTTGTGTACTGCCCAAATATTATTGAAAATTTAAAGAAACAAAGATTCTCTGTCCAAGAGCTTTGCCAGGTGTACCTTGGTTTTTTTCCTTTGCAATGTTATACTGCCGCTGAGTCAATTTTGCTCTTTGTTGCACAGTGGAAATTCACCCTTCTTGCACAAAAAACTGCCTGCTAGGAGCAAGTTGTTTAAAAAAAATAAAGGAAGGAAGCAGCTATAAAGAAAAACAGCTGAATACTTCTGAGTGGAAAATACTTGGATAGAGGGGCATTGTGGCTATTGACAGCCTGGATCTGGTACAGTTATGAACCTGAGTGTGCAATTGAATCTGAACCAAATGCTGCCTTTAAAACCAGAAATTTGTCTCCATTCCCAACAGACATATTTGAAGTAGCAAGTGCTCAGGATATAAATGCTTTGATCGGATTAGCAGATTTGAGGATTAAGTTTGTCTGTTTCAGAACTGGAAATCACTTTTTCTAAAAATCTCATATGCCTGCGTAAGTATGCTGGTTTTCAGAAATTCTCCTTTCTTTCCTTATTTATACTTTAATCCTGGATAATATAAATGTAGGCACATATAATGCATTGTATGATTAAAACTTGTGAGAAAAATGGATAAAAAGTCTGCTTTCATTCACTTGAGTCAGCGGTCCTAAATCTGTCTCTCACAGGCACCGGTTATTCATCTGACACGGTCACGAAATAGCCCGTCAGCTGACAATCGTCTGCCTAAAGCTTAGCCTATGAGTACGAGTTCCTTCCCCCGCCCGTGCATTTGGGGAGTGAAGCTCAAGTGACTCAATTTTGTAAACCCGGAGCGCGTGCTGAAAGCGACTGGGCGCGTTAGCGCTGTGAGATCAATGGCCACTGGAGTGTTCTGCTGCCATTGGGTCTGCGCACGGAAGGAATTTCCTGCCCGTTTGGCTGCAGGGCTCCGTGCTGGGGCTCTCTCAGGCGGATCGTGGCACCGGTGTGCCGCAGGCCGCGGCGGGCAGCGCTGCGCGCTATCCCGTGCGCGCTATCCCTGCGCGCTATCCCGTGCGCGTTATCCCTGCGCGCTATCCCGTGCGCGCTATCCCGTGCGCGCCATCCCGTGCGCGCTATCCCGTGCGCGCTATCCCTGCGCGCTATCCCGTGCGCGCTATCCCCTGCGCGCTATCCCGTGCGCGCTATCCCGTGCGCGCTATCCCTGCGCGCTATCCCGTGCGCGTTATCCCTGCGCGCTATCCCCTGCGCGCTATCCCGTGCGCGCTATCCCGTGCGCGCTATCCCTGCGCTTTATCCCGTGCGCGCTATCCCGTGCGCGCTATCCCTGCGCGCTATCCCGTGCGCGTTATCCCTGCGCGCTATCCCCTGCGCGCTATCCCGTGCGCGCTATCCCGTGCGCGCTATCCCTGCGCTTTATCCCGTGCGCGCTATCCCGTGCGCGCTATCCCTGCGCGCTATCCCGTGCGCGTTATCCCTGCGCGCTATCCCCTGCGCGCTATCCCGTGCGCGCTATCCCGTGCGCGCTATCCCTGCGCTTTATCCCGTGCGCGCTATCCCGTGCGCGCTATCCCTGCGCGCTATCCCGTGCGCGTTATCCCTGCGCGCTATCCCCTGCGCGCTATCCCGTGCGCGCTATCCCGTGCGCGCTATCCCTGCGCTTTATCCCGTGCGCGCTATCCCGTGCGCGCTATCCCTGCGCGCTATCCCGTGCGCGTTATCCCGTGCGCGTTATCCCGTGCGCGCTATCCCTGCGCGTTATCCCTGCGCTATCCCGTGCGCGCTATCCCTGCGCTATCCCTGCGCCTTATCCCGTGCGCGCCGCGTTCGGGCCCAGCCATCGAGGGCATCACCGCAGCTCGTGCATGCCCAAAGCGCTGCGGACGCACCCTCAGCCTTGCCAGAAAATTCCCGGCTGGATTTCCCCGGTCAGAGCCAGTGGACGGTAAAAGCTGTCAGGAGCACGGGAGCGGAGAGCAGGCGGAGCACAACTGCGGGAGGGAGCCACTGGGCACATGGGCCAGGCGTGACCAGCCGGGCTGAGCTCCGCTCGCCACACACTGACGCAGGGGTGAGGGCTCCTCGCCTCGCTGTGACCCACCAAGACGCAGGGACAAAGCCCTCGTAGCTGTTTTGCCGCCACCAGGGCTCCCAGCAGAGCCGCTCGGAGCCCCGTCAGGGCTTCCTTCGGATGTGGGATGAACCCGGGCAGGTGCAACAGCCACAGGTGCAGTCATGGGGAGGTGGAGCCCAGTCAGCAGCTGTGAGAGCCTGGAGAGAATGACAGTGCTCTGTGCCACAAAAGTATATTGAGATTTTATATGTTTTTATTTTTATCCTCCTGATTCAGTTTACCATTGAATATTCCTGAATCTGATTGATTTATATGTGGATAGCTGAAGGTAATGCATATAATCCAGTGTGCTGCTCTGAGTTGAAAATCTTTAATTCTTTAATGGACTTAGTGTCAGACCTGAAAATAATAGTGAAACAGGTTAGTGTGTGTATATATATATACACATCTATATACTGCATTATGTACCTGCAGTTTTAAAAATAGTTCAAAACTGAGACTTCACCATTTCTCCTTTTTTTTTTTTTTTTTTTTTTTTTTTTTCTGGGAGAGCATGAAGATTTAGTGCATGAAATGGACAATTTACACTGGAAGGATGAGGAAATATATAAAAAACTGTATGTGGAAATGAATCTGGTCATTGTGGTTTGAAAAGCAGCCATCATGCCTGTGGCGTGAATTTGTTTCCAACAAGAAAGTTTCAGAGCCAGATTTATGGAGCAGGTAACCAAATTGTCATGGTAAAGTATAGTCACTCTGGATCTGGATCAATACTCCATAGAGTAAATACAGATGAATTTCTGTATACAGGTGACTGAAATTTCAAGCTAGAATTTAAAGATTCTGTATTTTCAGTGGTTTTTCAAGGAGAAGATGGGTTTGTTTCACTTTCAGACTTGTAGCTCTCAAACAAAATTGCAAGTGAGAGGACTGCAGCCTCTATAGCAATTGGAAATACAGTATCAGCTTCTAAAAAAGAGCATGATTTTCACTAGATTTATAATTGTTGGATGAATTCTTAAAATAGTAATAAAACTGATTTTTATGTTTTGATTAAATAGAACACAAATCTGAAATACATAGTTCAATGAAGAATTCTTAAAGTATTATATTTTTAGATAATTAGAAATTGATAACAGCAGTTAAGTCAAGTTACTGTCCTATGGTTATAGGATTTTATAGGAAAACCATGTTTTGAAACCTCTCATGTTTTTCATAAACTGCAGTAAGTAAAACTTCAGATTGAGTCAATTAAATTTTAAAGGTTTAGCAAATAGAAGTAATCTTAAACATTCTTGTTACCCCTCAGTGAAGTGCTATGAAATACTGTTTGCTGCAGTACTTCTGCAGGCTTGGGGCTTCATGCAGCCACTCACAGCCTTTATTTGGTTGCAGTAGCATTCTGCTCTTTGTGATATATTGCATTTAGATTGTATATAAGGCTGATTCTTGCTTCTGCTTGAATTACAGATTATTATATTTCATACTACTTTAGCTGTTGTGGACTTTTTATTTCATGCTATCTACACAGGCTTTAAAGTGTAAAATCTTTTTATGGCAGCAGCTCCTCCTGTGATTACAGTTTGCACAAGTAGGAGCTGCCCTGGTGGCAGTTTGATCAAGCAGGTGGAGGAGGGTTTGCAGGAATGTATCATGTACTGTATGCAAATTTCTTTTAGTTTAAAATTATTTAGAACACTGGCATACTATGCATTAAGCAATTCCCGTCAGGTTTATGGGGGAAAAACACTAAAAAAAGATTCATCCACTCCTACCTGAAGGTTTTTTAGGGCTAATTAAACCTTTTTTTCAGGTGCCTTCCCCTCTCCCCCCACATTAGCATTATGAAACAGGTTAGTATAGTCACGGTTTCTTTCAAGCTATTTTAATTACATTAACTTTACTTTGGTACCTCATTTTCACAGAGGTTTTTGCTGCAGTTAATAAAATAGTTTGCTCTGTTAACATTGAGGCTTGATTTGGTAGACAATGTGAATAATTCGTCCCCTTTTGGTTTGTTTATTACAACTTCCAAGAAACTGAGTATAGACATTTTGTATTTCTGAATGGGAAATTGAAGGAGAAGCAAATAGTTTGTGTGGAACTCTCTGTGTTATTTTTGGACTAGAGAAACCTGACATCCAAGAAAATGCTTATGCAGTTAGATTTTGTTGTTTCTCCATTGAGGTGGATTAGACACTCAGCTTTAGAACAAAAGAAAAGATGATTTATGCAGTACATAATGGTCCAGGGGTAATGAGTATGTCACTGCATGCTTTGTGAAAATGAAATTCAGGGAACCATAATGTATAGAATAAATAGTGACAACTGTGAATTAGAGATCCATAATTCCACTGAGGAGTTCTGAGCATGACATAAACTTCAAATGTGAAGCTTGGGTGGTTTCTGGTGCTCCATCACTGGAGCTCAGAAAAAGAATTAATTCCTGTTCAAAGCTCTTAATTCCAAATTAATGAGATTTTCTTTTCTTGTTCAGCACCTGAACCTCACCTTCTTTACCATTTTAAGCAGAGTGTCCCCACATCTTTCTGTGAGGACATCTATCGTGCTCCCAGCGTGTTCCCTCTTTCCTGCAAGCTTATGGAAAGGAGCAATAACACCTTTCATTTTCAAACTGCAAACTGGCATCTCAGCTGTACTTAGAATGATTTTATTGTCGTCTTGTTTAAATGTCCAAAGCTGCTCATCATTCAGCCTTATAATCTTTGACCTTGTGTTTGATAAAAGCTATTAGCTCGAAATGTGTATGCTTTGGTGGAATTTAAAGAGAAAATAAGTGTGCTGTGGTTCTAACTGCAGTTAATTTCATGTGGAGTTGTGCAGCTTTTAAATACATGGTTGGAAAATATTTTTTTAATGCAGTTGATCTCTTAGAAGTTCTTTGGGAAAAATAAAAATAGGGGATTTATACAGAAAACGGTTGTTTTTTATTTTTAAGTGATATAAAGTACTTGTGATGCTTTATGTATTTATCATAGGCTGGAAAGCGGGGAAGTTTTTACAAATTGAATTACGGGTTATGTACATAAGCATTTCATGGAAGATAATAACAAAGATTTTTGTTATGTTCATTTCAATGTATCAGTTCTTCAGAATCACAGGTACTGAGTGCTCTTGCTACATATAGAGTGGTGCTTCTTAGGCTGTGTATGTCTCTTGCATATGAATTACGAAAAGTACATTTTATTTCATCAGATTCAAGTTTTAATCAGAATTCTGTATTCTTTCCATTTTTTAAAGATTTGCATACACACAGAGTGTATGTGCTGAAACTATACTAATGTATTAAAAAACCCAAGTACTTTTGTTTTTATATTAGGTTTGAAGGTTGCTAGTGTTATTTTAACAGTCAATGTAGTAAGCCTTTGCCTTTTATGCAGATACAGTACAGATGAAACAAATATTATTGCTGGAATTCTATTATTATTGATTCTTTTTTTACTGTAGTTCCTAGGATTTTTGGTGTTTGGGGCCTCACAATGCAAACTGAGACTGATGCCAAGGCTTCAGAACAGAAACAGTCCTGAAACAAACTGTTCTTGGTGCTAAACTACTGGGGCCTTTCATTGATTTTTGTTTCTTCCTGATTTGCCAGAGAACAAGGTGAAGCTGACCATGGAAATATTATAATACCTTGAGAAGAGAAGCACCAAGTAATTAAGTGACTAATTCAAGGTTATGCAAAACTCTGTGGCAAAGCTGGGACTTGAGCCCAGTTCTTCCAAGTCCAAGGTTAATATCTCAACCACCAGACCGTTCTTCCTCTAAGAATGTAGCTTTCATTTTAACCCAAAATTTCACTTATGCTAATTTTACTGCAAAACCAAAATCCCTTTGACTTAAATTTTCCGTAGTTACTCTCAAGTAACAAGGGACTAAAAAACTGCTTCTGCAAAGTCTGACTATTATTAACTCTGACTATTTTTTTCTGGTAAAATAACTGATATTTGAAAACATGTTTAAGCTCAAATAGTAAGAATTTTTATGCTTTCTTTGAGTTTTTCTTTCGTCTGCTACCTAATACTATAGATAATTTTATTACTTACTATAACTGTTTCTGAAAATTAGACAGATTGTGTCTATCTCAGCAATATTTGAACTATAAAGCATAGTTGTTATATTTCTTTTCTCTCTCAATATATATTTATGAAATGGAAGCTGAATTCTGAATAAATATTAATAATGTGACAGTTCAATGTTCTAAAATTTAAAGCTGCTGTAGAGGGACAATTGACATCAGACTTGAGTTATATTGTAGCTCTCACTTTAAAGAATTAAAAGTATAGTATTCAAGACAAAAAAATGAAGTATGAGTACATATTGCCTGTCTAGAAGATGTTTTATCATAGAACAAAATTATTTATTCTAATGCAACTTGTGAAACTCCATCTGGAATAATAAGGGAATTGTTTTGCAGTTCAGCCCTGAAAAAGGGTGACAAGCCAGGACCAGTAACTGGGAGAAAAACAAATAATTAGGAGTGTAATCGTGGATGCTATAAATTATTGGGAAAGAAATGGAACATTAAAGAAGTCTGAAGTATTGTATATATAATGTGTGTGCTGCTTTAGGAAACAAGTGAGCATTTTATTTGCCAGAATATTTTCAGGGGAACTCAGTTTTCAAATGCAGCTTCAATGATCTGGTTTGTTAAGAAGACAACTGGGGTAGAAATAAATGTAATGGTACTCTTGGATATTCATTCTGATTCAGTTTGCTCTGTGCTGTATGCTAATACCTGGTCCTCTTAAACTAATTCAGGAGATCTTGTAAATGTTTTAGCAAACATATAAATAATGTATTTTAAATGTTTATATAGCTTATCTATACAAGGATATTGAATAATGATAACAATTTCAGCATCAAACTATTCCTGAAACACAAATTTAATTTGTTTTATTAATGGAGAAATGAAGACACAGAAAAGTAAAAATAATTCCTCCAGAAGGCTGCTGCAGTGCAGGGAAGACAGCTGCAGTGCTCAGGAGATTTTTGTTGTCTTCCCAATTGTCATTTAGCAAGTGCTTTGTTCTGACTCAGTGTACTGAGCAAAAGAGGACCTTTTTATCCTTTCTCCTGGTCCAGATATATAACTTTTAAACACACCTCTACCTTCTTACACCAGAAGGGATCCATTACATTTTTATGGGAAAAATGCAAAAGTTAGGCTCTAATAGTCATGGAATAGTATATATTTTCTAAACCTATTGACCCTTTCATATGCTGTTAACTGATATTTTACAGAATTTGGATTACAGAAGAGTTCCAAGGAAAGCCAGAGATGACCAGCTGATTATGACCTTTACTCATTTGTTGTTATAAAATTAGTGAAATGTTTCTGCTTGTTAGTGAAATTACTATCTAGGAACAAAGAGTTTTTCTGGGCAGGATTATAGCCACTGCATGCTAATTAATGGAACAAAGGGATGAGGATTACAGAAGCAATAACAGTAAAATATCCAGAAGAGTTGCACTGGGACATTATCTTCCTGTCAGCTGTGCTGTTGTGTGCTTTGGCACGTCTCCTCTTGTCATCCCACAGCAACCAGAGACTTTTGCTAGGGCCTCACAGAAACTCGCCTCATTCTGTCCATGTGGCTTTCCTCCTCCAGGAGAAATCCTACCCACTGGGGCAGCAGAACCAGATGGGGAGAAGAAAATTATCTAATGCTGGTATTCTGAGTGAGATGTCAATGGTTCACCAAAAGGGTAGAGGATGGCTGATTTCTGTAACTGCTGATTGTGAGAGAAACTGTTTAGGGTGAAGTGATTCACCCTTCAAAACTACATGGTGGCAGTTTGAGTATCCTCAGTCTGTTCTGCCATGAGATCCTAATGTATAGAGAGATTTTCTCAGCTATCAGGGTCATCAAAGAGTTCTAAATCTGGTAACTGATAGTTAAGTTTCTACTGGAAAGCATTGAAGTATGATAAAAGGTTAGTTTGCTGAAGAATGTTTTCATTTCTAGTCCTGAGAACCAGAGATCAGATATTCTTAGCATATTCTCTAGATATTCTGCATTTTCTTCAATATCTACTACACTGTTTTATTTAGAAATATTGTCTTGTCAGGGCTTCTAGTGGCTCTTTTTTTAATTTATCCTATCTCACACCTAGAGGTCCCTAAAACCTGAATTTTTAGAGTTAAGCAAGTGCGTTCATGTGATTTTTCTATTTGTTGTTTTGGGAAGAAGTTTCTGCCAACCACAAATCTCTTCTAAAGCGATCACCAAACACTCTTCATTTGAATCAAGAATTTAGAAGGACTGGGGGTGTGATTAGAATATTGGCATGCTTATTTCTTGACTTTTTTTTCAAATGCAATATTGACAGAAAAGCTGTAAAATTGAAATAAATAAAAGTAACATTTTTTTATGTAAACTATCGCAAAATTTTCTAATTTATTGCAATAAATGCTCCCTTTCACTGTTCCCTATAAATATATAATTTTATTTTTCTGACTTGCATGGGTGTACTGATGAAGTGATTGGCAGTGCTCTTGTGGTTTGACTTTTCATCACCAGTTGGAACAGGAAAACTTTGAAGGATGTGCCAAAAGCAAATTATGAACAGTGCAGTTTTTTGTTTGTTTTAGAGGCTGGAAAACATTCCCTTATCAGCTAAGGCATCGTTCAGCGTCCATCTGATTAGGGTGTTCTAGAGACATCTAGAGATGTATTGACAGCACCATTAAAGCATAAATAAAGCTCAGGAATCCACACAAGCTCAGTGTTAGTGAAGTGTTGCAGGCAGGCTTGGGCCCTTGCTGTAAAAGGACCTTTTCCATGTTCAAATGCCCTTTAGGAGAATTTGACTGTGGGTACCTCGCGCGTTCTACTGGGACCCTACAGTGGGAAACTGCGATTCGTTATTTTAAAAATGGATGGATGGTCGGAACGAAATTAAACCAAACGAGGCAAACAGTGTAGCTGAGAACTGTTTATTGGTAATGAAAACGAGAAGGAAAAGGAGTTTCCCAAATGAAAGAGGGCTAGAAGAGACAGAAGAGAAGGAAGGAAAATGGAAAAGGCCTGGGGCAGAGGGGGGAGAGAGGGGACAGAGGGAAAAGCGGAGGTCAGGCAGTGCCGTCCATGTAGAGACCTTTTGCCATCGACTGCAGAGTGTCTCTGGAGGGTTCAGTGGCTTCGGTGCTCCCCTGCTGACTCCTGCCCCATGGGAGACAGGAACTGGTGGCCAGGCAAAGCCCCCTCAGAGACAAGGTCTTTGTCTTCTCCTCGGTGCCTGCTGGACGTGGCACACGCGCAGCCCCTCCCCACGTGCCTCTGACAACCAGGGCTGGGACAAATAAATTGGCCCCTCACAGTGTCAGGGTCAGTTTGGGTGTGGGTGTCCGTGGTGCTGCTCTGTTTGTGCAGGGCCACGTGGGGCTAACAGCGTTCAGCCTGTGCATTCCCAGCACCCCAGGGACAGCACAGCTGGGATCGGGCTGTGGCTGACAGCTGTCTGTGACCACGGCTCTGCAGTGGTGTCGTGTCTCCTCATGCACCTCTCAGAGCTGCCTGCACACCTGGACAGTGCTGGAGGGTGTGTTAAACCACGGGGGTGCTGCCTTGTGGCTGCCTTGCTGACAACCTAATCAAACTGGTTCACCTGTCCTCCCACTGCAGCTGGGGGTGAGAGGAGGAATCTGCTTCAGCTGGGGACAGGGAACCTCCTGGATCAGCAGCATGATCTGAGGGCATGCTAGCCAGCTCAGAGGTTTAGAAGTCCTGTGGGTGCAGTTGCTCATCTGTAAAGTTTTGGACCTTATTCCTGAAATAAAAATTCATAAGGTACCATGGTTTTGAAAGCAAGGTTGTGTTACTAAAAACAGATGGTTAAAAGGGAACTTTAAAGGCAACCTTTTTTTTATTAATTCTTTAAAGGCACTGAACAATAATCCTTATTTTGACACTGGGACAAAACTGTTGATTTGCTTGATGATGGCCAAAGTGAGTGGTTGAATAAAAAATTGGTTTTATTATGGATTTTCAGTTATCAGAACCCTTCCCAGCTGTGATACAGTGAAAGGAATACAAGCTTTTTCAGAGTCAGAAATTTCTATGCAAACATTGAAAGTAAATATAAAATAAATTAATAACTCTATATAACAGGTTGTGTGGTTATAGTAGATGTTAGAATTCTAGAGCAAGAAGAAACGCTTGTAACCCATGATTAAAATGGTCCTTGTGAATTGTTTTCAGTCTGTGTTTTAAAAAAAAATTGTAGGGGATGTTCTGTTGAAGTCTTTAAAGATATCTTGCATCTTTTGCCAGTGGCTATTATGCATTCAGGCACCTCAGGAACAAAGAAATGACAGAGAAATGGATGGCCTGGGTTTAACTAAGTAGGTGATGGTACAGATGAGGCCTGATAAGCTTAACACTCCATCTCTGTGCTGCCACTGTGGTTTGCAAGGAGATTAGAACTGTCTGACTGTGAGGAGGGCAAGCTCCACAAATTCACTCATACATGGCAGTTCTGTAATGAGGTGATACTTCATTCCTTAAACTACTGAACTAGAACTGCACAAACAGATGTGTGCCTCTGGCAGTGCTGTGCAGGCAGCACAGGCTCTGCCGTGCCTCCAAATGCAAACACAATGTCCACTCGCCACAGTTATATTTTATCGGTGTACACTATTCTTTGTATGTTTGTAATAACAAGGGACAAATTATGCTGTTGTGAAAAAGGGAAAGTAAATTTAAGGGTGTTTATAATGCAGGGTAGAGTTTGAAGAGGATCGAAATAATTATTATAATTTTCAGTAGGTTAACGTGACAAAATTTGGTGTTGGAAATTGAGAGTACCTTTCCCTTGGTTATTTGCATTCTGTTGTTTCACAGCAGAACTTTCAGAAAGCTCACAAGATGGAGATGTGGCCCCACTTAGAGTGTTTTACACAGTGAAAAGCCCAAGGTCAGCTCAGTCTCAGAAGTCAGCTTTTCTGTGTTTGGGGGCAGCAGTTTAGCAGAACCACGGAAGGATGTGAGATGACCACTGAGACCCAAATTCACACAGAGTTATCTTTATGAGCTGACTTGTTCTGCCTGCTTTAATAGCACCGCTTGTGATTTTAACTTCACTATATGTTAATCACTCTGCTGCTTAGAGGCCTGAATGCAGTTCACCAAGGTCATTGCTTTGTGGTGTCCGCTGAGGAATTTGTCAATTGGTTGCCTTGCAGTGACCTGTGACTGTGGTGCCTTTGTTTGATGTTCTGAGATTTAGTGAAATTGTGTATTTTTATTAAGCAATGAAAAAGTAGCAAACTGCTGATAGCAGTTTGCTGAACATTGTCACGAAGAACATATTTTAAAAATGGAAACTTTTATTTCCATGTCTGTGAAAATGCATTAATTACAGCAGCCTAAGGTTTACTTTATACACAAACAGTACTTAAAAGACCTTTAACACAATGAATATTTAAATTCTGTTCTTTAGAAAGCACCAGCACTCTCTTTAAGACCAGAGAACCAGTAACTTTATCTTGTTTCCTCTCCTAGATACTTGCTGGTCCAGAGACAGTCCATCGGACTAACAGGACCTACAAATATTTATTTTCCTAAGAAGGGGATGCCTCTATTAGATGCTGATCACTTAAACCTTGTCTTTTTTTTCAATTGCAAAGGAAGGCCATTATTTAATTAACAGTGGAGTTGAATCAAAAAAACTAAGCTGCAGCATATGCAGGTTTCAGTGATAAGGCTTTCCATTATGGGATATTGAACCACACAAGGCTTGGAGTATTTCTACAGGTAGGAGAGTATTTGTGCAGCAGAAATGTAATTTTAGGCATTGGTCATTTATACTAATGAACAACCCAACCAGAGCAAGATATTTCATTTAAGAAACAAACTTTCAAATTGCAGTACTTTAAAATATCAGCTGGTATGTGCATATGCTCCCAAAAACACAAGCTGTTTTCTCTATGTGCAAATAAAGTAATATTTTTAAGTGCTCTAAACATATGACAGAAGAGATACAGTAAGGAGATAACAATATCTGTTCATTTTATAATTAAAACTTTTTATGTGATTACCGTGTTCTTCTACTTGCTTCCTCTCATGTGTGAAGGGAGTGAAAGTAAATTAATTACCATTAGCCTGAAGGAGAGCCCACTGTATTCTGTACGACTTCACAGTATTGATTTGGCTGTTCTTCATGGCTTCTATTCTCTGCTATGCAGACTGATGCATCCTTAATTCATAGATACATTATCATTAATAGTGGTTTATTGACCAAGCAAAACAAAGCTGTTGTTGGGTCCTTTCTAGTGCCAAAGCTCTGGACTTTTTCTGATGAATGTATTAGTTTGTGCAGTCTATTAAAGACTCTGGAGTTAGATGGTTTATTTCTATAGGGTGATGATCTGTTGTGGTGCTGCTATAGGTAATGTGCATTTTTTTTGTGAGATGAGCTTTGTTGGTAATGTAATGAATTCCTAAATTACAAAAAACCCTTTCTGCTCCTCTGGAAAATCAGAAAAAAAGCTGAATAAGCATCCCTGTGTTTGTGTACGTATTTCACAGCTAACTGAACATAGAAAACTCCCTAAGTAATAGAAAAAAGAATATGCCCTGCATTTTAACTTGAAATAGGTTTGGTTCAGATTTAATTTGGGCAAATTTAAGTTTTTGAAAACAGCACTAAACTGATGGTTTGTTGAAATGCTTCCAATCTGATCAGGTACTGCCACATGGGTACACAAAAATAAATCTACTCTAGCTTGGTAGCCAACTTATTTTGTTTTTTAGTTTTGTGTCATGTTTGAGAGAGGAGAAAAAGACAGGTTTGTAACACAGGCATGAGACTACACAAATTTCTGTGTAGAGGGTCTGAATCTGGTTAATTTTTGATGATGGATTTTGAAAAATGTGATATCATTAGGCAGTGATGTACAATTAATAAAAATGGCCTAAGTTTTCCATTTTGGAGGAAATAAAGGCAGAAATTGGAGCTGCTGTACTTCAGTCCTCTCTGCAGCATTTGAAATTGCTCAGGGTTTATTTACTCTTTGCAGTGATGTTTGGGAATACCTACGTGTTGGTACAATATGGTACAAGGTTACTATTGTCTAGAGTGTTCATCCAATTTTCATAAAAAACCCAAAACAACCAACCAAAACAAAACAAAACAAAAAGAAGAAACAAATCAAAGAAAGAGCTACAAACAGAACTCTGGCTGGGATTTTGATGCACAGGACTTTTCCTTAATGAGGTTTCAAGTGTCATTTTTAAAAATGTGAGAGAGAAAAAATTCTTTTGGTGGAAAAACATATTGAGAGCCAGCATACCAGATGCCAGTCTAAGACTCTCATAGCTAAATGGTCCAAGGAGAAAAGGATCTGCACCAGTTCTGCTGTACAGGGCATTAGTTTATATCATATTACAGCCTTTCAAAGGCAGTTATTAAATGGTGGATTAAGGGGGGTTTGGCAGTTGAACTTCAACCCTTCGTTTGTCCTTGTCTGTTCACCAGTTTGTTTTATGAAGCTTTGAAGGAAATCATGATGGATGTACCTCTCTCCATAAGGGTACAGAAAGGCTGGCCATCCTCTACTCTTTCTTGTGAAGTTTTATAAGTGACTGGGAATCACATATGGAAGTGAAAAGCATTAGCTTGTGTGGCAAAACCACAAATATGTTTTCACACTTCCAGGCAGTGCCAAATGCTATAGCTAGGTTTCCAAATATTTTTTTTTTTTTTTAATGGGTAACTTACTGAATTCTTCTCGAGACATCTGCACTCAGAGCACATGCAGGTGGTGTGATTTTCAGAGATGCTGAGAAAAGACTGATGTTGCTGGCTTTGATGTGACTGAGGGGAGTTCAGATTTTTGAAAACATAATAATTTTTAATGTTCAGTTGTGAGATGAAGAATTGGGAGCCTAAATTTAGGTGCCCAAATTCAGGTATTCAGATGATATGCTTTTTCTTGTTATTACAATTCCCCTTTGATCTGTAGTGTTCTGACACCTGTCTGAAACCCTAAATCAATACAAATACTTTTATCAGGTGCATACAGAAAAGTGCAATGATGAGCCAGAGCAGCAGGGATCAATGCCATGTCCTTCAGTGTGACAAATAATGAAATATAAAGCTCATTTAAGAGTTAATGTTGAAGGTACCACACAATGGTTTAGAGGTATCCAAGCAGATTAATGTTCATGATAGAGAACATTGCAAAACATAATTTGTGTCCTGCGGAGATTGTGTTTCTTTTTCTGAGGAACAAAACCCATTAGCGATTCTTAAAAGCAGTGCTTTTGGACCTTCCCAAAAGGCATGGATATTTCTAAGCAAAGGTTTGTCTTGGAACACACTTCTTTTTTATTTTCTGCACACATTCACACATGCACACCTCAAGCTTTCTTGGCTGCTCATTTTATTTTGTTGCTTGTTTAGGGGCAACCATGAAGGGTGGGAAGACAATTGTGTAATTTTTCTGAGATGGAAAATAAATGTTGTCTAATAAAAGTCTGCAGAAATAGCAAAACCAGGTACAAGGGCTTGGTGTAAGGCAGGCATAGGTCGAGGGGGAACAATAAGGAAAGAAAGAGACATCCAGTGATAAGAGGAGTGTAAAGAGAAACAAAATAAACATTACTAGAATGTCTGATTGAAAAAATCTGTTTGTGGTTGTATCCTGTGACCTTTCAGCACAAAGTAATCTGTCTCTTTTGGCTGTCCTTGTTTCCAGCAGCCATAGAGGTTTTTGGAGAAGACTAATGCAGCTTTGTGTACAAAAGAAAATGTTGTAGTGTCTCATCCCTGCTGAGGATTGGTGATGGAAGTGAGTTGTCAGGTTCTCTACTTCTGAGTCTTCAGTGGCTTAGAGTAAGCGTCCAGGGTGAGAGGATTGCATTCTCAGATTGCTTCAGTGTTTTGTGAGGAACAGATTAGTTGTACATGCTTTTAATATACTTACTTTCACCCAGAAATACAGTGAAGGCTTTGCCTTGGATGAACATGCCCTCTGGATCATGTTTAATTCTGCAGGTTTATACTGATAGGTGTTTTGTTCCTCATGTAAAGCAGTTCATGCGAAATCCTAGTGAGTTTTCAAGAGTATCCTCAACAGCCTTATGGAAAAAAGGAGTCTCCAGGGCAGCTCCAGAATGTTCTTTTTCAGTTTAAATGAGGGCTTTATGTTCTTTTCTAAAATAGAAGGTGTGGGTAATTGTATAGACAGCTTCTGTGAAATGTATTTCCAAAGCAGCTTTTAATAGCCTTTGTTAACTGGCTCTTGAAACATCCTTGCTGGCCTGTGGAGATGTTTCAGAGGTCTGAAAGAATTTGCAAGACAATAGTTTTCATTTTCAGCTATTTTCAATTGTGATTAAATTCATATTCAGTAAAGCTGGTGAGGTGACCCTCCTGTAAAAGGAGTCCCAAGTGCCCTTGGCCTCTGCCATGGGTCTCTGGAGGCAGCAGCCAGGCAAAAATTCTCCAACGTTTGTTACTGTGGTTAGCACTGACCAAAGCAACTTTGTTAAAGGGAAAGAGGGGAATGTCTGGGGACACAGTTTGTAGCAGCTGGGAGTGGGGCTGCTCTGAGCCTCACCCCTCATGAGCTGCAGCTGTGAGAGCCAGGTGAGCAACGTCAGAGGCAATGAGACACGGGACAGGGCTCACAGGTGCAGGGGGTGTGAGACCCAGGGTGTAAAAGGCTGTAAAAGGGTGTGCCAGAGAAGGAGAAGCAGAAGATGCTCCAGAGGCCTCCGGAGGGGTGGAGGGCTCAGTCAGAGCTCACAGAAGCAGCAGAAGGAAGGAAGGAAGGAGCTGTACCCAAAAGGGCAGCTGGTCCCACAGCAGCTCCAGGGATTACAGAAGAAGCTGGTGGCCCTGCAGCAGCTGTGGAACCTATGGAAGTAGTCACTGACCCAGAGGCAGACACTCAAAGCCTTCTGATGGTGCCACTCTGTGGACTGTGGGAACCCATGGAGAGAAGCCTTCTGATGTTTTATGGTGATACTCTACGTATTGTGACTGTCTCAACTACAACAGGCATGTATCTCCAATTTCTGTTTGCTTGGCATTTCTGTAATGCTTGCCATGACATTGCTTGGCAGGTATTTCCTAACTACTTATTTGGATCAGCCATTTGTGGTGATTTTTTTTCATTAGCTACTTTGAGTAAAAGTTAAAATACCCTGAATTAATCTCAGAGAGCAAGCATGTGAAGCTCTTGGAGTGTGTTTCCTTATCTTTTTATTTATTAGATGTTATAATTTATGCATCACCAGTGTGACTGCTTTTCTAAAATTGTGTTTGTGATAAGTACTTTGTGGTAGAGTAGCTTTAATCTTACCCCACTAGCCCAGATGTTTTAACCATGCTTGTATTGAAGGCTCTTCCAATTAATGCTCTTTACATTGTATTCTCAGATGTATAGGTGCTATATGTGTTTATATTTAGATAGACATAAACATATCTGGTTGTGAAAGACTCAAGGACACACCTTGTGTGACATTTCACAGATGGGGCAGAGCAATGTTGCTAAATCAGGAGCTGGGTTGTTTGGTTTTGATGATCATTCAGCTTAATGCTTTAATGGATTTGGTTTTTAGCATTTACATATAGCCAAGAGGTAAAAATAGGTCAGAAGTAAATATCTTTGTAAAGATTAAATATGCTGGGAGTATAGTGCCCTTGCAGTGATTTTAATGTGCAAATTATTTTGCAAGGAAAGCAGTAACTATCCTTGTCAAGTCTGCTGATGATAACAAATTTCCCAGGATAGCTGATCTTTGGCTATAATGTACCAGGTACAGCACTCAGTAGCTAATCACAGTTAAGTAGCATACAAAAAATATTCCAATATTTTGTTTTTAAAGTGTATTTTGTGAAGAACCAAACTGGTCTTTGAGGCAGCAGGAGTTCCTCAGCACCAGTGAGTGTGAGAGTCAGGTGTGATGGGCTAATGCAGAGCTCCTAGGAGTTGTTTGATGAAGTGAGTGAGAATTTCTCTGCAGAAAATGAGTGTGCCATGACACTGGGCATAGTTGATGGATTTCATCAACACAAAGAGGTTCAGGAAAGGTTAATAAGAGTGTGTAATGTGGTGTAACACAAACTCTCAATTACTAAGGAGTTCTCTAATGTCAAGGTGAGGAGAAGTGTGCTGTTGCGACTCATCTTGCCATGCAGATCAAGAGGAAGTTAACAGAGTTGACTGAGGTTTATTGAGCAGGGCATTGGAAGAATAAAGAAGAGAGCTTGTTCTCTGTGTAGTTCTGTACTGTTGTGTGACATTGGGCACATCACTGAATTTAAGCATAGCCCAATATCCTCTTCTACATGGAGGTTTTGATAGATAAATGCTTTATAAAGTCTTTGAAGCTCTGTGAAAGAAAACCTTTTTACCAACTCTGAACTGAAATAATTTTGTTCAACAAGAAAATAAAGAAAACATAGTTGTTTGTTTTGTTCAAGTTGCTCCACTGAATGGATACATTTTAGAGTCAGGAGGACCAGATAGCAGCATAACAGTGACACTAATAAAACCACCCCACCGTGGGGTCAGTGTGATAAGGGGAAAATACAAAATCTTGTAGGAATAAGAGATTCACAGATGAGTCTATCAGAGGAGTGCACCATCTGTATTTGATATCTCTGCAGTGCCTGTGCCATCTGAGCACCCTTCTGCTCAGTGGAAAAGCTCAGACTCCCCCTCACATGCACATGTGATGCTGGAGAAGGCTTTTTATTTGGCTTCCAGGTGGGTTTATTCCAGCAGTGCATACATGGTTAGTGACCCCTCGGCTCTAATGAGGCATTCAGGGGCTGTGCTGGATAATTTTAAATCTTCTTCTGGGAATTGCTCTACCATCTCCCACATGCAGAGGGGATGTGTGCGATACGGGAGAGCTCCTGCCACATAAGGTTTGAACTGTCACTGGTTTTGTCCCATCAATTTGAACATGGAGATTGTCTTATAAAATGCTGTGATTGACTTTTCAGATGAAGAGTAATTTATATTTGTTTTGATTCAAAAGCCCAAAGCCATGTTTTGCTCTAGTCCCTGCTCTGTGCATAGATTTTTTAATTTCAACAGAACTGTTAATGGAGTAAGGCAGCAACTAATGAGACATTTTGAGTTTGCTCCATACATATGGCAGGTTTTGAGTTCTATAATTTAAAAGCCCACAAAACCAAAACCTATATAAAATACAAAGAGGAAGAGGTGTTTTTAAAACACCTGGAATAAATGATATTTTTAAAAAAAATTGTGTGGTTGTGCTAAAAAAAAAACATGTAAAAATTGTTATACATTAGGAGGAGCAAAGAAAAATGAAGGGGCTTAATGTTAGATTGTGATGAAAAATAGATTATTGAAAGAAAAAATAATTTCTTTATGCATAGAAAAGTAGTTTATTATCAAACTTCCGATCCCTACAATTTAAAAGAATTTGACATAAAAATTCAAGGCTACTTAGGAAAGTCTGTAGTGATAAATTTATGCATTTAGGAGTAAAGAATATGGTCAGAACTGTGGCATAACTTTTGACTCCGTGACTAAAAAAACTGCTTTAAGAGCTGCAAACTATATCAGCTGCAAGCTTTTTGCAGCCTTTTAGTCTCATTAGTTACATCTGATTGTTGGGGCATCTCAAATACAAAATCAAAATAGTTCTAATAAGTTTATTGACTCCTGTGGCCCTTCAGTCCAGCACTGCCTCTCTGAAGGGAGTCACTGTTAGGACTTGCATGGCAGAGGGAGCGAAGCAACTTTAAACCACTGCATAGCCCAGCCTTTCTACCAGGCCAGAGATATTAATTGGAATCAAAAGTTGCTGATTTAATCAAAAGTGTATGTTTCTGCAATCTCTCTTTACATTTGCAATGTTGAGGCTTGAACATCTGAAAGTGGTTTTTTGAAAATGGCATGGAATAAACACACATTTAATTTTTTCATGGAAACAATGGATAGATTGGATATTTGATCTGCCATTTGCATGCTGGTTCTGCTTTTTCATTATAAAACATAAAATGTATATATGCACATGTAGTTTTAAAGTGCCTGTGACAAAATCTCTCAACCAGCAACATTTGTGAAGTGTGTGCAACAGAGCTACGAATGCACCTCAGAGGCAAATAACAGCTCCAAACACGCAACACAGAGAGATGACTTTTAAAGTATTATTACAAGATTCCTGTTGAATTCCTTTCTTTAATCAGGATGGTAGTGGTATTTACTGGCTCTGAAAATCCCAGGGAGTGGGAAGAATTTTCATCATAAGTGGGTAGTGTTCTGCAGATGTACAAAGCAACCAGAGCCCTTTTGAAAGACTGAGACTGAGGATGGTGTGCACACGTGTAAGTAACTTGGAATATTTTTGTATACAGCACAAAGGTGAATATCATGATTTTGATAAGACTTGACAGAAGTAGATAGAAATAGGAATGCAAAGACCCTGTTTCTCTTTAGAATGAAAACAAGGAGAAAAAAATT